>JAMPIV010012191.1:0-173276 GCA_024509875.1 Oreohelix idahoensis
TGGAAGGGTTATTTGGGTTTATGATATTATTGTGGTGTTTGGTGTAGATGGTTAGTTTGTGGAATGGTTATTTTATGGTGTTTTTGTGATTGGTTGGGGTGGTATAGGTGGTAGTTTGTGATGTTTGGTGAATGGTTAGGGGTTTATGAGTTTATATTGGTAGGGATTGGGTGATGGAAGGGGGTATGGAGGAATATGGGGATTTAAGATTGGTTGTGAGTTGATTGTAAATTTTTTGATGATGTGGAGGGGGATTGGGGGTGGTTGGGGTGGTGAGGGGTGTGGGGGGGTAGGGGGGGGGGGTAGTGTGTGTATGGATGGGAAAAATTGGAAATAGTTATGGGTAGAATGTGGTTTGAGTATGGTTGGTGTGGGTGTTCATGAAGAAATTTTTTTGTCGTCCCCAGACACCGGACACCACTGTTGCGTGGTGGTTTGGTCTGAACAATGTTCCATGTGTTATGAATAAAACAATTATAAAATTCTGGCCATTGTTTTCTTCCTTGATATGTTAGTTTTAGTGCATCGTGCCTTGGATGGAAGATTAAGCGAATGCTGGGGTGGAAGATTCCAAACAATACTTGAACTTTGGAATACGATTGATTTGATAAGTCATTTCATTGAGTCCGTACATTTAATTCACATGTACACATTTCAAATAGGGACAGAACATGAGTCATGCATAAATTAATCAATGGCGTAGACTGCTGTTTTACGTGTCAATGTCCGTTTAAGGATACAGAGCAGTAATTGTCGTCAGAACATCACAGCTATATGCACGCGCAGCTAGACATGGCTACCTGCCGACAGTGAGACTGCGAGTCTGAATATATTCATACGAATTTGACGATTATTCTTCTCCTTCTGAGAATTCTAGTTAAAATACTAACCTCCATAAATTTCCCTCTCATAAAGAGTTCTAGGACTGACCCTGGTCCATCAAAAAAAATACACATATAAGTGGCTATATCATGCCATCGCATTGGAAGGTTAGAACAACGCAGCTATTCAGCTTGGCGGTCAAGTAACAAAGGGGTAGCGTTTCTTAGTTACCGACTGTGTCCTAAACAACGCTATACACGTCATAATCGATCGTGTGTGGAGCGTTCAAAATTGAAACCTCTATCGCAATATATTAAATGCCTTAACCTCTTACAATTGCACGTCTGATAACCTTTAGCAGACGGCGTTAATATCATATACCGTAACAGTGTTACCTACTAAAGATAAGACATTTATTCTTCGTAGTGACGCTTCATCCACTGGGATTGGAGCGGCACTAATGCAAGAGTACTCTGGAACTCTGCATCCAGTAATGTATATTTCTCGAAAACTTAATGCCGCAGAGAGAAATTACTCGGTCCTAGACCGTGAATTATTGGCTATGGTTTGGTCAATCCTTAAACTTCAAAGATTTCTTCTTGGCGCGCATTTTATTGTGGAGACTGACCAGAAAGCTCTAACAGCAATTCAGACTAAAAATCTGAAGAGCGCGAGATCAACGCGATACGCGATTGCTCTTCAGCCTTTTTATTTTTCGGTGCGAGCTATCCGTGGTTCAGAAAATGTGATGGCGGATATCTTATCGAGATGCCCACATGATTCCACTTAACTGTCAGATCTTGAGATTTCTAACATGTCTGACTTTACTACAGTTTTTCCTATGTTAAAGTATTTACTTATATGTAATATATCATACATTGTCTGTATCACTACTTAGTGGTGCACTGATGTATATTCATCGCAGGTTTTTGATATTTTTATTATTTGGTGATCATAATGTTAAGATACATAAGATGAACTATTGTACAAATTGTGGCATTGCCAGTATTGTGTTATGCGTTGGTGACACCTCTCTAGAGATATTTATACTCAGAGAAAAATTTTCTCTGAATCCTGAGATAGATTCTCATTGGTCGTGCTATATGACGACTTTTCCTTACATTAGGCGTTACATTTGTTTGGAATGCTTATCATCTGCGCATTGTTATTCGTGCGTATTGAGCATATTGTATGTTGCTCCTGGATGTATTTCAAAAAAAAGTACCATTTTTTTTCCCGGGGGGTGTGGTAATCTGTTGCATACATATTTTTGAATGCACAGATTACAAATGTACGATATGTCTATTTAATATGGAAAATATATTGTTGTATTTAATTGGGTACGAAAATGCTTTCTTTTGTAAAGATGACAGATAATCCATGTTTGATTCATACGTTTGATTATATGGATAATCTCCCTTAATATTGATCGGGCGTAAGAATACTTATATTTTGGCATTCATCATTTGTCATAGCCAGAAAATAGATTGATCGTTCTTAGAATGATTATGGCCTGAATTCATATGTATTACATATTATTAGTGCAAGTAGATTCAGTCCTATATTGTATATTTTGTATGGGTAGGCAGGACTATATTCGTTATGCCGCTCTAGCGGAGGTATTGGTTGTCTTGGCGAGTCGTGATGAGATCCGATATTGCCGCCTACAATGGCTGGTCACGCATTTCCAGGGTTGGTCCTTTCTAGAGTGGAAAATGATTTATGAAGTGATTTCTTCAGTAGGAGATTGTGTTTCTACAAGATTATAGTGTTAGAGACTCTCCTCATGTACTGTATTATGTACTATTCGGACTCAAGGTAAATCCACTCCCTTTTGACGATCTCCTTATGGTTAGACCTAGATGAAGCAACGTATTTTCGTGCATCGTTGGTCGTTTAACTAGACATTGTTGTAGATGACAGGTTTCATCAGCGCTTATGTCTTCATGAAGTAACCTTCTGACAAAGGGGCTGTATGGTAACTCTGGAAAGTTATACTTATTCAAGTTTTGAATCAACTTTGGTTGATGATTATTCTTCTGCTGGGCGAGTGAGCGAAAGCTCAGGGAAGGAGGCCATTTTTTGTATTCCTGTCATCATTATTGATCACTGTCCAGAGAACGGGTCGAGTATCTTACTATTCGGACAGTGGCATGGAGATCTCATTTATATGAAAACCCCTTATCGTGGTTTCACAGTATGATATAAACATTGAACATAAGCAACATAAGAACTTAGCAAGGGAAAGAAGGTTCGTCCATCGAACTCTTCATTTGTTTACCGATCCGCCTTTACTGACGCGTTCAGTCAGATAGGGGATGCGGCCATAATGTATAACAACATCGAAGGCTGTTTTGTACCACCCGTTATATTTGAATGTTCCATGACATGGGATCTACTATTCATGCCTGAAGATTGATGTGTCAACATGTACTTATGATCTATTCGTTCTGTCCCAGTATGTGCGTCTGAATAAACTGTATGAAAAGATTCCAGCAGTCTGCATTGGTGCCTTATAGACATGAGTGAATGAGTGCTTTAGATCGGTCAAGATACGAACATTCCATCATTCGCGTTAATAACACTCTACACTCTCACTCCATATTTACACCATCCTGCGTCGGTTGAATTGACCAAGTTAAGGGCCTGCTCCTCCTGGAGCCTTAGAAGGAAAACAGTTCCTGCATTATTGACTTCCTGCGAGTTTCCGTCCAGTGATGATCAGAGTACACTGCTCCATTCTACAACCATAATAATAACAACACACGTCTTTTTACAATGAGTCGTACGAAACGAAATGGTGGGCGCAGTGTGCCTTAATTTCTCTAAATAGAAAACGAAATTACGTAAAAGGTAGACAATTTTAAGAAAGGTAAGCAATCGTAAGATAGTGTAGCAAAGTTTGATTTGCTGGGGAGGTTATGATGGTATCCTAAAAGAATGAAATCCGTGTATGAATTAACCGTGTGAGGTCAAGCACATGTAGGCCCCTGACTCTATAAATGATGATGATGAATTATGTGCAGGGAACCTAACGCTACCTCCCTAGATCTCACACGGTCACTATTTTGGCTCTAGTGTCTGGTGTATGATGTACCTAGTGTCTAGGGGAGAAATGAAATGATGGTACACAACACAAAAACACTTTAATTTTCTATGAGGAAGTGAATAAAACCAGTGGTTAAGTTTTTCTTTAAAAATTAATGTTTTTCTGTACAATTTATTATGCCTGTCCAGTCATATCTTTTGGACAGGTCTTTGAAAATGAGGACAAGATAGTTTACAGAAAAGATCAACTCAAAATATCTGGACTCTTTGTCCACTAACTATAAAGTTAATATATATATATATATATATATATATATATATATATATATATATATATATATATATATATATATATATATATATATATATATATATATATATATATATATATATATATATATATTATATATATATATATATATATATATATATATATATATATATATATATATATATATATATATATATATATATATATATATATATATATAAATATAAATATAAATATAAATATAAATATAAATATAAATATAAATATAAATAAAATATATATATATATATATATATATATATATATATATATATATATATATATATCTATATATATATATATATATATATATATATATATATATATATATATATATATATATATATATATATATATATATATATATATATATATATATATATATATATCTTTCCTGTGGGAATGTTCACAACTTACACTTTATTCATCTAAGAGGGAGAGTCACTGTGTATGAGGGGCTGTGGTATCATCATACCCCATAAACTTCCTGAGTATGATTTTGAAATACAGAGTTTATTCAAACGAAAGTGTCAGATATACCCAGATGCTTAACTCATCACCTGGGGTTCCTGGTGAAAATGATAATACAGTATGAAGTTGCAGAAAATATCGCTCTCTCAAAATGCCCAAGCTCCTCCCGTTATCTTTAGACAGCATAAACGACTGGTCGGAGACTTAATGGCTTTATTCTCTCTCAGCAGGTTTCCTGTTACCAGCTGGCAACAGGAAATAAAACCTCTGCAACAAAAGGACACCCTGGCCTTTTATATCTGATCACTTATTATATTTATTATTTTCCTACGGTGCTATGGGGTCAGCCTCGCGTGCACTACAGGTGCACTCGCCCCTAATTTTACATGACTCCCACCTTGCTGTGACCACACCTCAGGTCCCTATGACAGATACGCCACTGTACGTTTACATAGTTTTCCTCAATAAAATAATGTGGAGTAACCACTGAATGAAAACTTTTGTTCAACTGGCAATGAATAGTGAAAGCCTTTTGCTAATATTTATTAGCACTGGCCAATCGAAAGCTTGCGACCACCAGAATTCAAATGCAGTTTTTGAAAAACAAAAATAAATCCAAACAAAACTCTGCGTCTGGTAGTCGATTGGCCATTTGCTTTAGTTATGCCAATACAAAAAGATGTTAGTTTTTGGTAACAATTTTCCTACCGCTCCCCTTTCCCTCCTATACTCTCGGTACCCAAGCGAATTTGAATTTACCTCAATGCCTCCCTTCTAAGCCGGCGTCCCCACTAACGTTATGAAAAACAAGCAGGAACAACAGTCTGTCTGGTCATGCGTCCGTAGACATTTAGTATTTTCTCAATAACTTGGCTAATATTTTGACTACCATTAATATTAAAACATATTTGGGCTCAGAATACACTAAGCTACACGAATATATAATTTTTATGACTATATTCCTTTGCGTTTAGATTTTCAGTTTTGTCACTGACAGTCGTTAATTATAACTTTTTACATAAGTCTACCATCGTGTCCCCCTCCTTCTGTCTCACTTTTTCAAATAAACCAACTTGTTTTAATGACGTCAGTAATACTACCTTACTTACTTACTTACTTACTTAGTCGTTCCCCTTCTACCGTGAGGTGTAGAGGTTTGGAAGAGAGAGCGCCAGACCATTCTATCAGCTGTCTTCTTCCTGGCCTGGTTCCATTCTAGTCCTCGGTCCTTCAAAGATTGTCTAATGTTGTCCTCCCAGCGGACTCTGGGTCGTCCTGGAGGTCTGGATCCCTAGCTCTTTGTTTCCCATGCTTGTCGTGGTAGCCGATCTTCTCCCATTCTGCAAACATGGCCAAACCATCTTAGTTGGGACTGTTCTATTTGGGTCTGCAGCGGATGGGATTTTAGGCCTTGACGGATCGTCTGGTTGCGGACCATGTCTCTTCTTGTTACTTCAACCACTTTCCTCAGATACCTCATTTCTGAGGTTTGGATCTGGCTTTTGTGGGTTGTAGTCATTGCCCACGACCAGTAATACTACCGCATGGAGGAAATAAAATTGTCTGCGTGTTTGCCTCCGTTGGCTTTGCCGCAGCGTGTATATATGCAAGGCACAACGTGTCAAGCGAAGCGGGGTTTTGCGCTGCGGGGTAAGAATTTGCGTTAATTATAACTGTTGTCTCGTGTAACACTACCAAATAATGTAAGGATTACTACTTATTACCAGCGTTAAAGTCAAAATATTACGCTAATTCAAACAGTAGTTTGGCGGCACACTTCCGCAAAACCGTTAATTATAAGGCTAGGCTGCATTGTGTATGCAGCAGATCTGGCAAAATGTTAAATATTAGTAGTACGTTTTCGAAACCGAAACTAAAACGCGTGTTAGATTTTTTTACCGTGGGATCGTTCTATAGGCTTTAGCACTGCACAAAAGGCAGTGTTGCTGGCGTCGAAGATGCCAACCGTCAGACACAATCGGGCGGGTTTATTTATTATCATTTTAAGACTAAAATCCTACTGAAATGAGCGATTATTCTCGCAGATTTTGCTATAGATAGATTGGCAATCATAAGAAAGGAATGCAATTTTATGGCCATAAGACAACAGAAAAGTGAAGGAAGATATAGTCACTCCAACAAACAAGGGATGAACGGCGCCATCACCTTGCTGTGACAGCGAGTCGTGACAGAACACACGACTAACTACTTATCCCAAAATGTTTAATTTTTGAGGAAGCCATTTTCTCAACACTACACGCAAATATGGAATAAGGACCCAGAATTTATAGACACAATCAGTCTATAACTTTCTTACTCACAAGTGTAGGACGAACAAAGCGAAATAAAGGTTGTAATACTGTGTAAGAAACAGGTACAAAGAGTCCTATAGCAGATATTGACTTAGGGGAGTGAAGTGTTAGAGACTTCACTATAGTAGGTCCAGCATCGTGAGATGGGGCGACCAGATACATTCCTCGATGTCATATCCTTCCCTAGCCCAAGAACACATTCTTCTGCTCGAACAGTTTACATACCCAATTCGTTATCTGAAATTGGTGACCTCACTCTGATCTTACAAGGATGTTGGTTGCATCAAACCTCTCGTTCCCTCAGTGACTAGTAAGCCTTGCAAACCGCAGACACGACTTCTACCATAAGCCGATAATCTAGACGAGTACCTCTGTGCTAGTATCACACTGAGTTACTTGGCGCAAAAGAGAAAGCGGCATGTGGTTGGCCCCTATAATATAGACAGCTCATGGAATGTTCCAGAACTTATACCACGTGATTGTTCACGGGTCTCCCCCCCCCCTAATTACTCAAATTCTCTATCATTTTCATGTCCGACTATTCATTTATTATTAAGGCTCTGTTAACACTGGTTACCTCTACTGGACTATTTTCTATCTCCTCGCGTATAATCTACTACACAATCAATATCATTTGGCTACCCAAGTAACATAGGCCGTAAACAAACACATGTCAAGTCCTAATTTTAGTGCCTGGGTAAAACCTAACTAGTTAAGCAATTAAAAAAAAAAATGACCCCCCCCCCCATCTTTTTTTCTTTTCTTTGATCCTTAGCCGTCGACCGTCAAAGCAGTCAGTGGCCATTACGCCTGGTGGCGTCTTGTAGGGCAACAACAAATTGATTCTACTTTGTTCGGTCGGCGGCCATCCTTCGTACAGTGCCCCAACTTTGGTTCATTCTTTGCATCTCAGCCTCCACAGTCCTCCGCCAAGTTGTTTTTGGTCGGCCTCTCTTTCGTTTTCCTTTAGGGGTCCATAGCATAGCTGTTCTTGTGATGGCAACGGGGTCTCTTCTGAGGACATGGCCAACCCAGCTCCAGCCTCTGCCAGCTATGTTGGTATGCATGTCCTCTTGCTTGCTCCGAGTAAGCAGATCTTGACTGGTGATGGTATTCGGTCAAAAGATTCGGAGAATTTTTCTTAGGCATGTTGTGTGAAAGAGGACAATTTCGACATTTCCTTCTCTGTAACTCTCCAGCTCTCCGCGCCATAGAGAAGCACAGAAAGCAAACAGCTCTGATATAATCCTAATTTTGTGCTTGTGCTGTACTGAGAGGACTTCCAGATGTTGTTTAGACTAAAAAAAGCTGTTCTTGCTTTGTTCATTCTGTTGTTGATGTCTTTGCTTGCTTCGCCGTCAGGTGTTACTATGCATCCTAGTATCTGTCTGTTCCAGTTGCTGATTCCTTACTGATATGGGCTCAGGGTTGCCCCCCCCCCCCCCCCCCCATACTCCCTCCCAACCTTTAGGTCGGAGTGGGAGCCGCGCTAGCGTAGTGGTTACAACACCGCTCTGGCGACCGGGTGATACAGGATCAAACCCGGGCGACGGCATTTGAGGATTTTTCGTCGACCGGGATTTGGACTGGATTAACTCGAGACCTGGCGAGAGCATTTGAAGGAGTGTCGTCGACCAGGGACTGGCGGCTCCTGAGCCGACCCAGCTGCAATGGGTACCTCCGAAATCGGCGAGTATTTGCCTGAATGGCGAGGGACACCTGTCTTTGTACAAGAAATAAAGGGATACTCACGTAAAATCAATGTCAGGTTAGACATAAATAATAACCTGAGATTTCGCCTCGAGTATTAGCGGGCGTACGAAAAAAAAAAAAAAAAAAAAAAAAAAAAAAAAAAAAAAAAGGTCGGAGTGACTAACAAGTATGACGTCCACCTCTAATTCTAAAGGTGCCGGGTTCGCTCCCAGTACACGGAATTTAATTGATGGACATTTTTTGTCAGAACCAGTGGTTGCTAATGCTGTCGTACTCCCCCGTAATCTCCTGGGTAATGAGATTGGATGCCTAGCCTTCTCGGATAAGCAGGAAAACATAGGAGGTCCCGTGTACATGTTTCGCACGTTTAAAAATCCATTGGCAGATGGAAATCGGAAAGAATAGGTCGTTCGGCCTCTGCTTTGGCAAAATTTAAAAATTAGGCAACCTACCCATCACACAAATATTTTGTGCCAGCGTCAGTTAGTTAAATCACGGCACCAATTATTTATAATATGTGCCAGCGTCAGTTACTTGTGCGCAGGTCACGGCATCAATTAGTATGTTATGTGGCAGGGCAGGTTACGGCATCAATTAGTTATATTGATTGTTACATTCAATTAGAGTTAATCCTTCATATGTTGTTGTGCTGCCATCAATGGTACCTATACCTTGTAGCGGTATGGCAGCTTGCGTACACTGACAATCCCCAGAGCTATGCCAGTGGGAGTTTTACTCCTGATAGGTTCAACCAAGCTGGACTGGTCTGTGTGGGTAGGGGTCAGACAAAAGTTGGTACCCTGGTCCTCCAGGTTGGGGGTTTTAGCATAGGGCTGACACCCCTGTCTATGTAAAAAAAAATAACGAAGTTACGGAAACAACATCAAATGAACAAACTTTGCTGCGGGATGGACATTCGGAGTCTGTGGCTCGTATGACTGTCAGTGGTGAAAGCCGAAAGGAAGCCACTGACATGAAAACGGATGTCCTGACCGCAAAACAGGATACAAGAATAGGATTTTGGAAAGTCAGGACAATGTACGAGACAGGTAAACTAAGACAGGTCACGGCAGAAATGAGAAACTATAGGTTACACATCCTGGGGATAAGCGAGAGCAGATGGACAGGGGCAGGAAAAGTTAAAACAGCAACAGGAGAAACAGTACTTTACTCTGGAAGAGAGGATGGACAGCACAGTGAAGGCGTAGCCTTTATTCTACAGAAAGGGATAGAAAGGACATTACTGGAATGGAAACCCATCAACAACAGACTGCTCCGATTGAGATTGAGAGGGAGATTCACCAACACTACAATAATACAATGCTACGCACCAACGAATGATAGCGATGAGGAGGTCAAGGATGAATTCTATCAACAACTGCAGAAAGAAATGGAGGACACACCTAGATATGATCTTGTTATAGTAATGGGAGACCTCAATGCGAAAGTTGGTACACACAATACATATAATGAAAGAACAATGGGGAAATGCGGCAGCGGAATAGCAAACGCAAATGGGGATAAGCTAATAAGTTTCTGTAGCATAAACAACCTGGTCATTGGAGGAACACTTTTCCCACATAAGGAAATTCACAAGTTAACATGGGAATCACCAAATGGTCGGGACAGAAACCAGATAGACCACATCATGGTTAACGGTAGATGGAGACATGCATTACAAGATGTGAAGGTAAGAAGAGGTGCAGATGTGGGAAGCGATCACCATTTAGTAGTTGCAAAACTGAAAGTGAAACTAAGAAGGGCTGGACCAACTGTAACTACACAGAAAAGGTTTGACATCAGCAAATTGAAGGACCCCCTTACCAGAAAAGCTTTTGCGGCCGACATTAAGAAACGATATCAATTTGCCAAAAGCCAGGAAAAGACATTGACTGATGATATAGACCAGAATTTTAACACCATTTCAACAATATATAAGGAAAGTAGCAAATCATGCTTAGGATTCCAGGAAAGGAAGAAGCAAGACTGGATAACACCAGAAACACTAAACACCATAAAGATGAGAAAGGAAATGAAAAGAAAGAAAACAGAAGCGAAGTCCCCCAGGTTAAAGCAACTATATAGCGAACAGTACAGTCAACTGGACAGGGAAGTTAAACGCCAAACCCGAGCCAACAAAAGGAATTTCCTAGACGATCTTGCAAAACAGGCAGAAGAGGCAGCACTGAGAAATGAACAAAGCACAGTATACAAAATAACTAAATTCATCAGCGGAAAACAAGGTGCAAACAATATTACATTAGTAAGAGATAAGCAAGGAAATCTCATCAAGACAGCAGAGGGACAGGAAACAAGATGGGCAGAGCACTTCAGAGAAACTCTGAACAAGGAAATACCAGAGACACAATTGAATGTTCCTGAGGCTGAAAACGATCTAGATGTAAATACAGACATTCCACGAAAAGAAGAAATCATCACAGCAATCAAAGGGTTAAAGAACGGTAAAGCTCCGGGCCATGATAACTTAAATGCAGAGCTATTTAAGACAGACCCTGAGCTAGCAGCAGAACTATTAGAACCACTATTTGCACAAGTGTGGAAAACGGGGACAACACCATCAGAGTGGAACAAAGGAATAATTGTCAAATTGCCCAAGAAGGGAGATCTTTCAGACTGCAATAATTGGAGAGGAATCACTCTTCTCTCAGTTCCCAGCAAAATACTAGGCAGGATAATTATACAGAGAATTTCAAAGGCAGTAGACTACAAACTGAGGAAAGAACAAGCAGGATTTAGAAAGAACAGAAGATGTGTAGACCATATATTCACTCTCAGGAACATTATAGAGCAGTGCTCAGAATGGCAAAGACAGCTTTACATAAATTTTGTTGATTTTGAAAAGGCTTTTGACAGCATACATAGGGACAGTTTATGGAAAATACTGAGGGCTTATGGAATTCCAAGCTGCATAGTGTCAATCATAAAAAGCCTCTATGCCAACTTTACGTGTAGTGTTGGGCAGAGCAACCTAACCTTCGAGGTGAAGACAGGAGTACGACAGGGATGCCCCTTATCAACCACTCTATTTTTAACAGTCATAGACTGGGTGATGCGCCAGACAACAGAGGGCAGTCCAAGAGGAATAAGATGGACTACATTTTCAACATTGGAAGATCTGGAATATGCAGATGACATTGCACTGCTGGCACATTCACATCAACACATCCAGGAAAAAACGGATAGACTTAATAAATTTAGCCAGCAGGTGGGCTTGAACATCAATTTAAAGAAGTCTGAGGTCATGACGCTCAATGTGAGCAACCCTGAGCCCATATCAGTAAGGAATCAGCAACTGGTACAGACAGACACCTTCACATACCTAGGAAGCATAGTAACACCAGACGGTGGGGCAGGCAAAGACATCAACATCAGAATGAATAAGGCAAGAACAGCCTTCTTTAGCCTAAATAACATCTGGAAGTCCTCCCAATACAGCACAAGCACAAAATTAAGATTATACCAGAGTTGCGTGCTTTCTGTGCTTCTCTATGGTGCGGAATGCTGGAGAGTCACAGAGAAGGAAATGTCAAAATTGTCCTCTTTTCACACAACATGCCTAAGAAAAATTCACCGAATCTTTTGGCCGAATACCATCACCAACCAAGATCTGCTTACTCGTAGCAAGCAAGAGGACATGCATACCATCATAGCTGGCAGACGCTGGAGCTGGGTTGGTCATGTCCTCAGAAGAGACCCCGATGCCATCACAAGAACAGCTATGCTTTGGACCCCTGAAGGAAAGCGAAAGAGAGGCCGACCAAAAACAACTTGGCGGAGGACTGTGGAGGCTGAGATGCAAAGAATGAACCAGAGTTGGGGCACTGTACGAAGGATGGCCACCGACCGTGCAAAGTGGAATCAATTTGTTGTTGCCATACAAGACGCCACTAGGCGTGATGGCCACTGACTGCTTTGACGGTCGGTGGTTAAGGATCGAAGAAGAAGAGATGTTGTTGAAAAGACGAAGTTCACCTAACGCTATCAAAAAAAAAAAATCCTCTAGTCTAAAATCATGGAATCCTCACCTACACAACGAAAAAAAAAAACAATGGCGAACGACACATAAACTCCTGAAATCACTGCCTCCGACCTCTTACTCTAGTAGCTAGTAAGTCGCCCACATCTCTTCTATTAAACTCACCACTACTCTGTCCTGAATAAAATCACTTTCAATACTCAACACTCCAACTTTTCTTCTTTTTTTCCCCGCCTTTTTGCCACATTCTGAATAAAACTACAACCCTCCCGTTCCTATTTTTTCACCCGTTACAATTTCTGCACACGTCATCGGAACCCACTCTATGTTTCCGACATTTTGCACACGACTTTCTGTTACTTCCATACTTCGACTGCCTTTTTTTCACAATGTGTGATACCAGTTTATACTATTTTTCCAACTTAACATTTGGATTAAAAAAAAAACCAGATCACACAAACATTCCTTTCCCACTTTCCGCGCATTAAACCCATTCCTTATTATTATCTGGGACTGACCTACGTTTTCCTTCTCAGAGCAGTGACTGCCAACTGAACTTTGAATGATACTGCGTTTTGTGTAAAAATGTCTTTTTTGCTTTTGAGGTCTGTCATTCTTATATGTAGCATATTAAATGCTTAGCGTGGAAGTAGTAGGGATAATGCTAGCGTGTAAGGCCATGCGGTCACAATTTATAGAATATATGATTCCTGTATACACGCAATGGGATTCTCGCCAGTGCTACGGAGTTCGTGTACTGTGCTGAGATCCTCCTTGTGTGATCTAAGGGAGGAGATCGGAGCACTGACGGAGTTGTCAGTGTGCAGTAAAGATGGTCCTTAAAACCAACAACAAAACCAACCTAAAAACATGATCTCCCCACCCGTAAATTTTTGTCCACCCGCGCAAACATGTTGACATGAAAAACAAATGTGATTTAATACTCGTCTGTATCATCATTGTTCCAGTGAAAAAGTACAATTGATCACGTTTTATCAGAATAGAAAAACAACAACTATATCGGGAGCCGCGCTAGCGTAGTGGTTACCACACTGCGCTGGCGACCTGGCGACCCAGGAACAAACCTGGGCGAGGACATTTGAAGATTTTCGTCGTCCGGGATTTGGACTGGATTAACTCGAGCCCTGGCGAGGACATTTGAAAAAGTGTCGTCGACCAGGGATTGGCGGCTCCTGAGCCGACCCAGCTCTAATGGGTACCTCCGAAATCGGCGTGTATCTGCCTGAATGGCGAGGGACACCTGTCTCTGTGCAAGAAAAAAGGAATACTCACGTAAAATCAGTCTCAGGTTAGATATACTAGCCTGAGATTTCGCCTCGAGTACAGTAATAGCGGGCGTACGAAAAAAAAAATGCTCGTCTGTAGGCCTATCTCATTGCTCCAGTGAAAGAGTACAATTGATCACGTGTTATCAGAATAGAAAAACAACAACTATATCAAAAAACGTATTCCCCTATCTTCCACTCCACACATTTTAAACTGCAATGAGAGAGTTAGATTTAGGGCGAGATGGTTGTCGACGTTCGGTGGAGAACAAATGTGCTAAATAAACTCAGAAAGAAATAAAAAACAGTTCGATATCTCATGTCATGTAATCGATACCTTCTCATACATGGATTATTTCCGACGTCTTTTTTCAATAACATTTGTGATCTTGTAATATCTCTTGCTAGATATCCAGTTATATTCCACGACAGCACAGTATTACTCTCGCTTCCCCCCCCCCCCCCCGCCCCCCCCCCCAGGAAATTCCTGTGTCTGTATTGTGAAGATTTAATTTATTTTACCCCGGGTTGTCTGTTTTGCATTTAAATTCATCAGCATCATCATTATCATCTTCATCATCATTATCATCTTCATCATCATCGTCATCAATATCATTATCAGCTGTTATCTCCATATCGAAGGTCGGCTGCAATAGATCTCCAACGTCTTGTGTGCCGCATCTTGATTGTGCACTTTGACGGAATCTTTCCTGTCCATCTCTTGATATTATGTCATTCCAAAGTTAATGTGATTGCATTTACAACAGGCCCCTAGTCTTTAAATTTTGCATTTATTTACGTTTTTTCAGGGAAGGATTACGGTGGGATTTTTTATCTTATTCGTTTTTTTTATTTCTCTTTGTATAATAATAGAGTTTGGACTTTTTGTGTAGATTAAGAATTACGGTTTCTAGCAAAGATGGTAGTTTTAACTTTTAGACTGGCACCAGCGCGCTGTTTCATTGAGATAATTCGTTCATGTAGAGATTTTCTAGTGTAACATAATGGCAGAGCATTTTCGGTTCTTCTCAGTGAGCGCGCTATAATTTTTAGTAAGGGTGAAATCAGATGGGGGTAGAGGGGGAGTTTTAAGCGCGTGGAAACAGGTCAGCAACGGAAATTTTCCGCTTGACCGTAAGTTCTAAATTTAGAAATGACCGTGGGCGATTCCTGGCACGTTGGTTGGTTCATAGATCGACCCGCTTAAGAACAAAGCCTAGCTATGACTCACGCGTAGCGTGGTCTGGGGTAATAAATAAGCGGGATTCCCTGGCAGAAGTGGGAGAATTTTTTGAACTTCTACGCCTTGGGAAGGAACTGCCACAGAGCCGACTGCTCTTTCGAGAGAAATTCGTGCTGGTAAATATGAAGTTAATTAAGCTTTAATAGTTTATAAGATTTTTGCAGAGTTGTTTCTAGGAGGTAAAGTTAATTCATAGAAGTAGAGCCATCAATGCTAAATCTTTTAAGTGAATATAACTGACAGCGCAATTAGGTAATTTGTGAAAAGGTAGTAGGGAATTTGATAGTTTCCTCAGAGTAGCTGTTTGTATAAATTGGAATATTACTGTTATTTGTCAGAAGACAGGGGATCTAATTTTTCCTGGATTTGTGATTTTAAATGGTGCAGCGTAAAACACGCTCGCGGAATTAAATTAATTTTAGTTCGTAACGGACATGCCATGAGTTCCCTCTTATCTAAATTATTATCAGAGTGCATTCATTCTTTTTATGAGATAATGAAAGCTTAAAGATGGTAGATGTTAAATACTATAATTTTGAGACACGATGCACGTAATTTCATTGTGATTTTCAAGGATTTGGAGAGGGGTACCTAAGCACGTGCTGCGTGTCCTTTTTTTTTTTAGTGGGGTGAATCTGATAACGGAAGGAGAGGGGAGATAACTAGGCATGCATTGTAAAATAGGATTTCAGTTCCTTTAGAGATTTTAATGTACATTGTTATCAGAGTTATAATATTAGCGAATAATATGCTAGGGTTTTGGTGTGTATTTAATTGTTCAAGTGTGTGTAAATTACCAGCGGACTAATTTGTGTAACGCTGTGGTAATAGAACGAGTGGCTTTAAATGTTAGAGCATGGGAAATTGTGTATTTTTCTCTGTGTGGGTAAAACCTACATTTTGAAGTCAGCAGTTACGGGTCTAGTTGGGATTTTTAATTAGTCCCTTATTTAATAGACATATGTTTATACTGATGAATTCATGGAGACGGGAGATTATTGTCTCGGGTGAAGTCTATTGTATTTTGGTAGCCAGGTAAACATATCGATCATTGTTAAATAAGTAGGGCCAGGAATTTACTGGCAACAGGTTCATTCAGTGGTTAGAATGTTGTGACGGGCTAACCTAAGCTGAGTCTGGAGATTAGAGTGTCGATAGGACAGTATTTGAGGGAAAGTGGGGGTAGGCATGTTTACTAATCGCTGAAGCGATACTAGAGCATGGGAGCTGTATGGAAGAGAAGTTTTACTTTGGAAGATTTGAAAACTTAAGTGTTCGAGATTGGAAAACTTGGGTGTTAGATATTTGAGACTTAAGTGGTTGAAGAGTTGGGATTTAAGTGTTGAAGAGTGAGAGTTAAGGGAGTTAAGTGTTAAGGATATGGGAAATTTGTTGTGCGATATATATTTGTTATTGTTTTGTCCACAGCAGATATTTTCCAGGCGTGGCAGCGAGGGCTACAGTAGTCCTACAGCTGGCTAGAAGTTCGCCGGTCTTCTCAGGAGAAGAAGAGTCGGCAGAGCCAGAAAAGAAAGTGGAGTGGTGACAAGGTGGTCACTGGTGCAAAAGTTTTGTACCCAAGAGAGAGCAGGGAGCTGGAAGCACAGACTTCTTCAGCAAGAACAGATGTTCTTACCAAAATTCGGAGCTAGTTACGCTCATGTTAAACACACACTGATCATAGGCGCAGGGCCTAAAAAGTGTCGTGAATTTCGGGCATAATAATCCCGACAGCCTTGAGCCCACGAGCAGGGTATCCGGGCTACTGCAAAGTAATAATTCGTCTATTTGGAAGCAGCAATAGACCACGTCCCGAGTTTAATTTACCAAGCAAGTCAGCAGCTACAACAGGCGGAGAAGAGGGGAAAGGGTTAACATCCCTCTTTACTGCACGAGATAGATAGAGAGAAGGAGAGTAGTGGAGGAGTCGTTTCTGTAGGAACTAGGAGTGTCAGACAGACACTGAACATAACAGTAGAACTCAGCAAGTCATCTGTAAGTTGTGTCGGAGATGATAAAAGGGTTCTGGTCGTGGACTTTGTGATAGTCAGAGAATATTTAGCATAGAGTGGAGCAGCGGCGGAGGCACGTCATTTGTGTAGAAACACGTCTGCAGACAGACGGACAGTAGGAGTTAGGGTGTGTTTACCCGATATCAGGTTGATTAGGAGAAAGACGGATCTGGTGTTCGAGATCCTCCTTCACATGTTGTTGTATTACTTACCTTTCTTCCTTACAGGTTGAGGGGAGGGCGACTGTGGGGTTACCTTACCTAATCACTTGAAATTAATTGTTATGTTCTTTCCAGGTGTATGAACACGCATGGTTATTCTATTTTGTAGTATGTTATATGAATTTTTTTTTTTGTGTGGTGTAAATAAAATCCATTGTAAATTTCCGGCTGGATCAGTCACTTACTTCAACCTATATGTTGTCTGTAAGTGGTGTCTGTGGTGTTAAGTATTAAACCTTATCCCAGTCTTGGTAGCTAGAGGTAGTGAGGTTATCGCAAAACATTACGTCACTTAGTGGCAAGGGAGAGTCAATTTCGGTTCTCGACCCTTGACGCCAATAGCCTCATCTCCCACAGTCACTGTTATTTTCTTCTGAAATCTATCTTCTTAGTCTATTTAGGTAGGCAACCTTTCTTTCCACTAGGGTAAACAGTTTTTAAGCCAAATTAAGTTGGTGCAATATTTGTAACAAAAAGTAAAAATATTCTATCTCTCTCTGTAATGCTCTCTTCTGTCTTACAGTGGCCACATCAATCTAGTACAATGGTTACTATTTAGGTAGGCAACCTCTAGTCTTAAATCCACTTCGTGACAGCACTATGTTACAGAATAGACAGTAAAGAAAAAAAACAAAGTTCCTACTAAATGCTATCCAGTAAAGTAAACAGTTTTTAAGCCAAATTAAGTTGGTGCAATATTTGTAACAAAAAGAAAAATATTCTATCTCTCTCTGTAATGCTCTCTCTGTCATACAGTGGCCACATCAATCACGCTTACCCTATTCTGGTGATATCCCTTTGGAATTACAATGGTTCCTGAATATATAAAGTGTCAGGGGTATTATCCGTCGGCCCCAGTCCACCCTCTATAACAAATAAGATTGTTATGAGTAGAACGCCAAATTTGGTGGTGTATTCCTGGATCAACAAATGTTACCTTGAATAGTTAATGTAGAACCGAGATCTGGTGTTCACAGCAAACCGCGAAAAAAACTTCCAGTATTTGGAAAACTCTAGTTGCTAAAAACTGTTACGATTGTTAATTGACGATGATGGCAAATCCTATCGGCTGGCTCTGTGGTGAGTGCCGATTTAGAAACAGCGTAACTTGCTGGATAAATCCGCTGATACGACTGTCAAAAGTCAGATAGAAATGTTATTTCTGTTACGCTACAGTGGGCTGATAAATGGGAACGAATATTTCTGGTTTTATTATCCAGTTAAATTTACTAATTTAATGTTTATTTGTCTCTTTGGCCAATCCTGTTCACAAATAAACTTGGGGACGTGTAAGCCAAGAAGAAGACAACATTCACCAATCAGTAAAATGAAGAAAAGGACCAAAATAGACCGCTTGTCGCCCTTGATCAGGTTCTGCGAGGAAAAAAGAACATTTATGAAAAAAATGCTACTATTCTATATATACACGGACGGGGACAAGACGATCTCTTATCCTCTCCGTCAGTCCTGATTAAAGTTAAAAAGGCACAAGGTGTCTCTAATCTATTCCTATCCGGTCAGTTTTCGCTAGCGCGGCGTTTCTAGGTCAGGTGAAGGTATGTGCCCTCCTCGCTCCTTTGCGCGCGCGTTAACGATCAGAGCACAATGTCTATTATTATTTAATTATCGTACGCGCACTTAACAAATATCGCCTGTCATTAACTCTTTGACTCCAGACCAACGCTCTGAGCGTTGCAAAATTCAACGCGCCGTGCCAGAGCAATGCTCACAGCGTGGTTTTTAGTTTATCACGAATAAACCCTAAAAATCATCCGTTTTATGCAGTTCATATATTAAAACTCGTAGAATGACTTCCGCTACTATTTAAACAACTAATTTGACTGTAGTTAATAGGCACATGAGCGTGTTTTGACGTTATTATCACAATTTTTGTGAAGATTAGCGTGTTTGCGTTTTTCGTTGTTATTGCTAGAGAAATATGTAACGCTTTATATTTACATTTTCTAAGTCTCCTAAGCAAATAACTGTGTCAAACTACTTTGAAACATTGCTGACATTGATGATGATTGTTTGGTAGTCACAGTTTGTTGTCAAAATACGGAATCTGTGCAGAAAAGCTAGACATACTAGATTTAGTTGATGAGTGGGCGTAGTCATATTCTGGCCGATCAAAAAGCAACAAAACTAGACCTACCGTAACATCTAATCACTAGTTCTTGGTAGAAGATGAAGCTAGGGATACTATTAAAACATTAAACAAGTGTAAAATAGTTTTTATATGACGTTATTCTTCTTTATTTGTTTGAAAATTACGTAATGCACGATTGCATAATTTTTTTTTTCTTACAAAGGACCACAGAAAAACTGGTGTGAATAACATTAAATGCACTAATTGTGGCCATAAGCACGTTTTTTTTACTTTGTATATGGATTAACTTGAATTTTGAAGACTAAAAAGAAAGTTTTATTGTTTGCAACAGTAATTTGTTTTTGGTAAGATCGTATTCTACAGTCAACATTTTAGCGTTTTTCAATTTTACATGCAAAATGTTTTAAGTATACCGAACATACTTGTGGTAATACTACCAAAGACATTATATATTACAATTCTCTATCAATTTCCCTACAGTTTGGTATATAATAAGTACATGTTCAAAGGAAAATTCACAAATAAAATTAGACTGAAAGATGAACACTTCACTCTATAAAATTCTGCCCACAAAAAAGTCTGGCACTGCGTGCAAAATAACTCTGGAATGAAAGAGTTAATAGCTATTAGATTGTCGGCGTCTGTTTGTTTAGTCGTATGGTATTTTATAACAGTCACTTACTAAAATTACACAAAATGGAATATAACGAGAATTCTATGGTCCACTATCAGTCGCGCCTAGCATATAATATTCGTCAGCTAAATGTATCTTCTTACTTGTATGTGAGAAAGCGGGTGATGGAATAACATTAAACTGCACAACTAGTAAAAAATTAGCTACGCGTTATTTATATCACTAGTTCTAACAGCTAGAAAATCCCAGTGAATTATAATGGTAACTTAACATATTTTAACACGTTTAAGCACAAATTTATATTACCAGAAAATTAGAATGAAATCCCCACGAAACTATTAACGCATCTTCCACAATGGTTCTAGACTACGTGTTTAGACTATCCGAAAAATTCTGAGCGACAACTGATAACTGGTTTGGGAAGCCACAGTTTATATACATTATGGTTATCTGCTCTCCACGGGATGCTTATTTTCACACTATTGCGCATAGCAGAAAATCGGGAGACTACGTTCCCCCAGATAAAAGGCTTTACGGTCGCTCTGTCTCAGCGTTGCTAATCGACAACAGAGACTTAAAACCGTCTAATGGGTTCTAGTAGATTTGCCCGCTTTTGGAGATCAAAGAGTTGTCTCCACCTGTATGTACGAACATCAAAGGATACACGGGAAAATGTTTTTGCCCGTGCGACTACTTCAAAAGGGTCCGGTTTTTCCCCACGTGCGATCTGTCTGATATCCGATGATTGACAGATCAGCTCTCGCGAGAAACTCAGGTAAACAAACCATATTCGCTCCCTGTTATGACTGGCAGGTCGCGGAAGTTGGTAAACTTCCCGTTTGTTTACGTCTCAAAAAAAGAGGAGTGGACTAAAAGTGAGTAATGCAGGCAGAAAAAAATGCTTGACTTTTACTAGCAAATATTAGAACGCTAGTGGGATTTCAGGGCTGTCAGATACTGTAGGCTATATTTCCATTATACGTCACATGAGTGTGAGTAGTAAATTGACTGAGACAAACAAGCAGTAACTTTAAAATGATTAAATCGAAGTTAAATTTGAATAATTACAAATAACAAAATTTAATAATCACTTTAAGTTTTAACAGTTGAAAAATAATTTGAATAGTAATGGATCAAGAAATGTTATCATCACGGTCGTTATGGATTGTGAAATGTTACAAGAAGTTCAAGTGGCAGCATAGATCTGAACTTAGCTGCCAATGATGGTTCTGCTCCTTCTTATGGGTTGGTTCTTTTCACTCCGCTCACGCTCGTCTTTGGTCAAGGTTGTCGGGTGTAGCTCGTTTCCCAGAAATGTCAAGGAGAGTCTACCAAGTGGGTCCTTCGTCTTAAAGCTTAGGCCACTGTTCCCTTCTTATTCCAGAGATGGTACTTTCTGCTGGTACCGCCAATAACTATGGTAAAAGAATAGAACGAAACGCTGTTCTGAGTATGGCGATTTCCACCCCATAGTTATGGGTTCCTATCTTCCCATACCACCATCCCATTAACTCAGAATTTACCCTCGCTGAGAATTAAATTTAATCCCTCGGGGTAAAACTTTCTTTTCATTTAAATAGAATAGCTTTGGCTTTACATGACATTTAAATGAAAAGGTCAATAATACAGATAGAGTCTACTTACATATACATCTCCACTGATTGAAAAGTGTTCACAATATAAATTGAATATGTTTTCATTTATGTTTACACTGATTGAAAAGTTTGAAACTTCCTTTAACTTTAAAGTGAACATTTTCACATAGACATTTACACTAGTTTAAAGCTTGAAAACGTACATTACTTTTAAAGTGACTATGTTTATAGGGACATTTACACTGCTTTGAAAATGTAAGTATTATACTTAGAATGTACATCATTTCTTTCATCTTTCCTTCCCTGCTCCGTATGGAACCTGGAACTATTTTATGCTTTTAGTTCTCTGTACGAAACTAGCAATAAAGCAATCACCAGCTCGTGCAGTGGTGGTTCATGAATCATCATTATATACGCTGAGGTTGCCAGCCTTAAATGACTTTGACATCCACTAGCGAGTTTCACATATTAAAATTCACATGGTAATATATACATATTTATATGTTAGTTCACATCTTCTTCTTTGATCCATAACCACCAACCGTCAAAGAAGTCAGCGGCCATCGCGCCTGGTGGCGTCTTGTAAGGCAGCAACAAATTGATTCCACTTTGCTCGGTCGGCGGCCATCCTTCGTACAGTGCCCCAACTGTGGTTCATTCTTTGCATCTCACCTTCCACAGTTCTCCGCCAAATTGTTTTTGGTCGGCCTCTCTTTCGCTGTCCATCGGGGGTCCATAGCATAGCTGTTCTTGTGATGGTATCAGGGTTTCTTCTGAGGACGTGGCCAACCCAACTCCAGCGTCTGCCAGCTATGATGGTGTGCATGTCCTCCTGGTTACTCCGAATAAGTAGTTCTTGGTTGCTGATGGTGTTTGGCCAAAAGATTCGGAGAATTATCCTTAGGCAGATTGTGTGGAAGGAGGACAGTTTAAACATTTCCTTCTCTGTTACTCTCCAACATTCCGCACCACAGAGAAGGACAGAAAGTACACAGCTCTCATACAGTCTTAATTTGGTGTTTGTGCTGTACTGGGAAGACTTCCAAATGTTGTTGAGAACAGCAAATGCTGTTCTCGCTTTATTCATTCTGTTGTTAATGTCCTTTCTTGTTTTGCCGTCTGGTGTTACTATGCATCCTAGGTAAGTAAATGTGTCTGTCTGTTCTAACTTCTGGTTCCTTACTGTTATTGGCTCAGGATTGCCCACTTTTAGTGTCATGACCTCTGTCTTCTTCAAATTGATGTTCAGGCCAACCTGCTGGCCATATTTATTCAGTCTATCGGTTTTGTCTTGAATGTGTTGATGTGAATGCGCGAGTAGTGCAATGTCATCTGCATATACCAGGTCTTCCAGTGTAGAAAACGTTGTCCATCTAATTCCTCTTGGACTGCCCTCTGTTGTCTGGCGAATCCCCCAATCTATGACTGTCAAAAATAATGTTGTTGATAAGGGGTATCCCTGTCGTACTGCTGTTTTCACTTCGAAAGTTACATTACTCGATCCAACACTGCACGTAAAAATAGAATAGAGGCTTTTTATGATGGAAACAATGCGGCTGGGAATTCCATAAGCCCTCAGAATTTTCCATAAGCTGTCACTGTGTATGCTGTCGAAAGCCTTTTCAAAATCCACAATGTTAATGTACAGCTGTCTCTGCCATTCTGAGCACTGCTCTATAATGTTCCTGAGGGTAAATATATGATCTGCACATCTTCTGTTCTTTCTGAAGCCCGCTTGTTCTTTCCTCAGTTTATGGTCAACTGCTTTTGAAATTCTCTGGATGATTATCCTGCCTAGTATTTTGCTGGGAACTGAGAGGAGGGTAATTCCTATCCGGTTGTTGCAGTCTGCAAGGTCGCCCTTCTTGGGCAATTTGACAATTATTCCGTTTCTCCACTCTGTTGGTGTTGTCTCAGTTTCCCAGACTTGTGCAAATAGTGGTTCTAATAGTTCTGCTGCTAGTTCAGGGTCTGTCTTGAATAGCTCAGGATTTAGATTGTCTTGACCAGGTGCTTTTCCATTTTTAAGTCCTTTGATAGCTGTGATGATTTCTTCTTTTCGTGGGATGTCTGTATTTACGTCTAAGTCACTTTCAGTCTCAGGAACATTCAGCCGAGTCTCTGGTGGTTCCTTATTCAGTGTTTCTCTGAAGTGCTCTGCCCATCTTGTTTCCTGCCCCTGTGCTGTGGTGATGAGATTTCCTTGCTTGTCTCTTACTAACGTTGTTGTTTGCACCTCGTTTTCCACTGATAGCTTTAGTTATTTTATAGACTGTGCTTTGTTCATTTCTCAGTGCTGCCTCTTCTGCCTGTCTTGCAAGGTCATCCAGAAATGTCCTTTTGTTAGCACGGGTTTGACGTTTTACTTTCTTGTCCAGCTGACTGTACTGTTCACTATATATTGCTTTTAACTTGGGAGACTTAGCTTCTGTTTTCTTTCTTTTCATTTCCTTTCTCTTCGCTATGGTGTTTAGGTTAGTTCACATGTTAGTAATAAAATATGAAATGTAAATCACAACTTACGCCAATCCTAGCTCACAGACTTTTTGCTCAGATGAATAAAAGAGACTTGAATCGGCCTCTTACACGCGTCTGATGTGTCGTTAATTTAATAAGTTCCCTCTCTGACGTCGTGTGTGGTCCTTCAGTTTTCTCAGTCCCAGTTTCCTTATTTAATATGAAAGAGATTTCCTGGGCTATGAAAGTCCGTAAAAAATTCTCCAATAAAAGGTGTCCAATTAAAGAAGGAATTCTGAATTCTAATTCTTCCGTCTAGCAAGGTCTGGTATCTTGGCGAGCGATTTCTCAAGTGAAATAGCTTGAGAAAAGGGTCAGATTATATTCACTGCCTTCCCACGCGTTTGTTATGCGCGCCTCAAAGGATCAGCCAATCTGATTTGAATATGTTGCATGACTCAGCTAATGCAAAATTTCAAGCATTACTTTTCTGAAAACGGGCTGTACACATCCGCTTGCCCTTGGGTACAAACTTACGAACATGTCGATAAACTCATATAACAACGTGTTCCCAATGTAACAATCATTACTTTTATCAGAAAGTAATCTATTATCTGTGTCTGTCCATCAGTTGTCTCCCCGTATTCCAAATTTTGGTGATGCACGTACCCGCGTCTTATTAGTGATTACGCACTGCACTGAGGCGATTTACGTGTTAATCTGTATACTGATATAGCTGCGCCCACGATAGCCAACATGTTTAGGTCGCTGCCACTCCTTGCACCGTCGGGAGAAATGGATAACAACCAGACATGTCTACGTGTCCCTGAAAAGGGTGTAAGGAGGAAAATACATAATATCTGATAAACATAGCAGAAAAGGAAAGAAAGAAAGTGCGACAAATGAAAGCACACAATAAAATCAGTACCACTCATGTACCGATACTACCGGAGTGAAACAAAGATCGAGGTTGATCGCCCCATTTTGTGACAGATACACAATTTTTGTAGGATCCACTTTTAATACTGCTACTAAATGCAATGAAAAGCAGGTAATAAATTTCTCATAAATTACATTGCATGAAATATACAGTACTTTGCAAAAAAAATGGCAGTCATATTGCTCAGCTAAATAAGCTGAAATCTAATTAAATATGCATGTTCTGCCCCAAATTTGCACTCCTCTTAAGTGAGCAAACACTACCAAAAGTAAAAAAAAAATTAGCGTAGAGTAACGTCCCTTGATATAAGAGCAGACGACAATTTCTAATGCTAGTGGCAGAAAATGGATACAAAGTCAAAGTGTATGTTAATTTCACAGCTTTGGAATGAAGGAAATCAAACATGTTCCAACATTTCTAAAACCTTGAACATTCCTGAGCGGACTGTCTACAGAGTTGTGAGTAAATTAAAAGCAGGTAATGGAATCGAGCGAAAAGAAGGTAGTGGTAGGCCAAGAATTTTGGTCACAAAGGACCATCGGTGTCTCGCCCAAATCGTTCGGGCTGGGCCAATGAAGAGTGTAGAAAACATACGGCAGCGCATGATCGAGTTGGGAAGCCCAGACGTATCTAATGCTATTGTCAACCGGGAGCTACACAGGATGAATTACACAAAAAAGCGGGTAATTTCGTTACCATTGCTCACAGAGACTCACAAACAGATGCGCTTGAACTGGTGCCACGAACACCAAAATTTGTCATGGGACAATGTGATTTTTTTCAGATGAATGTTCTCTTTGGTCTTATCCTGCTCAAATAAATAAATATTTGGACGAAAGGCTCTGTAACGCCTTCGTACCAGCGACCGAAACATACCTAGAAATTCCATCTTTGGGGAGGGGTGTCAGCAAGAGGTGCCACCCCACTGTGTGTTTTCACTGGAATTCTCACGAAAGAAAGGTACATCGACATACTAGAGGGACACCTTCTGCCATTTATGCAGGCCATGTACCCCGATGGGTGCACATTTCAACATGACAATGACCCAAATCATACAGCTCATACCCCCAAAGCATGGCTGCAAGAGAAGAATGTGATAGTGCTGAAGTGGCCCAACAACAGTCCCGATCAAAACCCAATTGAAAACGTTTGGGCACTACTCAAGAATCATTTAAAAAAGAGTGGACTCAGAGACGTTGAACAATTGAAGAAGGTAGCTGAAAAATACTGGGACAGTCTGACTCTCAATTACCTACAAACATTTGTGGGAAGTATGCCTCGCCGCATCCAGGCTTGCCTTGCTGGAGAAGGCAACATTATATTGTACTGAAACCACTGTTAATAGATAGGGGAGATACCAATCTTCCTCTGGACATACAGTTTTTATTATTATTTGCTTCTATTAATGTGCTGCGTTGCGAAAATATGACTGCCATTTTTTTTGCAAAGTACTGTACATGGAGAGCCAGAAAGTATTAAAATGTAATTTACCATATTTATCACAATGAAAAAAGACAACAAAATAACAACAAGAACAAACAATAAATGGATAAAAGTGGACTGATTTAATTGGCACACATACCATTTATCATTCGCCGCTTCAAATACCATATATATATATATATATAATATATATATATATATATATATATATAATATATATTATATATATATATATATATATATATATATATATATATATATATATATATATATATATATTCACAGTTTATAATTTCTCTTAATTTATAACAACATCCGCTCCTCATACATGCTTCCCTGTTGGGGCCTGGGTAAAAGCTAAAGAGTTTAGCAATTTTTAAGAACATGTACTTCCCCGGTTCCACTTGTCACTCTTTTTACAGGCTTTTTTTTAACTTGCAACGTATGTCACCCTCAAATCTTGCAAACGATTTTTCACTCACTTCCAGATGAGCAATAGCTCTGAAACTTGTCATATTTGTGTATTCCCGACGCCAATACAATAATCAGTCGTAAAAAATTTAAAATGAATAACATTAAAATTAATATTAATTTTACTTATTTGTATTGTTTCATTAGTGAAATGGGTGATAACTGCAAATAATCTAGGTGTATTCTTTCCAACAAGATTGTCTTTCTTGAGAGAAATATTACAATTTCTCTTCCCTCCCCCTCCACACACACACACTATCGCACGCGCGTGCACAGACATACACGCATTGGACAACTACATTAAAAAAAAAAATGTACTTTACAACTCTCATCAAAATTTAAAAAAAAAAAAAAAATTACTTTCCGTGTAATATACTGAATAAAGAAATCCGCCTCCTGTGCTCTGGACTCGTTTATCGCAAACTGATAATGTCATTAGCCGATCTGTTACATCTGACTTAAATGTACAAACAACAACAAATTAACACTAAAAATAAAAAAATAAAAAATATTTTAAACACAAGCGTTTAATGCACTAAAAAGCCACAAATAATTTTTCACGGAGTTTATAGCTTGCAGTAAAAAAAAGTAACATCAAATAGACAAAAAGCCTGGGCGCTGATTCTATGTGAAATTAACTTCTGCTTTATATTTCATTAGACACTTACGGATAAAATATATGAAAAGCGCTTAAGCGCCCCACGCTTTTTGTCAATTTTATGTTACATGTTTTGACTGCATGCTATAAACTCCGTGACAAATTATTTTTTGTGGATTTTTAGTGCATTAAAAGCCTGTGTTTAAAATATTTTATTTTTATTTTTTCCCCTCACGAGCAAACATGTTTGACATGACAAACTCACGTTATCGGTGACTCGAATTTATCATCATTGCTTCAATGAAAAGGTGCAATTGATCACGTTTATTGGAAGAGAAAAGCGACAAGGATATCAAAACGCTAATTACCATATCTTCCACTTCACCAATTTCGAACTGCAATGAGAGAGTTAGATTTAGGGCAAGATGGTTGTCAACATTCGGTGGAGAATAAATGTGCTAAATAAACTCAGGAAGAAATAAAAACAGTTCGATATCTCTGTCAAGTAATCGATACATTTCATGCATTCATACATGGCCTATATTCGACGTTTTGTTTCAATAATAGTTATGCTGTTGAACTGTTTCTGGCTAGATAATCGGTTATATTCCATGACATCATAATATTACTTTCGCTTTGTTTTTTCCGGAAAATATGTGTGCTTGTATTATGTAAAGTTAGTTTATTTTACATTTTATTGACTGTATTGCAGTTAAATTCATCAGCCTTTTCATCGTAATCATCATATTATCATTATATATATATATATATATATATATATATATATATATATATATATATATATATATATATATATATATATATATATATATATATGGTTCTAAAGTTGTCATTGCTGGGAGTTGTAAAGAGGATAAGCTCTCACTGTAGATAAACGTTTATACGGCAAGCTCCTCAAATAGCCCCTGTGTCACATAATTGAGTTCGCTCTCTTTTCCTCTCCGCCAGTATTGGTATTTTCGAGTCATTGTTTACACTTCGTCCTGTAATAATTCGTCATGACTGTTTACCTGGCCATCCCTGCTGAGAGAGTAGACAGGTGATGCAATATTGATCGACAGTCATGTTGGTAAAATTCTCGTGTACACAACATTGGGCGCGCAGATTAACACGACGTACGCCCCAGCAAGTTTATTTTGCGCTGATATGGCTCTTGTGATTCCCTAATTTCTCTCGTGGAGAGAACACAACCCAGCTGGTCACACGATAAATGGTGGTGACATATTGTAGGCACGCACCTGAAGACGATGGAAATGTTGTAATCGCTTCCGGACAGGATTGTTACGAAGACGTTATTTGTGATAATTTAAGAAATTGTAGTGGTAATCATTACCGCGAATCGACGGATATAACAATTCCATATTTGGAAAGTAACCTTTTAAATAACACGCAGAATTTTCCTATGAGGAAATTTTTTGAATAGACTTCATCATAACATGCATGATTGAAACTACTGGCCGGCATTCGAGATGTAAACACAACAACATTTCTGATAATCGAGCACGGTCTAATAATAAACAACAATGTGCGTGGGACGAAAGTTGTAATATAACCTGACACTTTCGCTGGGGATAAACGACTGTGAAATTCAACTCGTCAAGAGACCAGTCAGACAGCCAGAGTATCAGAATTCCGTTTATCGGACCAGACCTTGTGTGAGCATCTTGAGGACTTATATTCCAGGAAATCTCTACCTACACGGAAAACCGGAATCCTAGGAATCTGAACACGAAGTCAGAAAGGGAGGTTATTGTAAAGTAACACCCCAGAACACGTGGATGAGGCATCTTAAACAAGTTTCCTTAACTATTTTTCTGAGTAAGAAATCTGTGATCCCAAAGACAATTTTCTGGTAAGTTGTACATTTATAATTCTATACTTTGCATTATTAACATGTGAAATAATATGATTATATTGACATGTGAATATTAATATGTGACAATTGCTAGTGGATGTCCCAGTCATAAGAAACTGACAACCTAAGCATACAAAATGATGATTTCATGAACCACCACTGCAAGGGCTGGTGACGGCTTTATGCGAGTTTCTTATAGAGAACCAAAAGCAGAGGTTGTTGTGATAAACGAGCGCGAAAGCCTTATTGCTCTATCTTTTCCTACATCTTTCTTATTTAATTTTCTCCCACATTGTGCTCTTTCATCCCACATTTTGCCATTTCATCGTTGTCCAGGTAGTATTTAATCACGACTGGACTTTAAACTGTAATCTTTATTACTCGCGACTGGTATCTAGAGAACCACATTTGTTCTTTCATCGGTGGTAAAGAAATTCTTTTGATTCAGTTTCCCACATTGTTAAAGACATCTGGTTTCATCCTAATCTCGTGTAGCAAGTGTAATATGCTGGGGAGGTTAAGATGTTATTCCTAACAAGAAAGATAGTTGTGTCTGTGTCAACTGTGTGAGGTCAAGCACAAGTAGGCCTCTGAATCTAAAAAGATGATGATGATAATGATATATATTATCAGGGAACCTAACGCTACCTCCCTAGATCTCACACAGTCCGTATTTTGATTCTAGTGGCTGGTGTATGATGTCTCTAGTGTCTAGGGGTGAAATAAAAATGATGGAACATCAACACAATACACTTTAACTCACTATAAGAAAATAAATAAGACTGTGGTTAAAGTTTTCTTTAAAATTTGAATGTTTTTTCTTTGTACAATTTAATCTGCCTGTCCCGCCATCTCTTTTGGACAGGTCTTTGAAAATGAGGAAATATATTTACATATAATGCTTTAACTAAAAGTATGGACTCTTGGTCCTATGAATGTAATGTTAATATAGAGTTCCTGTAGGTGTATTCACAGACTAAAACTTTAATAGTTGCTAGTGATTGTTATCGGTTATGAGGAGCTGTTGATTTCCTCATGCCCCATATAATTCTGTTTTATTTTGATAAGAACCAGTTTATTTGGATGAAGTGTCAGATGTCCCAGCTGTTAACGTGTCACCTGGGATTCTTGGTATGACGAAAATAAGTCAGTATAGATCAGCACACACACAAGCTCCTTCAGGCTATCTGATGACAGCATAAACTTTATAATGGAGACTTTTCTCTTTTCACTCACTCATCAGGTTTCTTGTAACCGGATGGTAACAGGAAAATAAAAACCCTGCAATAAAAAGACACCCTGGCCTTTTCATATATGTTCACAACTTCTTATCCCTATGTATACATGACGGTATGGGATCAGCCTCGTGTCCATTCATGTGCATCAGCCCCTAATTGATGACTCTCACCTTTCTGTGACCACACCTCAGGTCTCAATGGCAGATACGCCACTGTACTTTTACATAGTTTGCTTCAATACATTAATGTGGAGTAACCACATCTCCTTTTATATGATTTTTCTTTTCTTTTCTAAATTATAAACGCTCTAGGCATGTTGAAGAGTGTTCATGGAACACTGAGGCTTACTAACATCTTCCAATACAAAATTACTAATATAAAATCATAATAATATGCAACAGTCAAATACAGTTCAATGTGAGGACTCAATAATGGTTGCTCCCGGCATGTCCTTCACTTTTCCACAGCAGTATCTAACTTTGGCAGTTTTAATCAAGCATGTAAATACATAAAGCTTTCTTACCACTAATTCAAAGAAATATGTCACAAATAACGTTGACTGGCAAAGAAATGGCCTCAGTTTTGCTCTGCCCCGTCCAGATAGTGAATTTAGTAGTTAATTTTACAATTATCACATCTGCTCTCAACGTAGTTGTTTGCATAAAATTTTCTAGTCAAATGGCCACGAGACCACTATGCCTTTTGCCAATATCTATTAGAGCCGACCAATGAAAGCAGGCACTACTAAATCTTTTTGAATTTAGTTTGAAAAAACAAAACCAAAACTCCAAACAAACTATGTGCCTCGTAGTCCATTGGTCAGTCTGCGTTAGTTATGCCAATAGAAAAAGATGTTTAGTTTTAGTTAACATTTTTCCTATCTCCCCCTTTTACTCCTATACTCTTATACCAACCAATAGAATTTGAATTTCTCCCATGCCTCTTTTTTAAACTTGCATCCCCAATAACGTTATGTGTAACGAGCAAGAACAACAGTTTGTCCGTCCAAGCGTCCTTAGACATCTAGTATTATCTCAATAACTTGGCTAATACTTGGACTACCATATTTTTTAAAACATATTTTTGCTCAGGGGACACTAAGCTATCCTACTATATGATTTTTATGGTCAGTTTCATTATGGTTTAGATTTTCAGTTTTGTCACTGTCAATCGTCAAATATAACTTATACACAAGTCGGCCATCTTCCCCCCTGTCTCTAACATTTCTTTCATTATTCAAATAACCAACTAGTTTGAGTGACGTCAGAATTTTACCGCTAGGAGGAAATGGAAAACTGTCTGTGTGTTTGTCTCTGCTGGCTTTGCCCACAGCGTGTATATATTAAAGAGACCGCGAGCAGAGCGAAGAGGAGTTTTTCAAGCCGTTGATAGTGTTGGCGTTAATTATTACAATCGTCTCGTTCTTACTACTGAGAAATGTCCGAATTATTACAAATGTCAGTGTTAAAGTTAACATATTACGTTAATTCAAACGCCAGTTTGGTCACACAGTTCTGGCAATTCGTTAATTACAAGCTTTTTCCGCCGTTTCGTGCAGCAGATCGGCGAGATGTTAAAATGTTTATTGTACGTTTCTAAACCGAAACTAAAAGCGTGTTAGATTTTTACGGCGGGTCATTTTTTAAGCATTCCCACTGCACAAAAGGCAGCGCTCTACTGGAGTTGAAGATGCAAATAGTCAGACACCTGAGGGCTGGTTTATTTATTATCATAGGACTAAAATCTTACTGAAAGAAGCGATTATCTCACAGATTTCGCTACATCTCGTGAAACCCCAGCTTGATCATAAACGATTTCTTTTGATACGGAATTCCCCGGGTAAAACCTCACAAGACATACCACCTTGGACTATTGTTAACTGTGAGGAGAGCGCGGCTGATACAAAAGATTAGTCAAAGCCGTTGTTTAAATAAAACGCGGTCACCATCACGCACGATATAATGCCACGCAAAAATGGTCTCTAGGAGTGTGATATCAAAAGCCATTGACGCGGAACAACCACCTTTGCTTCCAGATGGGATACAATAGTCCGGCACGACAAATCGACTCGTGAAGGATGACAGACATTTACATGCAAGAGACAGCCAAATTTGTGACGGTTAGAGGACAGGTGAGTTTTTTTAGCCGACCAATCAGAAAACACTGGGTGGTCTGACAAAGACTAACAGGCAACGCGAACGAAAGTTGGTCGCGAATTGCCCAACCCACTTTTAGACTGATAGGGAACAAGAGAGACCCAAGGTCTAGGTCACAAGACGAAAGCCTGCTAATTGGGTGAGGGGAGGAGTTAGACGATCTCGAACACATTGGCGGGACCTAAGACGCGTCAACAGTGAGAAATGCAGTTAGCGACCCATAGCTAGACTGCTTGTGTCAGGGTCAGCGAACCAGAGCTGACCAAGACCCTACTCCACCTCCAAGTGGTGGTCCTGGAAACAGGCTGCATCACTGCAGTCTGGCTGAGCGAGTAGGGATCGAAGAGGGAAGGCTAACCCGGTCCCAAAAATGCCGTGCTGAAGTCGGATGTGTCGGCCGAAAGGCGCAAATATCGCAGTTTCGCTGTAAACGGACACAACGCAACCAACGTCCTTTTCAGGACGAACGAAGAAGAAGAAGAACACATTGGCTAAACCAGCGATATAATGTACCGGGCAGCTCGTTAGAGATCAGTGCAGTTTTCAACATTGTGGTGTAGAGAATATTTCAGAGCATAGGCTGCAATTAGTTCAGCGTGGATAAAACAATTAATATCTGTGGTGTATTCTGTTCTTAAAGGATTTTGAAAGGGAAAAGAAGTCCATCAGAGGTCTGAGTCTACACGCAACGTGTCTAACCAGAAAAAGGTTATCAAAACGGGCATTTCGCTAACAGAATTTGCCATAGGACATCCTTCATTCCTCATTTAAAAAGGAATATTTCTCGCCCACCATTAAGACGGTGGACGCAGCATTTTTCGTCACCCTATATCACTTGCGCAAGTTCAATACCTATTTAAATCAAGTTCAAATCACTTGAAAGCTTACTACAGGAGTCAAGCTAAAGCTCACAGTTGATTACTCATATCAAGCAGCTCCATCAGAAGCTTACCTTATGAAGTCAAGCTAAAGAGATCAAAAGTTGATTTCCATATTTATACCAAGTGCAACACACTCTTATGCGCATTCTATAAATCTTACTCCAAAGTATATTTCATGAATCATGATTACATACTCACGTTAATGAGTCTACCTATCAAGAACATTTTGTGAACATATCCAGTTTGGCCAGTACCCTTCGGAGATTAGACAACACACATTATTCACTCGACAACTGTTAACTGTTGATCAACGCTACAGAGATATTGTCAAACAGTGAAGGACTGTAAATCGTCAACGTTCTCAGTACAACAAAAGTTTTCATCAGAACGCCCTCGACTTAGAGATACCCCACTCAACATAACATACATGTAACATTCTATGCATACATGTGAATCATCCTACCCGGGTGAAGTATTTAGAGGCACATGAACTGTGTAGATTACTCACCATTTTGGTAACATGTATCATATCACATAATCAACATTTCGCTTTACACAAGTTCATTCTTCTATTTAATTAACTACAATATTAATATCTCATCTGTGTGTTTTTGTGTGAATCATCTTTTACCATCGTCACGTTCTAATCACTACTAACCCAATATGTGTGGATATTTAATTAATAAACCCAATAATCGTTTGAACATTATCTAGTTTGTTAATGTATCACTCGTGCAGTCGGTGTTAAATAGTTACATAAAGGTAACTTTTTACTCTCAGATGAGGTTGGGGGCTTTTTCTGTTACGGGATCTAAAGGCAGAAGCTAAGGTCGTGGTGAAACAGAACTCTTTCCACCATTCACTAGAAAACACTGTCTAGTGGAAAGCATTCGCATTCTCTTCTTCTTGTCCTTATCTCGGATAGGTCTCTATTCTTTCTTAACGAGCCAATTTCTGGAGACCTTCTACCAAATATCTTATAGGCTATTCCTGGCGAAAACTACTATCGTAGTTGCCCCAATACTCACCACACGACAGTAGTCCCAAATTCCATATGGAGCAGGGAGAGAATGATAAAAGAAATGATGTACATACTATTTATATTGTTAACCTTTTCAATCAATGTAGAGATAAATGTAAATCTATTCAATCTAAATGTAATGAAAGTTTTCTGCTCACTGGGTTTAAGATTAATTCTCAGAGAGGGTTAAGTTCTGAGGTACATGGGATGGTGGAATGAAAAGAGGGGGAGCACATGAGTGTGTGTCAGGAAAACTCAATACTCAAGAGGGTATTTGTTCTCTTCTTTTGTGACACTATTCTGTGGTACCAACTGAGGGTGTTATCTTTGGAACAAGGGAGTGGTATAAGTTGCCGGCAGTCAACGCTAGATACCACCATCAGACGGGTCTTGAAGACGCTGGACCAGCTTCGTAGTTACTCCCTGATACTTCTTGGAAAGTGCTACAACCCTTAGACTTGACCAGTGACGACTGAACCAGTCTGCAATCTGCAAAGAACCAAATATTAGTGGGAGCAGAAACAATCAAACTATTGGCAGCTAAGTACAAACTTAAAAGCTGCCATTTAAAGTCCATTTTTCAAAAACCATAACATCACCCTACGATGATTACTTTTTAAAAAAGAATCATTCCTTTTTAAACTGTTAACCATAATTGATTATTAAATTTGTTATGTGTGTATATACAAATTTAATGTTGATTTAATCATTTCGAATGTACTGCACCCGTATGTCTCAGTCAATTTTTTAAATACACTTAAACAGAGCTATAAAACAATAATAAGAATTTCACTAAGTAATTCAGCTGGGGGCTTGAGCGAACTAATTATAAGACAATCATTCACAAAAGTTGACGGTATATACTAAAGTTAACTGTTGCAGGTGGAACTTATGGAAGGGGAAGTAATCTTTAGAATGGTGTTTTGAACATATTAAATTTCGAGTTGCAACGCTTGATTAAGCGGATACTTGTCTGACTTTAGGATAGAATTATCTTTTCCTATTTTTCGGGTGACAGAGTACAGATAAGCGTGTGAACGCTGTTTAATGTATTTATTCTGTACTGTTTTGAGTTATGTGAATAGCTCGCTAGTCTGCATGTGTTATCGAGAACGGTGTTCAAGACAACCGAATCTCGTGACGGGTTTTTTGGCGGGACTAGTGTGTGATTTAGGGAGTTGTGTTTTGGGCGTGGACCGTGTAGGTCGAGTCCCAGTGTTTTTGGATAATGTATGCCTACGTAGGATTTGAGAAAATGTCGACTTATATATTTCGCTGTGTGTACAGCCTATTTGATAAACTGCAGTGAAGACTGTTTAGGCCATATGAAGATTATTATAGCTGCCGTGTGTTGCAGGCTTTATTGAGTAATGCAGTACTGTTTAGGCCATATGAAGATTATTATAGCTGCCGTGTGTTGCAGGCTTTATGGAGTAATGAAGTACTGTTTAGGCCATATGAAGATTATTATAGCTGCCGTGTGATGCAGGCTTTAGTGAGTATTGGAGTACTGTTTAGGCCATATGAAGATTATTAGAGCTGCCGTGTGATGCAGGCTTTATTGAGTATTGAAGTACTGTTTAGGCCATATGAACATTATTATAGCTGCCGTGTGGTGCAGGCTTTATTGAGTATTGAAGTACTGTTTAGGCCAGGATGTGGACAGGCCGTATTATATATATTTAATGCAATGTGGAAATTATATGATTCGTGTTTTGCTGTCGAATGTGTGTCATTTATGTCATCGTGTCTGTGTTGTACGGAATAAACAGTATCGAACTGTTCTAGTCGTTTGCAACCCTTTTTGACTCCTGAATGTACTCTTATGTACGTACTGTGGTGTGCGATCATATCAACACACACCCAGGTCAACATTCCAGACACAGTGACAGGACAGCAGCACACATATATTGAATTAGCCTGTGTGGCGATGATATAGACCGAACCAGTACACTCGTAACAGTGGGTGTAAACAGACTAATAACATTAACGTTTAATTACATTCAGTGAGAAACCAGCAAATCTAGTTTGTATCAGTTGGTGGCCAGTATGGTATCAGTTGGTGGTTTTCAGTTAACAGGATCTGACATCTACGACTATTCGCGTCGATAGCCTAAGTGGCGTAGTTTTGTATCATTGGATATGATTTAAGATGTGCCTGGGTGGCGTATACGATTAAGAAATTGTTACCTCTACAGTGATATGTACTTGAAGCAAGAGGATAATATGAAGCAAATTTTGTCCACCAGACCATAACATATCTAGAGGATCAGTCACTACAAGTTGGAAATAATACATATGACTTTCACGTGACAAGAGGGTAGAACACTTGACTGTGTTATAATTAGCCTTATGTAGGCGTGGCTTGAATCTGGTGTACTTCAGAACTGTGACCTAAATATTATCTGCGTGGGTGGCGCATTTGAGAAACAACGCACGCTTTATTTGGTAGTATGCAACTTTACACCAGTAGCAATTGACGTCCTATTTCGTGCCTATAGACTACAACAACGTCTGCAGTGGTCAAGGAAGTTCAATTAGACTTGGACAGTATTTGTACCAGCATTTGTACGGGTTGTCACAGATTTCTGCAATATTCGAGTTACCTGTGCCAGTTATCACCATCACAAGTTCAAGATGTTATGATACACGGAGTTGCCGTGTACATTTCAGACTACAGAAGAGTCAAGAGGGGCAGTGTGTGCTGTATTATGGTTCCTGTCAACGTGTGCATTGTTAAGCACATATCATATTGACGAAATTACCTGAAGACAAACGAATCAAGTTCCAGTGCTTTCCCGCATTGGAGGTTTTAGCAGTCTATGTGATATCCAGTATCGTGGCGGAAAAGAAGCGGGATCATTGACAAGATAAGTGATTGTGTCTTGTGTAAATTGTGTCACTTCATATATGTCGCTAGGCCTCCCTAATTGCTCATTTTGTTATTATTGTTGTTTATGTCTAATTTGACATATGATTAAGATTTGATGCATAGGTGTTAATGGCTGTTGACATATGTCGATTTTCCTGATAATGATGTGACTTGATAAAGGTGCTATAAAAAGGAATTGGTGATACAGAATTGATGAATAAGCTCATTTCTTGACAAATAGTTAACTTTGTGAGCTGGAAGGGTAATTGTCAAACCTTTTGCGACAGTAATTTGTCATAACTATAAGTGATTACTATATATAGTTGATTAAGTAAGTGAATCACCATGGATCGTGATATGTACCCTACAGATATAAGGCCTATGTTGGAGTCTGCATTGGTGGTAGGTAGAGATGGTAAGGGATTGAGAGGTGCACGACTTGGAGAATGGATAATGGATGATTTTTTGATTAATGTGTCAACATCCCTTGAGTTATTTGCGAAACATAACTTTAAGTTTGTTTGCAATTTGGTAATGGCCAAGGATTTGGTGAATTTGCTACGGCACCTTCGTGTGTTTTTGCAACAGAATATTGAACGTGAACACGGACATATAGTGCAAAGCATGTTCAAAATAATCCATAACCATACTTCTGATGAGCAGGAAAGGGAATTGAGAATTGAGAAACAAGCAAAAGTAAACAAACAAAGTGCTCTACAGCAAAGAGAGAATTTCCTAGAAGGTGTTGCTAAAGAGAACGAACTACAGGCAACTGTGTATAGGCTTAAAAGTGAGATACTTGAATCAAACTCAGAACTTTCTAGTGCACAAGCTACATTAAATTCAGCTTTAAGCAAAGTCCAAGACTTGGAAACTCAGATAGGTAATCTCACGCGGGAACTTCAAGAACAGAAAGAGATGTATGAGAAATTGAAGGTTGAGAGAAATGTCTGTGAGAAGACTTACATAGAAATGCTTCATGAGGTGATGAATGATAATGCGATGCTCAGTGATCAAATTGGGGAGATGAATATTGTACCCCCCAAGAAGAGTAATGAGATTATGAAAAACAATGATGATGTCCAGACTGAAACACTTCAGATAGAGTTGACTCAGTTGAGGGCAAATAAAGAACAGTACGAGAAAGAGACTTTAGTGGAGTTGACGGCTGAGAAAGAGAAGGTCGCTAAAATTGAAAATTTGCTAGCAGAAGAAAGCGACAAAGTTTTGGCTGTTAAGGAGTTAAATAAAAGGTTAAGTGAAACGATTTCACTTAAAGATATTGAAATTGCGGAAGCAAGGGAAAGAATATTTGGCTTAATAGATATGGTTTTGAAAAACAAAAGGTGCTCTTCTGTCAATGTTCACAATGATAGACAGAAAGTTGCGAAAAGTCAGCCCCATATACTTTTTGCTCAGAGAGATGTCATTCATGGTAAAGACAGATCTTATCGTGGTAAATACAACTTTAAAAGTTCTAATATTACTGATAGTTCCAGTGATAATTCTTGGCGTCAGACCAACAAAGATTCTAGTGTAACAGGCAGTTCCGTTGGTCAGGAAAAGAAAGGTGATATATTTCAGGTCAAGACTCATAAGAGCAAATATTTGTCTACTACTGGAAATACTCAGAAATTAATAGCGGGTGTTGAGACTATTACTACTTGTTCCAAAGATGAAACCCATATGCGGAACAATAGAGATACTATTGTTTCTGGCAGTTGTCAAACTCAGCACAGTCAGTTTGAAACTATTGGTAAATATATTCCCATAAGGGAAAAGAAAAACAGTTCTAGAAAGAGAGATAACCCCAAGAGTAAACAGTACCAAGGGAGATCAGAAAATAATAATTTTCCCTCTCGTAGATACTGTAGACAATTTAACAAATCTCAAAGTTTTGATTGTAAGAATGTTGGAAAGTATGATAGAGATAATAGCTTTTCAAATGTTGCTTTATATCACCAGAGTAATGTTCCTAAACAAAAGACTAAAGTCATTTTTTGTAAACAAGACAACGGTAATAATAAGTATTGTGATCGTAGAACAAATAATAAGCGCAATTGTGCTAATTTTGTTCAACATGAGCCCAGAGTCATTTATAATCAAAGTAAACAGAGTAAAAATAACAGTGGATGCTTGAATACTATTGATTGCTCTACTTGTTGTTGTGAATGTGAGACTTTGTTTCAGCGTAAGACAGCGGCGACATTCAAGGTCGGTCATGTTGTCCCCAAGAATTCTATGATATCTACATGTGATAGAGAGAGCTAGTGACATCGTGAAGAGACCGGGTTTTTACACAAGCCGGTACTGGGTAATTGTAAATGTGATTTCTACGTTTTTTTTTTTTTTTTTCATTAAATTTCACTATTGAGTAAAATGGAAATTTTCATTTGTATTTGTTGACAGAAGCTACGTTGCGATAAGGGTCAAGGCTTCTGTGACATATTGACGGTCATAAATGTGAGTCAACTTTCCGCTCGAGTAGTCAACCGAAACCTGTCAGCGTCTAAATAGCAACTGATGGTTACTTTCTGAAGGTCAAGCATGTTTACAAGAGAGTGGGAGACTTCGCGTCTGATTTTTTTTTTTTTTATGTGAAGATAGTAAATATTTTTGTATTCTATATTAGTACATGACATGTTGTTGTTTTGAAATAACATATAATTTTGTTGTAATGATTATTTCTATGCATCATTTGATTGCCATAATTTTTTATTGTTATTTATATGTCTGTATTTTGATGATGTATTAATACATTTTTATGCTATTTATATATTATTGTGTTGATAATGTGTAGTATGTAATTATTATCCTTTATACTACTCTGTTCAACTTAGAATTTTTGCAACTGTGTTGTTTAGGATAGTTTTGTACATGATGAGATTGCACAAACTCATTTATTGTGTTGATGTAGTGGTTACTTTTAGATAATCCTGAGTGTTCGTTATTCACTTAATTTATATTTTTCTCATGTTTTGATGTCATGATTAATTAATATATAGAACATACAGAGAAGATGTATATTATCTGGTATGTTGTGAAATGTAATTTTGAAAATAGCTTGCATGTATCATACATGATCTTGTATTTGGATTTGTTAACTTTTTGTGAAACTTCGATTTTTCCAGAACCTGATTTTCTTGCCAGTCAGACATTTGATTATTTTCTTAGCAGATTATTTTTTTAAAAAAAACTTATTTTTTGTAGATATTTTTATAGAACCTTTTTTTATATTTCATAGTAACAACAAAGTGTAGATTTATTTATAATGTATATCTTATCGATTTGAGTAAGAGATAGAGTTATACCTAAATAGCATTGCACGGAGCTGAACGTAATTGTCAGCAGAAAGAACTTAAAGGATAAATTAAATTTACATGTGTTGATTTAAAGGTTCCTTCGAGATAGGATTTTTGTTTTATATTTCACTCATTTTGTTAAATATTGATTTCATTATTAGGCTTTACTTAAAGTATTACTGAACTACTTAAAAATTAAATACTGTTTTTATGTAACTTATCGAGAAAAAAAAATATGTTTGTACGGTACTGTTGAAAAAAATAATTTTTTTTTTTTTTTTGGCATTGTAATTTTTTGTTGGGTGTGCCCAGCATTTGACTTCGTGATATCATTGATATGTAGTTTGACTAGTTCTTGTAAAAAGTTGTTTTTTATTATGATGTATTTTTTATTTTTAGCGCTTGATTGTGCGTTGGTCGTATTAGTTATAGTAATGCTATTACTTGTTTGTTCGATGCCTATAATTTATTTATGTTAGTTTTGTATAACTCTTATAACTTAGTTAAATTACTTATTAGCTTTTGTTTAGTTATAAATTATTTTTGGTGGTATTAGTATAGATATACTTTGATATTTTGTGTTGTGCCTTTCGATCATGTTTATATATTTATTTTTGAATAGGTTATCTGATCAAAACAGTTATTAGTATATACTGTTATTGACTTTCTTTGCGTTCGTGCCTTTGCTTTCTATCTGTCTTTGGTAACTATTCTTCATTTCATTCCTTCTTTTCTGTTGTCTTTTCGGTATGGATTTCATATCTTGTTTATACTTTCGTACCTCATCTTCGTTTTACTTGATTCTATTTGTATACTTTGTCTTCTTTCAACACTTATACCTCTATTCTTTGTATTGTTGGAGTGGTTATATGACTTGATATAACATATCTACTTTTGACAGTTGTATTTATTTTACATGTAATTGTCCAACTTAATTATGAGTATATGGTAATGTTGAGTTCTTACTTTTTTTTTACAGATCATTCTTCTTTTGATTGATCTTGTGTTTTCTCTTTCGATTGGTTGTTTTCGGTTTGGTTTGTACTAAATATACGTAACTTAATTTTGGAACTGATCATATTTGTATATTTAGCTAATTACTTTTTATACTTAGCTGGTTATGCTGTATGCTTTAATTGCTACTTTACACTTTAATGCTGATATTTCTTGTAAATATCTAATTTTGATTTAAAATAAGATATTTTTGTAGGCATATGTTAGAGCTTAATTGTCTTCTAAATTTTTCGTTTTTGGGAGTTAATTTTTTCAAAAAAAATGATAGAATCATTTTTTTCCCCGGAGCGGGTGGTAACTGTTGCAGGTGGAACTTATGGAAGGGGAAGTAATCTTTAGAATGGTGTTTTGAACATATTAAATTTCGAGTTGCAACGCTTGATTAAGCGGATACTTGTCTGACTTTAGGATAGAATTATCTTTTCCTATTTTTCGGGTGACAGAGTACAGATAAGCGTGTGAACGCTGTTTAATGTATTTATTCTGTACTGTTTTGAGTTATGTGAATAGCTCGCTAGTCTGCATGTGTTATCGAGAACGGTGTTCAAGACAACCGAATCTCGTGACGGGTTTTTTGGCGGGACTAGTGTGTGATTTAGGGAGTTGTGTTTTGGGCGTGGACCGTGTAGGTCGAGTCCCAGTGTTTTTGGATAATGTATGCCTACGTAGGATTTGAGAAAATGTCGACTTATATATTTCGCTGTGTGTACAGCCTATTTGATAAACTGCAGTGAAGACTGTTTAGGCCATATGAAGATTATTATAGCTGCCGTGTGTTGCAGGCTTTATTGAGTAATGCAGTACTGTTTAGGCCATATGAAGATTATTATAGCTGCCGTGTGTTGCAGGCTTTATGGAGTAATGAAGTACTGTTTAGGCCATATGAAGATTATTATAGCTGCCGTGTGTTGCAGGCTTTATGGAGTAATGAAGTACTGTTTAGGCCATATGAAGATTATTATAGCTGCCGTGTGGTGCAGGCTTTATTGAGTATTGAAGATTTGTTTAGGCCATATGAAGATTATTATAGCTGCCGTGTGATGCAGGCTTTAGTGAGTATTGGAGTACTGTTTAGGCCATATGAAGATTATTAGAGCTGCCGTGTGATGCAGGCTTTATTGAGTATTGAAGTACTGTTTAGGCCATATGAACATTATTATAGCTGCCGTGTGGTGCAGGCTTTATTGAGTATTGAAGTACTGTTTAGGCCAGGATGTGGACAGGCCGTATTATATATATTTAATGCAATGTGGAAATTATATGATTCGTGTTTTGCTGTCGAATGTGTGTCATTTATGTCATCGTGTCTGTGTTGTACGGAATAAACAGTATCGAACTGTTCTAGTCGTTTGCAACCCTTTTTGACTCCTGAATGTACTCTTATGTACGTACTGTGGTGTGCGATCATATCAACACACACCCAGGTCAACATTCCAGACACAGTGACAGGACAGCAGCACACATATATTGAATTAGCCTGTGTGGCGATGATATAGACCGAACCAGTACACTCGTAACAGTGGGTGTAAACAGACTAATAACATTAACGTTTAATTACATTCAGTGAGAAACCAGCAAATCTAGTTTGTATCATTAACATTGCTAAAACTCATTCAGCACTGTTCTTGCTTTCTGAATATATTGCGGAAACTCCCTCGAGGTAGAAGCATCATTATCCTTCTATCTACAACTCTGCCAAGATTAAACTCATACGAAGGTAGACACCTTTGAAGACCCACAGTATATACTCTACGTGGGAGCTGCGCTGGTGTAATGGCTACAACGTTGTACTGGCGACCAGGTGTTCATGGTTCAAACCCGGGCGTCGGCGTTTGAAGAAATGCTTACGACCGGAAATTTGACTGAATAATCTGAACGGCTCCTGCACATAAATCCCGTGTGGATGGGAAGGAGCGAAGCTCCTGACCGGGTTGGAAGGAAAGTCCACTGACCCCCCAGCCTCGCAATGACATGTCATTGGGCCAAAAGGGCTAGAAAGCTCGAGTGCCGCTGGTTATAGAAAATATATATATATATATACTCTACGTTTTGGCCACTGTTGGACTGCGGAGCCAAGGGAGGCAACCCGTGATACTCTGTCAACCAAGTATAGCTTCTGGGCTTCACATGTGGCTCAGTTTGTTCCCGATAGGCTTGTTTCCACTGACAGGAGAAGGAGCGAAGGTAAGCCACTGGCGCCTTAAATCCAGCAGCTTCGGATAGATAGGGCTTGTGATCCTTGGCTGCTAGGGTTCGTGATCCTTGGTTGGTAGCCTATCTATTAGAATGTAAAACTCTGATTTCTAACCTCGGCTGCCTTGCGGGAATATCCGTTAACGGGAAAGGCTTCGGGAGTAAACATCGAGGATAAATCCGGAGTCGGAGTCCCAAAGCAGGTTAATGTTGATTCACCATTATTCTGGCAACTCCTGCTACGTCGCTGATACCAAATGTTATCCGCTAATGCCGGTCCTTACGACCTACCAGCTACATGGAGATTGGGATCAAAGTGCATGGGCAACAGCTTCATCTCCATACCATTGTGCCCATTCTGGCGCACTGGAGAAGGCCCTCGAGGAAGTGGCAGTTACCGGTTATAAGCATATCACCCAATTGGCGTAGGAACTTGCACCAGGGCAACATTCGGCAGTGGGAGAGTTTCTATGATCCCACTGGAAAGCTATCACCACTTCAAGCTGGGTAGCTCCGAGCTTATAAGGTGCTGTCCCGTCATTTTCTGCTGTTCCCTTTGGGTGCATAGCGATTAAGGTCAAGCCAGAACTATGGACAGAACATACTGCACAAAGCAATAATTAGAAAATAAGAAGTAATATAAGGAAACCGACTATCAGGTTGGGGTAGTGGAACGTCTGAACAATGCTGACTGGACTATTTGAAAACCTTCAAGATATAAACGATATCAGGAAGACAGCTGTAATAACAGGGTGGAGAACTATAGAAGATCTAACACAGTTCAAAGAACTGTCAAACACAATTAATAATAGTAATAAATATAGAAGCACAATACCACCCTGGGAACTAAAAACCTCAATCATAGACTACCCACTTACTGAAAAGTTCAAACAAAACATAGAAGATAAGGAAGCCAAAACGATTAGTAGAAAGTTCATAAATCAACTTACAAAACAAAGTCTGACCGTCTAAACTGATGGATCCAAGGGTGATAGTGGGCAACTAGGTGCAGGAGTAGTAATACTACAGTTGGGAATTAAGAAGAGCTACACGTAGCATGTTACGCAATTGCCTAGTTAAATATATGAAGACCGGAAAGTGGAACACAAGTATACAATCCCGAACAAATGAATGCAGAGGTATTTTCTTGTGTGTATGTAGGGCAGCCAATCAGAAACGGGGTTTCCCACGGACAGATAGGAAAGACTTCGACGATTGTATATGGAAGAATAAAATCGTCCGAAACATAGTTAGAATTAGAGATCGGGAAGAAGAACCAAATGACAGACAAGGATAAGAATGGTCTCCTTTTGACGGGGATATCTTCATTTATGTGTAGGTACAAGGAAATTTAGAGGGAGTAAGTAGTTGTGAAGTATTTTGCAAGAATAAGTGCACGTGCATTGAGAAATCCTGTGTTTTTCCTATTCATAATTCAAAATAAAATCGTTAACACGACCGATATAGGAAGACAACATATGGATATAACGGTCAACTCACTGAGAATGGAAATCTATAAATCTAAAGGTTTGAACTGGGAAAGGTGCGATGCACGGGACCAAGGTTTGAAACCCATCTAGCACAAACCCCTCGGAATTATAAATATTTTGGGAAGTTTGCTGGAGTTGCGATCCTTGTTTCTCATACGTCCGGGAGCTCCATATATAAGGGCGATTGAAAATGATTTCAAATTCGCTTGTACAGCGAAGAAGACAGAAGGACAACGGCTGGAGAAAGAGAGAGAGACGTGTAAAGGCCAATATCTTGTTATTTGCAGCCAAGCAGTTCCATTACTTCACAAAAGCCATCTTTACTGATCTTAATTAGATCCTGCGAGGGTATGTAAAGTTACTATGTAAATTAATACAGTAATTACAACTTTTATTTCAAGATTTGTTTAATCGATATGTTATGAAAGTATCATGCATATTAATTGGTTACTTGGTATGATTGTTGAAGGTTGGAACCTGAGACATAACCGCCGTGACTGAGTCCGTATCAGAGCTAGCACAGTCCTTTTCAGGACTAATATAAATTCTTTTCAGGCCTACCAACAGTCGTTATCAGGGCTTATCCAGTCTGTCTTTAAGTTATGATACTTTACAGAACTAACGTGTCAGGCAGGGGGATACTATAACCTCATACCATATATGTGTGTACATATTATTTGTATTATTTGATTTTATAAAATGTTCCACAGTAGACACCTGCCTTGTCACTGATCCATAATCATGCATTTCCACGCACACATCTGAAAACAAATTCAACTCACCTACAATAAGAATGTAATAATTATTATCCAAAATAGCCACATATCCTACAATTATCTGCAGGTTCGTACTTGTCAACCCAAAGTTAGAGGTCCATGATCAAGAATTGCTCGAGGATCAATGCTAATCGCCCCAGCAGTGTCTGGATTGGTAGAAGCACGACCTACTGAAGCTGTTCATCTCACATGAACAGTGGTTATCATAGAAGTTGAGGGATATTTGTGACAATCGTGCACCCAAGAAGTGATAACTGTCAAGCAGAGATTTATGATGACAATTTGCATGATAAACTAGTGAAAGCTATAAAGTTAATAAGACAGTGACGAAGTCTATTACCCAACAAATTGGAAGATTCTAAAGAAATGACATTTTAGTTTTAAACTTGTGAAAACTGTAATTGATTTCACCAATTTGGTTTTTATGTAAATATAAATTTTTTTATCTACAGTCACACACAATCACCACAATTAGATAGATGTAAATAAAGAGGATATATAAATTGTATTCACCAGCTTTATTCATTCAATATAGTTGATATTGAGTTTGGTTGAATTGTTATTAATATCACAGGTATTAGCGGAGGTGGCGCAGTAAGGTCTGACTGTTCTCTGAATATTTTCAGTCCAGATACTTTCACAACCGTGACTATCGAGTGATACCAGTGTACTTCTCTGTCACAGGGACCTCACACATTCTGGAGAGAATACTATTTCTACTCTAGCACTATCATCTCACACATATAAAACCTTCCGCTACACTACAGTGTAACTGAAGGGGCTTCGATTTTTACCGCAGAGATTGTAGCAATTCTAAAAAGTTTAGAAATAATCGAAGATAACCTACCAGAAGCTGTTACGATATTTACAGACTCACTATCATCACTTACAAGCACTAGAACACCCAGGTAAATGTAGCCGGCCAGACGTAAAGGAAGAAATTCTTGCAATTAATAAATCATCAGGGAACAGAGGATGTAGTGTGAGGCTAGTGTGGGTTCCAGCACACATAGGTATAGCTGGTAACGAGTCGGCAGACCAGAACGCCAAGTATGGAAGAATAAGTAAAAACAATATAAGAGCAGGACTGGGAAGGTCGGAGATCAAGAGCCAAGTGAAGCTAACTATAAACGAGGAATGGCAGACAACACGGAAGAACAGCAGAAAAGGCAGACACGCGTTCAAACTGCTGAAAGAACCAACAAGGACGTGCCCGGTCAGAGAAGAAATGAAGGTGCCCTCGAACAAAAAGCTGTGGCGTCTCCGTCCCGGTGCAGCGTACTTTATAATAGAGGAACCTCACTGCCAAGAGTGTCAGGACGAACATGACATAGACCATTACCTGATCCACTGTAGAAAATACTATCAACAGAGGCTAGAATTAAAAACATACTTTAGAAATCACAATATAGACATGACATTTAATAAGGTTTTAAGTATAGATGCCCCAAGAGAAGCCCAAACAATACTTAAACGATAAATACATAAAACAAAGGAAAATATATAAGGTTAATAACAGTGACAATATTGGTAATAATAAAATAAAAAAACAATACTTTAGAAAAGACATTCAACCAAATAGAAATTAAGCAACAAAATCTAACAAATCAATAATTTAAAAAAAAAAAAAACAACAAAAAACAGAAAAATTAGCAAACTTTTTAACTACTCATAGGACAAGGAAAGACTACGAGGTTTAAAAAAAAATATAAAAAACACCAACTCAAAAAGAACAAATACTAATACAAATTAAAACCAAGTGCAAAGGACAATAGTTATCTATAAACAATACAAAACTGAAAATAAAATGACAAATACTAATATAAAATAAAACTAGCAACTGCAAAAGACAATAGTTATTAAAATTTAATACAAAATTAGTAAATAAAATGAAACTAAATACCCCAATTATGACCAATTTTCAGGTTGAACAGGGTAGACCAGAGGTTTTCAAACTTTTTCGGTCCGCGGCTCCCTTGACCTGTGCATAAATCACCGCGGCTCCTCTCTATACTATATATTATATATAAGCAATTGTACCCAAAAAGATATTAATGACTTCTAAATGTGCATATTTTACATCTGATACCAATTGTGGGGGGTAAATAAGTTAAGTTTCGGACACAAAATAAATAAGACTGTATTTATTTTGTAAATGAAAAACTAAATTAATTTAATCAACTTACAGTTTTATGACACCTTATACTAGCACAAAGTCAATGAGAAAGATGAGCTTGCTTCTTCATCATCAGTTCTTCAAATCTGGGCACAAATTTGGAAATTGCGATTCGAATCTCCTTCTCGATGTTCAATCGCGATCTGTATTTTGTTTGGATGGCGGCCAATGCAGAAAACCCTGTCTCACACAAGTAGGATGTTGCAAATGGAATCAAAACTCGTAGGGCCTTGCTGCCTACTTCTGTATATTCCTGGTTCACCAAGCTCCAAAACTCTGGTAGTGATGCAGAGTCGAACTTCGATTTCAGTGTGGAGTCCGATGAAATATCAATAAGCTGCTCTTGCTTAACACCAGCATCCGCCATGATGACATCAGAGTTAGTGATCAGCTGTTTGTAACATAGACCTGCTCTGGAGTTTTATGGTGCATTTGTCAATAACTTCTAGTACCTAATGACACGTATTGGTACATGTAATAATACCTCGGCGCAAACATGTCGTCCTACGAAGATCTATATTTATTGATGGACCTTCGCTCATAATATCGAGCCCAACACTTTTCCCAAGTCACCGCGACGCCCTTAGCCAAGGGCCGCGACTCCCCTGGGAGCCGCGACGCACAGTTTGAAAACCTCTGGGGTAGACCAAGATGGAACGAGAAGAGGCAATAATGGTCAGCTGTTAAGTGCCCGCTCTCCACCCATAAACTTTTCAAAACAACAACAAATAGCTGTAATAAACGATGAACTTAAAAACGATTGCAGGTGGAAATAGCTACCCATCTCTGGCCTTCAAAGCACTGCTTAGACAGCGCAGACTACGCTGCTTTGGTCTTATGTGCTGCATGGAAGATGGTCGCATCCCAAAAGGTATTTTCTACGGACAACTGGCAAATGGCAAAAGATCAGCCGGGGACCGCAGCTGAGGTTCAAAATTATGCGCAAGGGAGACATGTAGGCCCTTTGACATAAATACAGCAGCATGGGTGGATGAAGCTGCTGATTGCACCAAGTGGTGATGCACCCTGCTGCGCCACCTCAACTTGGGTTTTTAAAAAATGCTCTCACTAGAAACAGAAGAGAAAAGAACATGTCGAAGGGAACACCAGGAAAAAATCAGCTGTGAGCTATCACTTCAATATACAAGATGTATATATACAAGTATATATTAACTCTCCTCAGCCTTAGAACTCTTTGAATGGATATAACATCACACTGAGAAAACATGTTGATATCTTCTTCTTCTTCTTTGATCCTTAGCCGTCGACCGTCAAAGCAGTCTGTGACCATCACGCCTGGTGGCGTCTTGTACGGCAACAACAAATTGATTCCACTTTGCTCGGTCGGTGGCCATCCTTCGTACAGTGCCCCAACTCTGGTTCATTCTTTGCATCTCGGCCTCCACAGTCCTCCGCCAAGTTGTTTTTGGTCGGCCTCTCTTTCGTTTTCCTTCAGTGTTCCATAGCTTAGCTGTTCTTGTGATGGCAATGGGGTCTATTCTGAGGACATGGCCTACCCAGCTCCAGCGTCTGCCAGCTATGATGGTGTGCATGTCCTCTTGCTTGCTCCGAGTAAGCAGATCTTGGTTGGTGATGGTATTCGGCCAAAAGATTCGGAAAATGTTTCTTAGGCATGTTGTGTGAAAAGAGGACAATTTCGACATTTCCTTCTCTGTAACTCTCCAGCATTCTGTACCATAGAGAAGCACAGAAAGCACACATGTTGATATCTGCAAAGTATGCATTGTTCTGGAATCGTCGGGGTTAGAGAAGCGGAAGGAAGATAGACCAAATAACGCATGGAAAAGAGTGCTGACGACAGACATGAAGGGGATGCAGAAGACGTGGAATGACCTTGAGCTGATGGCACGCGACAGGAAGACTCTGTTTGTTATACATAAATTACTCTCCATGGAATGCATAAGGTTTGGCCATGTCTGCAGAATAGGAGAAGATCGGCTGCCACGGCAGGTATGGGAGGCTAAGAGCCAGGGATCCAGACCACCAGGACGACCCAGAGTCCGCTGGAAGGACAACATTAGACAATCTCTGAAGGACGGAGGACTAAAATGGAACTAGGCCAAGAGGAAGACAGCCGATAGGATAGGATGGCGCTCTCTTGTTCAAACCTCTACAAGTCACGGTAGAAGAGGAACGATTAAGTAAGTAAGGAATGCCTAACGCGTTTTCTAGCATTAACAACACCTAGGCGTCACAATCATAATAAACATCTAAAAATTATTCGCATCAAGCCGTATGTTCGTTGAAGCAAAGCAATGAAGGGACACAACATCAGTACAACCACTTTTCACCACAGTCCATAAAACTCCAGACGCCACCATTATCTATATCAACATCTCGACATCAGTAACCTTAATCAGTTCTTCAATCTGAGGAATTTACCATAACAAGTCCAGCGGTATTGAATTCAGTGCCCTGGGTTGTATGAAATAAGAAGATGGAATGATTAAAAAGTTAAGGCAGGGGAAAAAATAAGACGAAACGAACTGTTCGAAATAAATTAGTGCGAAAGATATGGAGAAAAATGCATACAGAGGTGGTGGGAATAGGAAGAAATGATTTGGGGGAATAGAGGGTGGGGAGTCATGTGTAATTCGATTGGACTTCCTGGGCAAGTCGATAGAGATTCCATTAAAGATGTTATTTTCGCTGGTCCGTCTTGGACATTGGTGAACCTCGGTTGTGCGTAAGAAACAGGATGCTGAGTGTTGTAGTGAGGAATCTGAGGATGCTTTAAAAATACTGGGCTTTTATGGTGATCGTGAAGATGAAGTTAACGTTGATGTAGTTTGTAAGTCCAGTTTAGTGGTAAGCGATGACAGAATATATTAGCTGAAGGGACGTATTTAGGAGTTTTATGGGTAAGGGGCTAAATAGTAGAAGCACCCATCCCCGTGATAGCCCCTAGGTTATTCTTTCATTCATTACCCTCATACTCCGGATGAAGCTTAGTGCTTCAACAAAATCATGCCAAGTCTTCCTACCATGCGCCATTCGTTCAAATTAATTCAATATTTTTCTGTATCCTTTTTAAGTATGTTTCCAACTCCATTGTCCAAATAGTTTTCGCTCCTTCTCTGTTTCTCGTGATAGTCTTCAACCTTCTATTGTCATTGGCCACGGACTGACAAAGCAATCAGTGACCATCACGCCTGGTGGCGTCGTGCACGGCAGCAACAAACTGTCTTCACCTTGCTCGATAGGCAACCATCCCTCGTGTGATGCCCCAGCTCTGGTTCATGCTCACCATCTCTGCCTCCACAGTTATCCAACAGGTAAATTAATATGAGACAAAGAGAAAGGTATGTTATCAGGCACTCGTAGGAAATAAAGAAGTAGAACACTAGACAACAGAAAAACAACAGACAGATTGCTTCATTAATAGGCTGAACTGCCCATGGTAAACTTCCGGTGTTATGTATTGCCGTTCGCACTAATGACCTGTCATCGAAACATCATTTTTTTGGTGATGCGTAAATGGCAGGGAGGATAGTGTGATTCGCTTGCATAGCTAGGCGGGGTTGTCGCACTGAAGGTCCAGGGTTCAAATCCTGGGTAAGCCACTCATGTCTGTTGTTTTTCTGTTGTCTAGTGTTCTACTTCTTTATTTCCTACGAGTACCTGATAACAGACCTTTATGTTTGTCTCATATTTATTTACTGTTTACAAGCCTCGGGTTTCCCTTCCTTATGTGTTATAAATGTTTATCCGACTGGTAGCTTATGGTTGGCCTCGCTTTCGTTTTCCTTCTGATTCCGTAGTATGGCAGTTCTGAAGATGCTTCTATAGCAGAGGTTTTCAAACTTTATTGGTCCGCGGCTCCCTTGACCTGTGCATAAATCACCACGGCTCCTCTCTATACTATATATTATATATAAGCAATTGTACCCAAAAAGATATTAATGACTTCTAAATGTGCATATTTTACATCTGATACCAATTGTGGGGGGTAAATAAGTTAAGTTTCGGACACAAAATAAATAAGACTGTATTTATTTTGTAAATGAAAAACTAAATTAATTTAATCAACTTACAGTTTAATGACACCTTATACTAGTCACAAAGTCAATGAGAAAGATGAACTTGCTTCTTCATCATCAGTTCTTCAAATCTGGGCACAAATTTGGAAATTGCGATTCGAATCTCCTTCTCGACGTTCAATCGCGATATGTATTTTGTTTAGATGGCGGCCAATGCAGAAACCCCTGTCTCACACAAGTAGGATGTTGCAAATGGAATCAAAACTCGTAGGGCCTTGCTGCCTGCTTCTGTATATTCCTGGTTCACCAAGCTCCAAAACTCTGGTAGTGATGAAGAGTCGAACTTCGATTTCAGTGTGGAGTCCGATGAAATATCATTAAGCTGCTCTTGCTTAACACCAGCATCCGCCATGATGACATCAGAGTTAGTGATCAGCTGTTCGTAACATAGACCTGCTCTGGAGTTTTATGGTGCATTGTCAATAACTTCTAGTACCTAATGACACGTATTGGTACATGTAATAATACCTCGGCGCAAACATGTCGTCCTACGAAGATCTATATTTATTGATGGACCTTCGCTCATAATATCGAGCCCAACACTTTTCCCAAGCCACCGCGACGCCCTTAGCCAAGGGCCGCGACTCCCCTGGGAGCCGCGACGCACAGTTTGAAAACCTCTGTTCTATGTTATTTTCTGAGGATATATGGCCATCCCAATTCGTAGTCTAACCGCTATGTTATGTGCATGTCTTCTTACGGCTCCGAGTTATCAGTTCTTTTTTATGGACGGGTTTCAGATTTATCTTTACCTTTAAAATGTTGTGTTATTCCTGCCCAAGTTAAGTTTTCGGGACCTATAGTCCGTTCGGAAATTCGTGCCCACAGAAAGCGTCAATTTTCTCCAAAACTGTTTGTTGTATGGACATGAATTTTTGCATGCAGTCTTAGATTTACCATGCAGTTAAGATTGTGCGATCATTACATCTACAGCTGTCGCGAAATTTGCAAAAGGGCGATTTTCTTTGATCTTCTTGGAACATTTGCCTAAATCTGCCCGTAACATTAATTCTTACAGTAAATCACAACATTTGTGCGACAAGACGGTTCAAAGGCGTGTCCTAAATGTGTGATTGGTTGTTCACGTGATTTTGATACGAGGAATGATGTTCTGATAATGAACCATGATAGCAGTAAATCATCAGGAAGCTATGACAAATTGTAACTGATTATGTGTTATTATAGATTGGCATATGAAATTAGATTATCACAAACGAAGGAATGCGATCGACGTGCCTCATTCCGAATCGGACGACTCCAATAAGTTCACAACAGTTATTGGTTGGATAAACTGCAAGCCATCTCGCTGCCAGTAATCTTCTTCATGTAGCATGTGTTCTTCACATTTAGCCCAGTACTCTGTGTCTATTCGTGAAAGGGCCTCACGAGTCATGTGTTTAACATCGCACATTTTAAAAGTGGTGTTCTGGGCGGCCACTTGCCCTTTAACTCTAACCCAAACCAGCTCTATTGGGATAAGGTGAGAATGGTAAAGTGGGAGTCGAAGAGAAACATGACCCTGCTCTTGGATGATTTTATCAATCAGATACACTTTTGTCTTATTCCTCTGTCTCACAAGCTGCAACAACTCTGGTTTTAAATAGCTGTTGTCAGCGAAGATATTTTCATTCACAAGCCACCTCCTGATTTCGTCTTTCGTGCTTGCCGAAGTGGGAGCTTTATCCTCCTGCGCTAGAACATTATGATAGGACGCATTATCCATCACCAGGCAAGACGGCCTATCTAGAGTTGGGAGGAGTGTATTCACTATCCAATCTCGAAAAATTTGCCCATTCATTTCACTGTGGTAGTCCCTACCATCTACAGACTTTGATTGAAAAATAAGCTCTGCATCACGGACAAGCCCATTCTGTCTGTTGCCAGCATGTGCTAATATGATGTGTTGACCTTTGCTGCTGGGAATTTTCCTTCTATGGGCTCCGTCAACAGATTGCCATTCTTTCTCGTTCGTATGATGAGCATTAATCCAAGATTCGTTCAAATACACTACATCATAGCCGTCTTGCCTTCTCTCATGAATCTGCAAAAGGTATTTGTTTCGAGCTGCAACCAGATGTGGTTTTTCACATTAAAAAATCCTTCCGCCAGACGTTTTTCTAAAAGTGAAGCCGACACTTCTGACAAGTTGCCAAAGAGTTGTTTTTGAGACGTTAATATCGCATTCTGCTTGCAGCCGACTTTTCAGCATGCGGAGAGTAACAAGTTGATTGGCATTAAACATCTTCAAAATCAAACGTCTAATGACATCCTTGTCAAAATCATCAATTTTTTTCTTCCTTCCTTGCTTAACCGCAGCCTCTGTACAATCACCGTCCTGTTGTATCCAACGTCGGAAAGATCTTCTATCCACACCCAGGGCCTTTCGTGTTCTCCTACCTGGTTCTTGGATGTCGTGGTAAAAACAACCCATCTTAGCCTCTCTGCGAAAATGCCTGTACAATATAACAGTTACCTTTTGCAAAGTGATAAATTTGCATTTCAGATTCATTGCGCTTTTCATAATTATGCAGTTTAGTTTATTAATATATTATACGCTGGTGTCGTTTTGTTTCGTTGCAGCCAACTCATTGCAATTAGCATACGCCGCTGAAATAATTACTCGCGACTGTGTAAAATAGGTGCGCACACGTGCGGACATGTAGTCACTACACTAATTCAAACAAAAAAAAAATTGAATAGCACATATCATCGCTTGTGCTGTGCTGTAACTGTAGTAAAATCTGTAAGAATAATCGCTCATTTCAGTAGGATTTTAGTCATAAAATGATAATAAATAAACCCGCCCGATTGTGTCTGACTGTGATCTTCTCACACGCCAGCATAGCGCTGAATTTTGTGCCGTGGACAGGCTTAGAACCGATCCCACCGTTTAAACCTACTCGCTTTCCTTGTGACGTACATTTTTAACATTTTGCCCGATCTGATAGAGACTGCGGCAAGACTTACAATTAACGATCTTGCGGAAGTGTGCCGCCAAACTACTGTCTGAATTAACGTAATATTTTGACTTTAACGCGTGTAATAAGTAGTAATCCTTACATTTTTTGGTAGTGTAATGTCGGGTGGTGAGTCACTAGGGCAACTACGACAGTAGCTTTTGCCAGGAATAGTCTATGAGATATTAGATATAAGGTCTCTAGAAATTGGCTCGTTAAGAAAGAAAAAAAGACCTATTCGAGATAGGGACAAGAAGACAGGAATGCGAATGCTTTCCACTAGACAGTGTTTTCTAATTAATTATGGAAAGAGTTCTGTTTCCCCACGACCTTAGCTTCTGCCCTTAGATCCCGTAAAGAAAAAGCCCCCAACCTCATCTGAGTAGAGAAAGGTTCCTATAGGTGAATATGTAACACCGACAGCACGAGTGATACATTAACAAACTAGATAATGATCAAACGATCGTTGGGTTTATTAATGAAATATCCACACATATAGGGTTAGTAATGGTTAGAACGTGATGATGGTGAAAGACGATTCACACAAAACACACAGATGAGATAATAAAATTGCAGTTAATTAAGTAATAGTTAATTACGAATGAACTGGTGTAAAGTGATATGATGATGTGATATGATATGTGTTACCAAAATGGTGAGTAATCTACACAGTCCATGTGTCTTTAAATGCTTCTCCTAGATATGAGGATTCGCATGTATGCATAAAATGTCCCAAGTTGTTATACGTTATGTCGAGTGGGGTATCTCTAAGCTGAGGACGTTCTGATGAATACTGTTGTCGTACGGAGAACGCTGACGAGATATCTATGTATATTCCTTCACTGTTTGAGTATATCTCTGTAGTGTTGATCAACAGTTAATAGCTGTCATGTGAACAAAAGGTCTGTTGTCTAATCTCCCGAGGGTACTGGTCAGACTGGATATCTTCACGAAATGTTAGTGATATGTAGACTCATAACCTTGCATATGTAGTCGTGATTCATAATATATATATATATATATATATATATATATATATATATATATATATATATATATATATATATATATATATATATATATATATATATATATATATATATAGTCTGCTTCATAGAATGCGCTTAAGAGGGTGTTGCACTTGCTATAAATATGCGATTCCTCTTTTGAGCTCTTTTGCTTGACTTCAGATAATAATGATCTTTCGAGTGATTTGAATTTATGATGACTCTGTATTGAACTTGTGATAACTCTGTATTGAACTTGTGAGCAAGCAGTATATGGTGACGAAAAATGCTGCGTCCACCTTCTGACTTGTGGGTGAGACAATATTCCTTTTTAATTGAGGAATGAAAGATGTCCTATGGCGAATTCTGCTAGCCAAATGTCCGTTTTTGATAACTTATTTCTGGTTAGACGTCAGACACGTTGCGTGTAGACTCAGACTTCTGATGAACTGAAGACACACAAAAGTCTTCGTAAGTTTTTCACATTTAACATCACTGGTTGATTTTCATTTAAACTATTGCTCATTAATCATCTCTTTCTCTGAGTTCAATTCTAATGATGTTAAATATCTTGTGCATGAGAGTGTGTGCGCATGGGAGACTGTGATGATGATAAAGGTGAAATATGAACTATTAATTACCTCCTATCATCCTATCATCTTCTAGGAAAATCTTCTGATTTTATTAATCAGTTATGCCAAGAATTATTTGAAACTTTATCTTTCGCACCTTTTAGCTGTGAGGTTAAAATAAACAAAAATAAGAAAATGTATTAATAAGTATAAGATCTACTAACCTTCTTTTCCCTTCGCAAAATCCTTTAAGAACACAATTAATCACAGAACTGAATTATCATCCACTCTGAATAAACACGTGTATTAGGCTATGCGTTTTTGGGTTTAATCTCTTCCTCACAAGGTAAAAAAAAAACTGGACTCCTTCCTCTTGCAAGCTACGCAGTAGATTATATTTCTGCCAGTCCAATATGGGTTTCTGGATCCGACATCTAGCTCCGCCCATACCAACCAATCCTTAATGGCCCCTCTGGTCACTCATTCACAGGATCGCTCTTGTCTCCTGTCAGTCCAAACGTGGGTGTAGTTTGACCTCTGATTGTTTATTGTTCACCTGGCCAAGGTGGGCGTCCAATGTGGTAAACCAACGCTTGTCTGAACCGCGGCCGACCAAAGATAACACCATTACAGCATGAGACGTTTTCCCCTGGCCAATCTGGGCGTCCAATGTGGTGTCACAGAAATTACAGCATGCCCAGATGTTTGATTAGGATGACCAGATGTGTTTTTACCAGATTTATCACGATGCAATGTGGGCTTCAAACGATAATGTCAGGCATGTGGACTCAATCAAAGGACTTTATTTCCCCCGATGAAAGAACAAATGTGGTTCTCTAGATACCGGTCGCGAGTAATCACAACGATGAAATAGCAAATATGGGTCGCAAATATGGGATGAAAGAGCAAATGTCGGAGAAAATACAATATGAAAAATGTAGGAAAAGATGGAGCAAAAAGGCCTTTGCGCTCGTTTATCACAATAGCCCCTCCTCAAGTGTGATGTCAATCGTACTCAGGAGAGCTTAGCCTTCTTGCTCGGGATTCCTTAATCCTTTTCCTCATCTTCGTTTTTCTCTCCGGTTTCCACCGTTTCCTCTACTTGTCTGTGCTCTCCGTCCTGCCTCATAGGATGACGGCTTAAAAAATCCGCTCCTACGTTATGTTTTCCTTGGATATAGTCCACTTGGAACGTGTAAGGTTGTAGAACAAGCGACCACCTCATCAGTCTAGCATTCAAATTCTTTGAATTGGCGAGGAAGGTCAGAGGTTGGTGATCACTCTGGATTGTAAATTTCCTTCTGTATAGGTATGCTTGAAATTTTTGTATTCCCCAGACGAGGGACAAACATTCCTTTTTGATTGTGGAATAGTTTTGTTCTGCTCGGTTTAACTTCCGACTCGCATATGCGACCGGAAATAGATTTGGTGGGCTTCTGTCATCTCGCTGTAGTAATGTAGCCCCGATTCCAATGTTACTGGCATCTGTGCGCAAGATGAATTTTCTAGTTAAATCCGGAAGCCGTAAAATAGGTTTTGTGGTGAGTTTCTCTTTTAAGAGTGCATATGCATGTTCATATTCTTCTGACCATGTCACTTTATCTGGGTTTCCTTTCTTGGTTAGCGATGTAAGCGGCGCACAGAGGCTATTAAAATCCTTTATATATCTCTGGTAGAATCCACAGAGAGATACAAATGACCGGACATCCCTTTTTGTGGACGGTCTCGGTGCGTTTCTCAGCTTCTCAACGTTTTGAGTCTCGGGGAACATGGTCCCATGGGATATAGTATGTCCTAGGAACTCTAGCTGTTCACACCCAATTTGACATTTGGTTGGGCGGGCGGTTAGTCCCGCTTCTCTGAGTCTGTTAAACAGCAAGAATAGCGCTGATATATGTTCTTCAAACGATTCAGTAGCTACTAGGATATCATCCATAAAATTGCTGATGGCGGGATGATTCAAAGGATCCAATAACTTTCGCATCATCCTTGTGAAGACACTAGGAGCATTGTTCAGTCCAAATGGCATCACATTAAACTCGAAGTGTCCATCTGGAGTACTGAAGGCTAACAGGTTCCTCACCTCAGCTTTTACCGGTATTTGATAGTACCCTTTACTGAGGTCGATCTTTGAAAAATAGCGAGCCCTGCTCAGCTTAGTAAATAGCTGGTTCTGGTCCGGTAACGGTTCTGGCTGGAACTGTGTCAACGCATTCAGCTGTCGGTAGTCGATGCACAGGCGGTGTTCTCCACTGGGTTTGCGTAACAGCACCACTCCCGCACTGTAAGGGGACCCCGACTTCGAAATTATGCCTTCCTTAAGTAAGTAATCAATTTCTTGCTTTAATGCCGTCGCCTTGGCATACGGAATCGGATAGGTTCTCATTCGGACGGGCGTAGGATCCGTGACTTCCATGTCAAACTCGATCAGGTTTGTCCGGCCCGGTTTGTCTATCAGGGAGTCGGCGTGGTTTTCCATCAATCTCCTTACTTTTTCTTGCTGGGCTTCCGTTAAGGTGGAGCTTATTTTCACATCTAAATGTGATTCCTCCTGTATCACAGGGTACTCTACGGATGATAATGGCTCTTCTTCCATTTGCATAGCAATGGCCATAGTCATGAGGTGCGCTGGTTCGGCAGGGGCTCGCTCGTAAAACTTCTTAAGCAGATTTAAGTGATAAATTTTCTGCTTTCCGTTCACGGCGATTTTATAGTTAGTGCGAGAAATCTTTTCCACAACTTTGTAGGGTCCCCTCCAGCAAATCTGCAACTTATTACTGCTACTTGGCAGAAGAAGTAGCACCTTCTCTCCTACTGCTAGTTCTCGGTCCTTCGCATTGCGATTGTAATATTTGGCATGTTTCCGCCTAGCCTCCCGTACTTTCGCTGTGGCTAATTTCCAGCCAGTCTTCAGGCGTTGTTTCAAGTCTGTGACGTACTGGAAGGCTGATGTGACAGTGTCGTCTGCCTTGGCATCTGTCCATGTTCTTAGTAACGCTTCTAATGGACCTTTAATAGGTCTTCCGAAGAGTAATGTGGCCGGAGAAACTCCAGTTGACGCATGCGGTACTTCCCTATAAGCAAATAATGCGGCAGGAAGATACTGATCCCAAGTTTCTGGCTTCTCCTGTGCGAACTTCCGAAGAATAGAGGTGAGCGTCCCGTTAAACCGCTCTACTTGCCCGTTACTTTGGGGGTGATAGGGCGAAGTATGGATATGCCTAGTCTTGAATATTCTAAGCACCTCCTCTGTCAACCTGCCTCTAAATTGTGACCCGTTGTCTGTGAGAATTTCATGCGGGAAGCCCAATCTAGTAAAGATATTCAGTAAAGCGTCAGCTACATGCACTGAGTCGCATGCTGGCATGGCTATGGCTTCGCCCCACATGGAACATGTGTCCACTAAGGTAAGGATATGGGAGTTCCTCTTCTTAGTTCTCAGCAGAGGTCCAATTATATCCACGGCCACTCTTTCAAATAGGGGTGCCCAAGATTGGCATCTCCCCAAGGGTCGCGGGTGCCGTCCAGTGTTTTGGTGCAACTTTCTGGCACTGAGGACAAGACTTGACGAAACGTTCAATGTCGCTGGTGATCCCTGGCCAATAATAGTGGCAGGCGATCCTTTGAGTCGTGGCGCTCATTCCCATGTGTCCACTAAATGGGATAGAGTGGCCCATCTCAAGCACCTGGTTCCTATAGGTTGCAGGAATTACTAATTGGTTGTGTTCCTGTCCTTCATTTCCAGCTCGGCGATACATCAATCCATTTTTCATAAAGAAGTATCCCTTGGTAGGTGGGTTGTGCGTCCTAGGTAATTTTTTAAAACAGGGCGCCAGTGAGGAATCTTCCATTTGGGCCCTCTTCAATTCCTCTGGGAAGATATTGGTAGGAGGTTCCTGCTCTGCGTCTTTTCTTGACTGTCCTCTAGTGTGTACGGCCGCTATGACTAGTGGTTGAGTAGGTTCTCCAAGGAACACATATCTACATCCCAAAATTAAAGAGTAGATTGGTTCTTCCATTATAGCTGCACGAATCTCTCCTGTCACATAACGAGATTCCACTCTGATAAGTGCAATTGGCAGTGTCATGGGTGCAACATCCTTCGTCGGACCTTGGATGTCGACACTCTCTTCTGTTATCTGGTCAGGGGTGACAAGAGATGCCCTGACCACCGCATCGAAAGCAAGTCCTGTGTCATAAAGGCACTCCACAGATTGTCCGTTTACGAGGACTGATTCGATGACGGGAGGATGAGAAACGTTTCCGGTCCTCTGCTCCTTCCGGGGTGACGATTTTGTCTGCAGACAGGCAGCATGTTGGGGAGGAGGTCTGCGCTTGCACTCATTAGTGTTGTGATTGTTAAAGCGACAGTACTTGCACCATTTATCTCCCTGTCTCTGGTGTGGCGCAGCATTTTTCTTGTTTTGCTCTTTGTAGTTATCTTTTTTGCGTGCTGTTTATGCGAGATGTGTGGTCCTTTGCTTTGTTGGTCTGGTTGGGAGCGAGCAGGTTGCTTTGGCGCCTGATCCGAAAACTTCTTTCTGGCTCCTTGAGACTCCATGAGAGCATTTTGGAATCGCTCTGCCAGTGTAAGAATATTTTCTAACCGGTCAGCGCCGTTTTCAGTGAGAAATCTACGCATTTCCACCGACATAGACTCTTTTAGTTGCTCTATCACAATCAGCTCTTTCAACCCGTCATAGTTCTCGGTAAAGTTTCCCAGTGTACACCACTTCACTAGGTAGTCTTCAATACGGGCTGCGAACTGTGAGAAAGTCTCTCCGGCCTCCTTCCTAGAACCTCGAAATTTTTTTCGGTAAGCCTCTGAATGAAGCTCGTACCTCACCAAGAGAGCTTTTTTCAATGCCTGATAGTCATCTTGCTCTCCGGCCGGAAGTTTATTAAAGACTTCGTAGGCGGCTCCACTTAGGCCCTGGGAAAGTTTCAAGTTCCACTTCCGTTCTTAAAGTCCAAACCCTGTTGCAAAGCGTTCGAAGCGGTCTAAAAAGGCGTCCATGGTATCGTTCCTTTCTGAAAAAGGTTCCAGCGGAAAATTCATGGCATTGGGTGGTGCAGGTTGCGAAGTAGGCACACCATCTGAGTGGGGTGAGTACCCTCCATCAAAGTTGGAAGCTGCTGCACTTTTTGCCAGCTCTATCTGATTGGTCTGTCCCTGGATTTCCAGTTGCTTCATGTTAAGTGCATGCTCTGCTGCGGCTTTCTCTTTACGCTCCGCTGCTTCTGCTGCTTCTTTCCGCTCCGCTGCTTCTGCTGCGGCTTTCCGCTCCGCTGCTTCTGCTGCGGCTTTCTCCTTCCGCTCAGCTGCTTCTGCTGCGGCTTTCTCCTTCCGCTCCGCTGCTTCTGCTGCGGCTTTCTCCTTCTCCATTGCAAGTTTCTGCATTTCCATCTCTCTTGCATGGAGGTTATCAGTCTCCTCACTCACAAATTTCATCAGATCTGTTCCACTTAACCCGTATTCACGCCCTGCCTCCATTAAACTAGTTCTAATTTTTACGGCATCTGCCATGATATGCTGTATGGGTTCACGAAGGGAAAAATTGGCAGTGACCTCCAAGCAAATTGTTTGACTCGCACAAGTAATTATCTCTTTAAAACCAGCTAGGTTTAAATTAGTAATCAAGTTCAAATAGTTCTTAAAAATCACTCACTCAGCGTATTCTGAAAAATTATATAACAGATTATCTCGAAATTTTCTATGAAAAATTTGCTAAATATTTATGATAAAAATTTTCCCAGCAGTTACAGACAAAGATAACAAATATCAATTCCATACATTATCTTCTGTTCTCAAAAAGTGCTTACTCTGTCCGTTTGATACTCAATTTAAAAAGTATCACTCGTGCTTTAGAGATATAAATTATCCCCCCCTATGAAATATATATTTATGGAAAGAGTTCTGTTTCCCCACGACCTTAGCTTCTGCCCTTAGATCCCGTAAAGAAAAAGCCCCCAACCTCATCTGCGTAGAGAAATGTTCCTATGGGTGAAAATGTAACACCGACAGCACGAGTGATACATTAACAAACTCTTGATAATGATCAACCGATCGTTGGGTTTATTAATGAAATATCCACACATATAGGGTTAGTAATGGTTGGAACGTGAATCCTCATATCTAGGAGAAGCATTTAGAGACACATGGACTGTGTAGATTACTCACCATTTTGGTAACACGTATCATATCACATCATCATTTCACTTTACAACAGTTCATTCGTAATTAACTATTACTTAATTCACTGCAATTTTATTATCTCATCTGTGTGTTTTGTGTGAATCGTCTTTCACCATCATCACGTTCTAACCATTACTAACCCTATATGTGTGGATATTTCATTAATAAACCCAACGATCGTTTGATCATTATCTAGTTTGTTAATGTATCACTCGTGCTGTCGGTGTTACATATTCACCTATAGGAACCTTTCTCTACTCAGATGAGGTTGGGGGCTTTTTCTTTACGGGATCTAAGGGCAGAAGCTAAGGTCGTGGGGAAACAGAACTCTTTCCATAATTAATTAGAAAACACTGTCTAGTGGAAAGCATTCGCATTCCTGTCTTCTTGTCCCTATCTCCAATTTGTCTTTTTTTCTTTCTTAACGAGCCAATTTATATCTAATATCTCATAGACTATTCCTGGCAAAAGCTACTGTCGTAGTTGCCCCAGTGACTCACCACCCGACAATTGTGGACTCGTCTTGGGATTAGTGAACCCGGACTTAGAAGTGTGATAAATCACATTTTCATCCCTGCCATACAATTGCGATAATTGCAAAATTTGTTGGCATTTTGAGGGATTACCTTCTAGACTAACTATTAGATATAAGGTCTCTAGAAATTGGCTCGTTAAGAAAGAAAAAAAGACCTATTCGAGATAGGGACAAGAAGACAGGAATGCGAATGCTTTCCACTAGACAGTGTTTTCTAATTAATTATGGAAAGAGTTCTGTTTCCCCACGACCTTAGCTTCTGCCCTTAGATCCCGTAAAGAAAAAGCCCCCAACCTCATCTGAGTAGAGACAGGTTCCTATAGGTGAATATGTAACACCGACAGCACGAGTGATACATTAACAAACTAGATAATGATCAAACGATCGTTGGGTTTATTAATGAAATATCCACACATATAGGGTTAGTAATGGTTAGAACGTGATGATGGTGAAAGACGATTCACACAAAACACACAGATGAGATAATAAAATTGCAGTTAATTAAGTAATTGTTAATTACGAATGAACTGGTGTAAAGTGAAATGATGATGTGATATGATATGTGTTACCAAAATAGTGAGTAATCTACACAGTCCATGTGTCTCTAAATGCTTCTCCTAGATATGAGGATTCGCATGTATGCATAAAATGTCCCAAGTTGTTATACGTTATGTCGAGTGGGGTATCTCTAAGCTGAGGACGTTCTGATGAATACTGTTGTCGTACGGAGAACGCTGACGAGATATCTATGTATATTCCTTCACTGTTTGAGTATATCTCTGTAGTGTTGATCAACAGTTAATAGCTGTCATATGAACAAAAGGTCTGTTGTCTAATCTCCCGAGGGTACTGGTCAGACTGGATATCTTCACGAAATGTTAGTGATATGTAGACTCATAACCTTGCATATGTAGTCGTGATTCATGCTATATATATATATATATATATATATATATATATATATATATATATTCTGCTTCATAGAATGCGCTTAAGAGGGCGTTGCACTTGCTATAAATATGCGATTCCTCTTTTGAGCTCTTTTGCTTGACTTCAGATAATAATGATCTTTCGAGTGATTTGAATTTATGATGACTCTGTATTGAACTTGTGATAACTCTGTATTGAACTTGTGAGCAAGCAGTATATGGTGACGAAAAATGCTGCGTCCACCTTCTGACTTGTGGGTGAGACAATATTCCTTTTTAATTGAGGAATGAAAGATGTCCTAGGGCGAATTCTGCTAGCCAAATGTCCGTTTTTGATAACTTATTTCTGGTTAGACGTCAGTCACGTTACGTGTAGACTCAGACTTCTGATGAACTGAAGACACACAAAAGTCTTCGTAAGTTTTTCACATTTAACATCACTGGTTGACTTTCATTTAAACTACTGCTCATTAATCATCTCTCTCTCTGAGTTCAATTCTATTGATGTTAAATATCTTGTGCATGAGAGTGTGTGCGCATGGGAGACTGTGATGATGATAAAGGTGAAATATGAACTATTAATTACCTCCTATCATCCTATCATCTTCTAGGAAAATCTTCTGATTTTATTAATCAGTTATGCCAAGAATTATTTGAAACTTTATCTTTCGCACCTTTTAGCTGTGAGGTTAAAATAAACAAAAATAAGAAAATGTATTAATAAGTATAAGATCTACTAACCTTCTTTTCCCTTCGCAAAATCCTTTAAGAACACAATTAATCACAGAACTGAATTATCATCCACTCTGAATAAACACGTGTATTAGGCTATGCGTTTTTTTGGTTTAATCTCTTCCTCACAAGGTAAAAAAAAAACTGGACTCCTTCCTCTTGCAAGCTACGCAGTAGATTATATTTCTGCCAGTCCAATATGGGTTTCTGGATCCGACATCTAGCTCCGCCCATACCAACTAATCCTTAATGGCCCCTCTGGTCACTCATTCACAGGATCGCTCTTGTCTCCTGTCAGTCCAAACGTGGGTGTAGTTTGACCTCTGATTGTTTATTGTTCACCTGGCCAAGGTGGGCGTCCAATGTGGTAAACCAACGCTTGTCTGAACCGCGGCCGACCAAAGATAACACCATTACAGCATGAGACGTTTTCCCCTGGCCAATCTGGGCGTCCAATGTGGTGTCACAGAAATTACAGCATGCCCAGATGTTTGATTAGGATGACCAGATGTGTTTTTACCAGATTTATCACGATGCAATGTGGGCTTCAAACGATAATGTCAGGCATGTGGACTCAATCAAAGGACTTTATTTCCCCCGATGAAAGAACAAATGTGGTTCTCTAGATACCGGTCGCGAGTAATCACAACGATGAAATAGCAAATGTGGGTCGCAAATATGGGATGAAAGAGCAAATGTCTGAGAAAATACAATATGAAATATGTAGGAAAAGATGGAGCAAAAAGGCCTTTGCGCTCGTTTATCACATGTAACACGAGACAATGCAAATATTTAACGCCTATTCAAATACCCGCCGCGCAAAACCCCGCTTCGCTTGACACGTTGCGCCATACATATATACACGCTGTGGCAAAGCTAACAGAGGCAAACACGCAGACAATTTTATTTCTTCCTCGCGGTAGTATTTCTGACGTCACTAAAACAAGTAGTTATTTGAAAATACATGCTAGCGAGAGATGAAAAAGGGGGGAAAGATGGCCGTCTTGTGTAAAATTTTTATTTGATGATTGCCGGTGACAAAATTGAAAATCTAAACCATAATGAAACTGACCATAAAATTATATGATAGTATAGCTTAGAGTCCACTGAGCAAGAATGTATTTTAAATAATATGGTAGTCCAAGTATTAGCCAAGTTATTGATAAAATACTAAATGTCTACGGACGCGCGACCAGACAGACTGTTGTTCCTGCTTGTTTTTCTTCATAACGTTAGTGGGGACGGCAGCTTAGAAAAGAGGCATTGAGGTAAATTCAAATTCGCTTGGGTAACAAGAGTATAGGAGGAGAGGGGAGCGGTAGGAAAATTGTTACCCAAAACTAAACATCTTTTTGTATTGGCATAACTAAAGCAGACTGGCCAATCGACTACCAGACGCAGAGTTTTGTTTGGAATAATGTTTGTTTTTCAAAAACTGCATTTGAATTCTGGTGGTCGCAAGCTTTCGATTGGCCAGTGCTAATAAATATTAGCAAAAGGCTTTCACTATTCATTGCCAGTTGAACAAAACTTTTCATTCAAATACGCTGAGATCAGCTGTGTTAATTTTAAAATTAAATAAAGAAGTATTCACAGTCTGGACAGTGCAGAAGAAACTGAGGCCACTTCTTTGCAAGTCAGCGTCATTTGTTTATATTTCTTGAAATTTGTGGTAAGAATGCTTTATGAATTATTATGTTTAATCCCACTGCCAAAGTTAGATACTGCTATTGGGAAAAGTGAAGGACGTGCCGGGAGCAGACATTGTTGAGTCCTCACATTGAACTGTATCTAACTGATGTATGTTGTCATGATTGTGTTTTAATAATTATTGCATTAGAATATGTTAGTAAGCCTCTGTGTTCCATGAACACTGTTTAACATGCCTGAAGCAATTTTTTTTTTTAAAAGGAAAGAAGAAAAAATCATACCAAAGGAAATGTGGTTACTCCACATTATTTTATTGAGGAAAACTATGTAAACGTACAGTGGCGTATCTGCCATAGGGACCTGAGGTGTGGTCACAGCAAGGTGTGAGTCATGTAAACTTAGGGGCGAGTGCACCTGTAATGCACGCGAGGCTGACCCCATTACACCGTAGGAAAATAATAAATATAATAAGTGATCAGATATAAAAGGCCAGGGTGTCCTTTTGTTGCAGGGGTTTTATTTCATGTTGCCAGCCGGTAACAGGAAACCTGCTGTGTGAGAATAAAGCCATCAAATCTCCGACCATTCGTTTATGCTGTCAAAAGATAACGGGAGGAGCTTGGGCATTTTGAGAGATCGAGATTTTCTGCAACTTCATACTGTGGTATCATTCTACAAGGAATCCCAGGTGATGTGTTAAGCATCTGGGTATATCTGACACTTTCGTTTAATAAACACTGGTATTTCAAATCATACTCAGGAAGTTTATGGGGTGTGATGAAACTACAGCCCCTCATACACAGTGACTCTCCCTCTTAGATGAATAAAGTGTAAGCTGTGAACATTCCGACAGGAAAGATATATATTGACTTTATAGTTAGTGGACAAAGAGTCCAGATATTTTAGTTGATCTTTTCTGTAAACTATCTTGTCCTCATTTTCAAAGACCTGTCCAAAAGATATGGCTGGACAGGCAGATTAAATTGCACAGAAAAAACATTCATTTTAAAGAAAAACTTAACCACTGGTTTTATTCACTTCCTCATAGAAAATTAAAGTGTTTTTGTGTTGTGTACCATCATTTCATTTCTCCCCTAGACACTAGGTACATCATACACCAGACACTAGAGCCAAAATAGTGACCGTGTGAGATCTAGGGAGGTAGCGTTAGGTTCCCTGCACATAATTCATCATCATCATTTATAGAGTCAGGGGCCTACATGTGCTTGACCTCACACGGTTAATACATACACGGATTTCATTATTTTAGGATACCATCATAACCTCCCCAGCAAATCAAACTTTGCTACATAAATTGGTAGGCTTGTCCGGGATTTGAATTTCTCCTAGTACTACATACATTGGGGTCTGGGTTAGCATTAACAACATTCTATTTTTCCCAGGGAATCCCCATATATTATTACCCAAGATTTGGGAAGTGAAGAAAGTGTCAGAACCCAGAATTAATTAAATAAATTTGTACTTAGTTAGAAACTTAGTTAGTACATTTTGTATTTATCAGGATGGCAGATCTGGCCAAGTTTCGCTCTGCGGCTGTGCAGACTGCCAGGGAAATGAATATGGAGAGACGAATCTTGATTGACTATGTCACCTCAGAATGTGATAAATTTATTGCTAGGGAAGAACATAGGTTAGCTGAAGAGAGGAGAATACAGGTAGAGGAGGCTAGGGAGATTAAAAGGTTGCAGATTGAGGCTGAGAAGGAGGCTAATGCCTTAGAGGCTGATAGAGAGGCTGAGATCAAGAGGCTCCAATTTGAGGAGAGAAAATTGGAGGCAGAAGAAAAGAGATTGACTGCCGAAAGGGAGGCAGAAGAAAAAGGACAGCAAAGGGAGGCAGAAGAAAAAAGATTAACTGCTGAGAGGGAAGCAGAAGATAAAAGATTACAGAGGGAGCCTGAGTTGCGACTATGGGAGTTAGAGTTGCAAGGCCTTGCTCCGGATAATGGCCACAGCCCCACTACCTCTGATGCTACTGCTAGTCAGGAGGCCTCCAACTCAGCCATGGGGTTCCATTTAGACTATTTTATAGAAAAGGATGATGACATTGAGTCATACTTAAGCAGATATGAAGTATTAGCCACTACTTATGGGTTAGAAAGAGAAAAATGGGGGGTAAAGTTGTCTCAGGGTCTTCGGGGAACAGCTTATGAAGTGGTTTCCAAAATGAGCAGGGATGACCAAGACAACTGTGACATGTTGAAGCAAGCTCTTCTGTTAAGATATGAAAAGAACGGAGAGTTTTATAGAAAGAAATTTAGGAATGCCAGGCTACTGTCGGGTGAGACCTATCACCAGTTCTTCGCCCGGTTAGAAACGTATATGGAGAAATGGGCTTCTTTGGGGAAAACCCAAGATCTCAAAGAGATGATACTCATAGAACAGATGAGAGAGTCCATGGCTCCAGACATGAGAAAGTTTCTCATGGAACAGGGCGCGGAGAGGCTGGGTGAGATAATTAATGTCGCTGAAAGGTATCAGGCAGCCCAGGCAGAGGTAGCTGGCATCAAGAAAAAACCAGTAGATCAGTATAAGGCTCCTCAAAACCATAATAAATTTGATAACAGAGGTAAGCAGAACTTTGATAGGCCTCGAAATGATTTTAAAAATAAAACCTCACATTTCAATGACAGAAAGAATGATGAAAGAAAACCTTTTCATCAAGGTAGATGGTATTGTAAACATTGTAAGAAGGAGGGACATGACACTAAGTTTTGTAAAAGTAAACCTGCTGGATTTGCTGCTATGAAAAAGGGGAACCAGGAAGTAAAGGACAAACCTGCTGGACAGCAGGAACCTTATCACCCCCCAGTTTGCGAGGATGTTGTATGCAATGAGGTCACCATAAGGTGCCTCTATGATACAGGTTTAGATTTTGATGCTGTCGTGAGCTCGCACTTGGTGAACCCAGATCAGTATACCACAGAAACAGTGGAGATACAAGGGGCGACCAAGGACCTACCACTCATGAAACTTCCCATTGCAAGGATAACAGTGAAAACTCGCTATGTGGAAGGGATAATCAGAGCAGCAGTGATAGACGCACCCATCTACCCTTTGACATTGGGGTGTCGTTATGTCTACTTGGGGAATCCCAAGAGACCTGTGGTCTTGGCAGCAGTCCAGACCCGATCACAATCCAGAAAGGAAGAAGATGAACCTATAAATACTCATCCAGAGGAGATGAGGAAGGCACAGGCTGAAGATAGGTCACTGAAGCCGTGCTATAAGAAACTCCCAAAGAGCCATACTCCTCCTAATAAAGGAGAATTCTATATGAAGAATAAATTGTTATATAGGAAGGCCGGCACTGGTTCAGCTGGTCACGGACAGCTGGTCCTTCCCAGTTCATATAGGGAAAAGGTAATGGAGTTAGGTCATGCTATCCCCTTCAGTGGTCACATGGGGATTAGTGCAACAGGACAGCGTATAGCTTGTCATTATTTCTGGCCAGGGATAACGGAAGACATAAAGAGATATGTAAAATCCTGTCCCGAATGCCAGAGAGTAGCTCCAAAGCATTGGACTGCTCCAGCAACTCTTGGGGAAATGCCCATAGTGGGAACCCCTTTTGAGAGAGTTGCAGTGGATATTGTGGGACCTCTCACTCGGACCAAGAGGAGGAACAGTTACATCCTTACTCTGGTAGACACTTGTTCTATGTGGGGAGAGGCGGTAGCCCTGTCATCAATCGATTCGAAACATGTGGCAGAGGCATTACTTACGATATTCACAAGGTTAGGATTCCCGCATCAAATCTTGACTGATAATGGCTCACAGTTCAAGGGGAAACTAACAGAAGAGGTTTTTAGGTTGTTTCAAGCCAAGCACTTTCATTGTAGTCCGTATCACCCCCAAGGGAACGGCCAGGTAGAGAGGTTCAATGGGACTCTCATTTCTATCCTGAGAAAGCTGGCACATGAGAAACCTGATACGTGGGACCAATACTTGCCCGCCGCGTTGTTTGCGTACCGGGAAGTTCCACATAATTCAACCGGAATGGCACCCGCAACCCTGTTATTTGGGAGGCCAATAAAAGGTCCTCTCGAAGCTTTGTTAAGGACCTGGACAGATGAGAAGGCAGAGGAGACTGTTACCTCATCTTATCAATATGTGAACGAACTGACCACTCGTTTAAAAACTAGTTGGAAACTGGCAAATGATAATTTGAGACAAGCCAGGAAAAAGCATGCTGCTTATTATAATAAAAAAGCTAAGGATAGGGAACTTGCTGTAGGGGAGAAGGTACTTCTTCTATTGCCAGGCAGCAACAATAAACTTCAGATCGGATGGCAAGGGCCATACACAGTTTTGGAAAAGGTATCCAGAACAAATTATAAGATAGACAAAAAGGGAAAGGAAAAAGTCTATCAAGTGAACCTTTTGAAGAAATATCTGGACAGACAAATCCAGGAAGGAACACACCTGTTGGCCTTGTCTATCGCAACCGAAATGAAAAATGACCCTCTCTCCTCATTCGAATATCCACTGAAACCCAGTGAAACGTTTGCACAGGTGAAGATCAGTAATCACCTGACAAAAGGACAGAAGGAGAAGGTTCAACAGGTCCTTGAGAAACATACAGATGTGTTAACGGATAAACCGGGGCACACAAATTTGTTGGAATATGATATGAAACTACTAGACCCAGCACCTATCTGTATGAGGCCCTATTCTATTCCTTTCGCTAAGGAAAAAGCTTTGAAAGAGGAGATAGATTATTTGTTACAAGAAGGGATTATTTCTCACAGTGAGTCTCCTTATAGTTCCTGTGTGGTTTTGTTGCGGAAACCATCGGGAGAACATAGACTGTGCATCGATTACAGGAAACTTAATGCTGTCACAGAAGGTCAGGTGGATCCATTACCTGATACTACTCAACTATTTGCCAGGCTGAACAAGGCAAAATATTTTTCTAAGGTGGATCTTAGCAAAGGCTATTATCAAATTCCAGTAAAGCCTCAGGTTCGACCTTATTTAGCCTTTAGCACCTCGGAAGGTCATTATGAGTTCAACATGTTACCGTTTGGGTTGAAAAATGCCCCAAGTGTGTTTTCTAGGATGATGCGAAAATTATTGGATCCCCTGAAAAATCCATGTATTTCGAATTTTATGGACGATATCCTCATTGCTACGGAAACATTTGAGGAACACGTTACCTCTCTGAATATGCTGTTTGATAGACTCAGAGAGGCTTACTTAACCGCTAGGCCAATAAAATGTTGTATTGGTTGCAAAGAGTTGGAATTCTTGGGACATACTGTACATCAAGATAGCATGACCCCTGATCCCAAGAATCTGGAAAAATTGAAAAGAGCACCTAGGCCACAAACAAAGAAAGATGTGCGATCTTTCGTGTCGTTGTGTGGTTTCTACCAAAAGTACATTAAAAATTTTAACTATTTATGTGCTCCTCTGACGGATTTAACTCGCAAGGGTCAACCTGATACAATAAATTGGTCCGCACAGTGTGAATTGGCTTACCAGGAGTTAAAAGAGAAACTTACAAGCAGGCCAGTGTTGCAATCTCCTGACTTGAATCAAGAATTTATCGTGAGAAGTGACGCAAGCAATGTGGGCCTGGGCGCTACATTGTTGCAAAGGTCCTCCTCACAAGATGGAGAATTGAACCCAGTCGCTTATGCAAGCCGCAAGTTGAACAAGGTGGAAAAAATTATTCAACAAGTGAAAAGGAATGTCTAGCTTTGATATGGGCTATAAAAAAATTCCAGATTTATTTATATGGCAGGACATTTGTGGTCCAAACGGATCATTCACCTCTCGTATTCCTGTCACAGGCCAAGCATGAAAATTCCAGATTATTGAGATGGTCATTATTATTGCAGCCATACTCATTTCTGATTGAATATATTCCCGGCGCTCAGAACGTGGGTGCAGACTTTTTGAGTAGACATCCTTATGATGAAGATCAGAAAAACGCGTAAGACTTCATTGAGCTAAGTTATCTCGCAGATTATAACCTGCAAATGAATGCATGTTTTAGGATGGGAGGTGTGTAGTAAAATCTGCCAGAATAATCGCTCATTTCAACAGGATTTTAGTCATAAAATGATAATAAATAAACCCGCCCGATTGTGTCTGACTGTGATCTTCTCACACGCCAGCATAGCGCTGAATTTTGTGCCGTGGACAGGCTTAGAACCGATCCCACCGTTTAAACCTACTCGCTTTCCTTGTGACGTACATTTTTAACATTTTGCCCGATCTGATAGAGACTGCGGCAAGACTTACAATTAACGATCTTGCGGAAGTGTGCCGCCAAACTACTGTCTGAATTAACGTAATATTTTGACTTTAACGCGTGTAATAAGTAGTAATCCTTACATTTTTTCTAGTGTAACACGAGACAATACAAATATTTAACGCCTATTCAAATACCCGCCGCGAAAAACCCCGCTTCGCTTGACACGTTGCGCCATACATATATACACGCTGTGGCAAAGCCAACAGAGGCAAACACGCAGAATATTTTATTTCCTCCTCGCGGTAGTATTTCTGACGTCACTAAAACAAGTAGTTATTTGAAAATACATGCTAGCGAGAGATGAAAAAGGGGGAAAAGATGGCCGTCTTGTGTAAAATTTTTATTTGACGATTGCCGGTGACAAAATTGAAAATCTAAACCATAATGAAACTGACAATAAAAATTATATGATAGTATAGATTAGAGTCCAGTGAGCAAGAAATGTGTTTTAAATAATATGGTAGTCCAAGTATTAGCCAAGTTATTGATAAAATACCAAATGTCTACGGACGCGCGACCAGACAGACTGTTGTTCCTGCTTGTTCTTTTCATAACATTAGTGGGGACGGCAGCTTAGAAAAGAGGCATTGAGGTAAATTCAAATTCGCTTGGGTAACAAGAGTATAGGAGGAGAGGGGAGCGGTAGGAAAATTGTTACCCAAAACTAAACATCTTTTTGTATTGGCATAACTAAAGCAGACTGGCCAATCGACTACCAGACGCAGAGTTTTGTTTGGAATTATTTTTGTTTTTCAAAAACTGCATTTGAATTCTGGTGGTCGCAAGCTTTCGATTGGCCAGTGCTAATAAATATTAGCAAAAGGCTTTCACAATTCATTGCCAGTTGAACAAAACTTTTCATTAAAAAACGCTGAGATCAGCTGTGTTAATTTTAAAATTAAATAAAGAAGTATTCACAGTCTGGACAGTGCAGAAGAAACTGAGGCCACTTCTTTGCAAGTCAGCGTCATTTGTTTATATTTCTTGAAATTTGTGGTAAGAATGCTTTATGAATTATTATGTTTAATCCCACTGCCAAAGTTAGATACTGCTATTGGGAAAAGTGAAGGACGTGCCGGGAGCAGACATTGTTGAGTCCTCACATTGAACTGTATCTAACTGATGTATGTTGTTGTTACGGTATATGATATTAACGCCGTCTGCTAAAGGTTAGCGGACGTGCAAATGTAAAGGTTAAGACATTTAATATATTGCGATAGATGTTTCAATTATTGAACGCTCCATACACGATCGATTATGACGTGTCTAGCGTTGTTTGGGTCACAGTCGGTAACTAGGAGACGCTACCCTTTGTTACTTGACCGCCAAGCTGAATAGCTGCGTTTTGTTAACCTTCCAATTCAATGGCATGATATAGCCATTTATATGTGCATTATGATGGACCAGGGTCAGTCCTTGAACTCTACATGAGAGGAAACTTATGGAGGTTAGTGATTAACTAAATCCTTGGAAGGAGAAAGATAATCGTCTACTTTATACGAAGTAATTAGACTCACAGTCTCACTGTCGGCAGGTAGCCATTCTATCTGCGCGTGCATATAGCTGTGATGTTCTGACGACAATTACTGCATTGTATCCTTAAACGGACATTGACATGTAAAACAGCAGTCTACGCTATTGATTGATTGATGCATGTACCTCATGTGTGAATTGAACTGTTTATGTATGTGTGTAATCCATATTAAATTGTGAAGGACTCGAACCGGAGGCATTATTCGTTGAATCACGTTACACCATTCAACCATTATGAATTATGTATGTATTTTATATCAAGTTGCTGAGTTAATAAGATGAACAGTTGTTTACATCTTGATGCCAAGTTCAGGCATTACGACAAACCAAAGGTGAGGGTCACCCCATTCGCGTACGAATATTAGCACGATCAGAATTCAAGCAACACAACCAGTAACCACACACGAAAGTCCTTCAACAAAAGTGGCGGCCGAATGCGGGGAACGACAGAAAAAAAGAAACAAACTTCTGTTCCTTACGCACATGTTAACCACAAATATTTACGATCAATTTTCGATCACATGATCCAGTCGAAGATGACGCAGTACTCATTATAATGCCTAACAACGTGACGTCACCGAAAGTCGTGTAGGTGAACTGTCGGAGAAAACCAAAGCCGTTTCTAAGTCTAACCAGGGGAAACATGAGCCATTGAAGCAAACACACGATATGGACTACAGGAGCAGACAGTCAAAGGCACAGGCCTAGCCGTCGACGACAACGAGCATCAAGTGAAGCAGCAAATAAAGATAAGTTTAGCTCAATAACTATTGTCGTTAACGTGACAGTGCTAACTGAGTCCATGCCCTCTGCCTACATCGGCATGTTTTTACCTATGTTTAATGTACTTTTTGTTGTCTTAATGTGTTGTTAATTAGTGGGCGGTAGTCAGGATGAACCGAAATTAGATTCTGTGGCTCTCACGATGCCTGAATTGATTTCGGTCGTTTCTTAGGGCAGTTAAACGATTGCACTTTTGGAAGCCCCATTGAGGTTTGCCATTGGACTGTCTGTCCAAATCTGCTGTCGTTTGACGATTTGTGTTAGCTGTACCGTTCCGTAGATAACTGGTGTATTTTATTCGTACTCAGTTCACAATTTTATTCAGTTTTGTATCATGTTCGTTAACTATTTCGTCCAGTCTACTCTTACTATCAATTTATTTTATGATTGTTAAATGTTCGTCCGTTATGAGTCCTGTGATGTCATCATTTTTTGCAGTCATTTTTTTTTGTGTACTTTGCATATTAAGTTGACCTCGGGTCAATCTTTGACCCTTCGTTTTCCGTGTGACACTTCCGCTTGTTTTATTTAGTTCATAAATTCATTTTTAATTGTGAAAATGTCTTGTTTGCGTCTTGACATTGTTTGTACCCTTTAGTTGCATCATTGTTTTGTTTGTCCTCCTCATGATGATATATATTAAATGCTACATTAATAATATAACATTATATTCAATAATACACTTGTAATTTAATTAAATTAATTTTTTTCTGACATTTAAGGTTAATATGGGACATTGCATAATTATGCAGTGATAGTCCAAGAAATTAGCACTGCAATTTATAAGAGATGCCTAGGGCATAATAATATAATATATATATTGACCAAATAAAATAATCTTATAGTCTACCTTTGAGGTAATAGACCCATTGTATATTATTTAATATACTTTTCTAGTACTAAGAGAGTGACTTAGTACATTGAACAATATAATTACTAGGAATCATACCCAACATTATTGGATATTAAGATTAATTGTGTGATGTAATTACATTATAGTTAATAGATATCATAACTATTTATGATATAGTTAGTACTTAGATACAATATTGTTACAAAATATTGTCTATTAGTTGAACTTAGACATACGAGTTCAGTACTATTGTGATTATTTATATTGAATATTCCTAAGTTGAGTAAGTATAATAATTACTCTGAAGCTACTATTGACTATTTTAATCAGTAATTATCAATAATTACTTACCAGATAAAAGTCAAAATGCTTACTATAGACCATTTCGTTAAAATTGGTAAAGAATATGGTTATAAATCTCAAGAACTTCGTCAGTTTGCTGAGGCAGAACTGGAAAAACATAAAGCAGAAATAGAGGAACAAAAGGTTGCATTAAATAAAGAGGAGGAGGAACGTGAGATGAAGCAAATTGCCAAGGAAAATAGATTGAGAGAGATTGCTCAACGTGAAAGAGAAGAGCAAAGAGCAATTACCAAACAGGAAGAAGAGAATAAATTGAAACGAGAGGAAATTATTTTACAACAAGAAATGGAACTGGCGCGTATTAAATTGGAGACAGCAAGATTACAAGCACAAAGTGCTGATGCAAACCAGAATAATAACGCACAAAATGGATCGTCATCCAGCCAAACTAAACATTTCTACAACTTTAAATTACCCATTTTCAACTTAAACGTGGACGACCTTTCATCGTTCCTGTCACGTTTTGAACAGACTTGCAAAACAAATCATTTGCCTGAAGAGTCATGGGTACTCAAGTTAAATGAATTCTTGGTTGGAGAACCATTGACGGCTTTTCAAAATGCTGACCCATCAATAGCAAATAACTACGGTGCTATTAAGTCCTTGCTTTTACGAAGGTTTCACCTGGACGAGGAACACTGTAGGTTGAAAATTAAGGGAATTTTACCTGAATCTCCAAAAGATTTTGCAGGATTCATTGCGAACATACGCAATACATTTAATAGATGGGTTGAACTGGCAGAAGTCAACAAATCATACGACAAATTAGTTGATTTACTACTACGGGATAAGGTATTATCTTCGGTTAGCCAGCCATTTTTTGCATATTTGCAGGAGCGTAAACCAGGTACTATCGACGAGTTAGAAAAAATTTCTTTAAACTACTGTTCGGCACATCCGAATGCAACCATTTCTAACTCCTCATTAAGAGAACCTCTACCTGTGGCGTCTAATATGGCCTACAATCATAATAACAAACAAAGACATCACAGTGTAGACAGAAGTAGGTTCCAAAGAAATCACAATGTTAACTTTCAGAAGGGACATAATAATGATTTCAACAATAAAAATGAGTTCAACAGAGGTAGATCACGAGATAGAAATTATTCACCTCAAACAAACTACCACAATGGTCAACATAACACTAATTATAATCGATCACATACTCCCAATAATAACAATAACTGGAATGGTAATAATCATGGCTCGAGACATCGAGATAATAGTTACTATAGAGGACGACGAGATAATTCTAACAATTATACTCGGAATCGATCTCATTCTCGGGGATCATCTCATTACAACCATAATACAGGGGCGGCAGTTACAAATAATACTACCCCTATAGCTCAGGTCCCACTTGACAATAAAACAACACAGTCTTCTGCTGCATGTTTTGCTATTAATTATAATGTGGCAAATAGTTGCCAACAATGCAATCTTATTTTTCAGAAGGCGAAAGAAACAGTGCTTAACTGCGGACATATTACACCAGAGGTAGGTCTTGCAGTCAACGATGGAACAGGCTTACTAATTTTTAACAGGGGATTAGTTAATGGATCCGTCGTCTCAGTGCTGAGGGATTCAGGATCCACAACGATTGGTGTACGTCAGTCGCTGGTACATCCTAGCTGTGCGACAGGAGAATATGTACGCTGCATGACATTTGGTGGAACTATTGAGTTTTACCCCACAGCTATTGTTCATATTAGAACACCCTTTTTCACAGGGAATGTAAAAGTATGTATGCTAAAAAAGCCTATAGCTGATCTGATGGTTGGTCGTATACACGGTAGTAAAGATTGTACTCCAGATGAGATCATAGAATGGGAGAAACATAACCTATGCACTGGAAACGCCGTGACGACTAGAGCGCAGACTCAACTCATTGAGAAATTTAGTGATAATACGATGGATGCAGACAACCAAGAGGAGTTTGTAGTCAATTCACCTATTGACAGGGAAACATTTGCAACCAAACAAAAAGAGGATAAATCTTTAAAAAAAATTTTTAAGCTGGTTGATAAAGTTGACAATCCATCCTCAGGTAATAATAACAAACATTGGTTTGTTATTAAAAATGACATATTGATTAGATGTTTTCATGACAAATCACAAATGAAACAACAAGTTATGGTCCCGTATACTTTTAGACGGTACATTCTTCAACATGCACATGACTCACATTGTGCTGGACATATGGGATATACTCGAACACGATCTCGAGTACTGTCTTCATTCTTTTGGCCAGGAGTGTCAAGAGATATTTCGCAGTATGTACGTTCCTGTACTACATGCCAAGAAGTGAAAGCACGTGGAGATTTTCACACGGCGCCTATTCAGGCTTGCGATATCTCAGTAAGACCGTTTGACAAGATGGCCATAGATATTATTGGTCCATTGCTACCATCGGCCAGAGGACATAGATTCGTCCTTACGTGCATTGATTTGTGCACACGATGGCCAGAAGCTATCCCATTAAAGACCACCACCACCACAGACGTAGCTGATGCACTACATCTTATCTTTTCTAGAATAGGGTTTCCTAGAAAACTTTTATCAGACCATGGGTCACAGTTCATATCTGACACCATGAAGGAAGTCATGAAAACTTGGAACATTGATAGGAATTTAAGTAGTATTTATCATCCTATGAGTAATGGTGCGGTTGAAAGACTTAACCGTACACTTAAACAACTACTACATAAGGTTGCTGCTAAGCACCCTCATGACTGGGACAGAGCACTCCCAGCTGTTCTATTTGCTTATCGGGAGGTACCGCATGAACAAACTGGCTTCTCTCCCTTTGAATTAGTTTTTGGTGCTCCCCCAAGAGGTCCTATGGGACTAATAAAAGACTTATTAATTGACGAGGAGATGACTCAGGACACTCAGTCATCTTACGAATATGTGATTAATCTTCGGAAGAACATTATTGAGTCTTGCCAGTTGGCAACAGCTTCTTCTGAGGCTGCAAAAGCTAAGGCTCGATCTCTACAAAATAGGTCTCGACGATTACGCCAATTATTCCCAGGCGATGAGGCTTATGTGTTACTTCCTCACAATAACAATAAATTATTGATATCTTGGAATGGTCCTTACAAAGTCATTGATAAAATTTCCGACGTTGATTACGTCTTAGATATCAAGGGACACAAAAAGATATTTCATATTAACATGCTCAAGCAATTTCATACACGTCCTGAACACTTACAGTCAATTTTTCATGAACTAGATGACAACACAGTATCTACTTGTTATTATTCTAACTTATCCGTCATCCAGGAAGAAGAATCTTCTTTTCCTGAGGTACAGTTACCGTTACCGGTACCAGTAGTTCAACCTACTGAATCTTGGCGGGATGTAACCATCTCTTCAACGGTTACACCGCAACAGCGTCTACAGATTGCTAATCTATTACAATCTTATCCAGATGTGTTGACCGACGTCCCGGGTCGCACATCGGCTATCAGTCATGACATTACTCTCAATGATGATACACCTATTCGTGTACATCCCTATTCGGTTCCTTTACATTTCCTTGCTAAAACTACTAAGGAACTTGAACAGATGTTGTCTCTGGGAATCATTGAGACTAGTAATTCGCCATTCTCTTCTCCATTAGTGATTGTCCGGAAGAAGGACAATAACATCAGACTATGTGTTGATTATAGAAAATTAAATGCTAAAACTATAGTTGACAGCGAACCACATCCACTTATCGACGACTTACTGCCACGTCTATCCAACGCAACTATATTTAGTAAGATAGACTTAACTAAAGGTTATTGGCAGATACCACTGACCGAAAAGGCTAAGTACTACACCGCATTTTCCACTCCACAAGGTCTATACCAGTGGAATGTGATGCCTTTTGGGCTTGTTTAGTTCGTCGTTTGAGGAACATGTTTCGGGACTTAGATATGTTTTCGACACTCTAAGGAATTATCATCTAACTGCTAAACCTACAAAGGTGCAGATCGCGTGTAATGAGATAACCTTTTTGGGACATATCATTGGATCGGGATATATCCGAACGTTACCTAGTACAGTCTCCAAAATTCTAAACATAGCAGTTCCTCAGACGAAGAAACAGGTCAGGAGTTTGTTAGGACTTGTTCAATATTACAGTAGATTCATACCAAACTTGTCATCCATCACGGCTGTATTGTCTTCATTGTTAAAAAAAGACATGCCGGTGAAGGTGACATGGACTGGTATATGCAATGAAACTTTCAACAAAATTATAAATTTGTTCTCGCATGAACCAATTTTAAGACTTCCCGATGCTTCCAAAAGATTTTTCTTACGAACAGATGCTAGTAACTACGGCATTGGTGCATGCCTGCTCCAGAACCATGATGGCGTTCTACATCCTACCTTATATATTTCAAGAAAGCTAAAGCCGGCAGAAACAAAGTATTCCACAGTGGACAAGGAACTTTTATCAGTTATATGGGCAATAACTAAACTTGAAAAGTTTTTGCTTGGTGCTCCATTCACCATACAAACTGACCAACGTGCTGTAGCATCTTTACGTCGATCTAACCACAAGAGCCCAAAACTCGCCAGATATGCAATCATCCTACAGCCATTTGAATTCTCCATTGAACATATTCCTGGCACTGAAAATATTGTGGCGGATGCGTTGTCACGTAATCCTATTGACGACGAATGATCAACATTGACATTCCTAAAACACGTCAATCATCACTATATTGGATATAACGAAGTATCAACTATAAGGGAACTAACCTTGCCTTCAATTTAATATTTATAAACACTATATGCATCACAGAATTGAACTAAAGACAATCAAGGTATACATATTGACATTGAAACTTCGTCTAACGTCCATACACAATATATGAATATTCGTTGAACAATCATGGAACAATATCTGACGACAAGTCGAACTTATTATCCTATGTGCACTTAATTCTTGGATGCTGGGATAAATGACATTTCTTTCCAACGTAAACGTTTGAACATTTTCGCCTAAAAGAATTCATCAGGATCAAGACTACGGATGGATCATTATATCCTATACTAATTAATTAGTTAACTTAACTTCTTAATTGAATTATTATCAATAAAATGAAATGTGAGAAAAAAAATGAAATGAAAGAACAAAAAAAGAGAACGAAATATAAAAAGAAGAAATTATGAAAAGAGAAAATAAATCTCACACAAGTATTAGATTAATATTTTTTTTAATGTACCTATACGTTATTTAGTTAGTTAAATTAGATAGTTATTATTCACTAACACTTAACACACCCAATTAAGTTAAACTTATATTCGAATTTCTTTCTATTTCTTCTCACTTATTTTGTCTTTTCTTCTCTCATAACATCGCGTTACATTAGAATCTTAATAATTTAACTCTTAGTTTAATTAATTAATTTAATTTTAATTAGTCAAATTAATTCCTATATGACATACTAATACGACAGACCTTACTTTAATTTAATTCTATCATTCACTATTAACATTGGACATTTTATTTAGTTGATATAATAATATGTATAATATTGATATATAATGTGATTAATGTTAGATGACTATGACAAATAGTTAGTTGACATGACCGCGACACGGTTCTACTCAGAACATCGTCGGCCATATGTCACAATTGTGTTACATTTTTTTTTTGAAAAATTGTTAAGTCGGATAGATCTTGAAAAAAAATCTATCGATTTTTTTTTCCCCGGTGTACAGGGAATTGTTACGGTATATGATATTAACGCCGTCTGCTAAAGGTTAGCGGACGTGCAAATGTAAAGGTTAAGACATTTAATATATTGCGATAGATGTTTCAATTATTGAACGCTCCATACACGATCGATTATGACGTGTCTAGCGTTGTTTGGGTCACAGTCGGTAACTAGGAGACGCTACCCTTTGTTACTTGACCGCCAAGCTGAATAGCTGCGTTTTGTTAACCTTCCAATTCAATGGCATGATATAGCCATTTATATGTGCATTATGATGGACCAGGGTCAGTCCTAGAACTCTACATGAGAGGAAACTTATGGAGGTTAGTGATTAACTAAATCCTTGGAAGGAGAAAGATAATCGTCTACTTTATACGAAGTAATTAGACTCACAGTCTCACTGTCGGCAGGTAGCCATTCTATCTGCGCGTGCATATAGCTGTGATGTTCTGACGACAATTACTGCATTGTATCCTTAAACGGACATTGACATGTAAAACAGCAGTCTACGCTATTGATTGATTGATGCATGTACCTCATGTGTGAATTGAACTGTTTATGTATGTGTGTAATCCATATTAAATTGTGAAGGACTCGAACCGGAGGCATTATTCGTTGAATCACGTTACACCATTCAACCATTATGAATTATGTATTTTATATCAAGTTGCTGAGTTAATAAGATGAACAGTTGTTTACATCTTGATGCCAAGTTCAGGCATTACGACAAACCAAAGGTGAGGGTCACCCCATTCGCGTACGAATATTAGCACGATCAGAATTCAAGCAACACAACCAGTAACCACACACGAAAGTCCTTCAACAGTTGTCATGATTGTGTTTTAATAATTATTGCATTAGAATATGTTAGTAAGCCTCTGTGTTCCATGAACACTGTTTAACATGCCTGAAGCAATTTTTTTTTTTAAAAGGAAAGAAGAAAAAATCATACCAAAGGAAATGTGGTTACTCCACATTATTTTATTGAGGAAAACTATGTAAACGTACAGTGGCGTATCTGCCATAGAGACCTGAGGTGTGGTCACAGCAAGGTGTGAGTCATGTAAAATTAGGGGCGAGTGCACCTGTAATGCACGCGAGGCTGACCCCATATCACCGTAGGAAAATAATAAATATAATAAGTGATCAGATATAAAAGGCCAGGGTGTCCTTTTGTTGCAGAGGTTTTATTTCCTGTTGCCAGCCGGTAACAGGAAACCTGCTGTGTGAGAATAAAGCCATCAAGTCTCCGACCATTCGTTTATGCTGTCAAAAGATAACGGGAGGAGCTTGGGCATTTTGAGAGATCGAGATTTTCTGCAACTTCATACTGTGGTATCATTCTACAAGGAATCCCAGGTGATGTGTTAAGCATCTGGGTATATCTGACACTTTCGTTTAATAAACACTGGTATTTCAAATCATACTCAGGAAGTTTATGGGGTGTGATGAAACTACAGCCCCTCATACACAGTGACTCTCCCTCTTAGATGAATAAAGTGTAAGCTGTGAACATTCAGGAAGTTTATGGGGTGTGATGAAACTACAGCCCCTCATACACAGTGACTCTCCCTCTTAGATGAATAAAGTGTAAGCTGTGAACATTCCGACAGGAAAGATATATATTGACTTTATAGTTAGTGGACAAAGAGTCCAGATATTTTAGTTGATCTTTTCTGTAAACTATCTTGTCCTCATTTTCAAAGATCTGTCTAAAAGATATGGCTGGACAGGCAGATTAAATTGTACAGAAAAAACATTCATTTTAAAGAAAAACTTAACCACTGGTTTTATTCACTTCCTCATAGAAAATTAAAGTGTTTTTGTGTTGTGTACCATCATTTCATTTCTCCCCTAGACACTAGGTACATCATACACCAGACACTAGAGCCAAAATAGTGACCGTGTGAGATCTAGGGAGGTAGCGTTAGGTTCCCTGCACATAATTCATCATCATCATTTATAGAGTCAGGGGCCTACATGTGCTTGATTTCACACGGTTAATACATACACGGATTTCATTCTTTTAGGATACCATCATAACCTCCCCAGCAAATCAAACTTTGCTACAGTAACAAAAATTAAGTTCGCAATTTTTGAACGGATCTTGTAACTTTCCTGTAGAACTAATAAAAATTAACCCAGACAACGGTAAGAGTTTTTTATATAACTTTAAGAAGAAAATTCGAACTTGACATGAGTTTTGTAAGGGCAAAAAATATATTAATAACTGCATTGATATCAGTAAAGCATGTAGCAAATTTCAATAACATCCGTCAAGGGGTTGCAAAGTTACAACGTTCAATGTGTGGGCACGAATTTCCGAACGGACTATAGTAGGTAAGCTTCACTATACAGTTAGGGTTAACTACGGATGCATCAATGTACAATGTCCGGTACTATCATCCAAGAGGGACTGTACAGTGTCCGGTAACCTTGGCCGTCTTAACAGCATTGTAGGCCCTGGGCAAATCAATGCACTGGGTCCCTACCAGCCCTACCCACTTATGAACAATATGGCAGCATCCCAGCATGGGGCCCCTAGAATCGTGGGGCCCCTGGGCACTGCCTAGTGTGCCCATGCCTTAAGACGGCACTGCCACTACTGTCAGGCAGGAGGCACAGTACAGTGTACCTGCGATATCGGTGTGTTCCCCACTGTCGATGAGCCCAACACGCAAGATCATGCTCCTAATCTCACATGGTCCAGCTTCAGGAGCGCGGTGAAAAGACCGTGGCGTTAATGCTTTCCGTGACCTTCATGTTCGGTTTCTGTCATTATACTTAAAATTTAAGAAAAATAGACAATATAGCAGGTATCCTACTGTCTCACATCAGACAGTGCGACTAATTTGGCACATGGCTTCCTGAACGGGAAGGTCAGTGAATACATAGACAGATAGGCAGGCAGACAGACATACAGTAAGGCAGACATGCAGTAGATAGATAGATATATAGATAGATAGATAGATATACAGACAGACAAACAGACATATATATATATATAGATATATAGATATATAGATAGATATTCAGACAAACAAACAGACAGACAAACAGATAGATAGATAGATAGATAGATAGATAGATAGATAGATAGATAGATAGATAGATAGATAGATAGATAGATAGATAGATGATAGATAGATAGACAAACAGACAGACAAACAGATAGATAGATAGACAGACAGACAGACAGACAGACAGACAGACAGACAGACAGACAGACAGACAGACAGACAGATAGATAGATAGATAGATAGATAGATAGATAGATAGATAGATAGATAGATAGATAGATAGATAGATAGATAGATAGATAGATAGATAGATAGATAGATAGATAGATAGATAGATAGATAGATTACGGGCCATCGGTTCTTAGTTTTATTACACAGCTTTTAAAAATTAAGCAAATAATTTTGGAATATAAAAAGCAATGTTTAAGGATTTGTAGTGTCTGTGCCTGAAACAAAAGGTATTCATTTAATAAATGAATGCAGGCCATAGGCATTTAAAATGCTCATAATGCAATGAGGTCGCTGTAAACATGAGTATAAAAGGGACCTTTCCCGAAATCGCCGATAATCTCAAGCATGTCAGTGAAAATGGGATTGCAAAGAAGATATTGCTGATAACTGACATTTACAACTGATGCATGCTAGACCGATAACTAAGCAAAACAGATAAGAACACGACAGGCTAAATAAGGAAATAATAAGCAAATGCAAATTGACAAACGGAGCACGGCTAAACCGCAAGTTCAAAGACTTGAAATGTAGCACAGAAGAGACACAACAACTTTTAGTGATCAACAATGCGATTTGTAGAAGGTAAAGGTACAAACAACGGTAAATTGATTATAAGAAAATGAATAGAAAAGACCATAGAAGTAGAAACAGATCTATATTTTGAATTTTGTAGACAACACTAATTCATTTGACAAAGTGAATCACGAGTAAATTATCAAAATGTTATAAAGCATAAACAGCTATGGTAAGGGCTTGAGAACAATAAAGAACATGTGTTGGTAGCAAACATATGCTGTCAGAATTAGCAGCCAGTTATGAACATGTCAGCAGGTTAAAAAAAGTGTTACACAGGGATGTAAATCTGTCACAAGATGTGTTCTGTGTGCACAGTGAAAAAAAAAAAAACAGCTATAAAATCCACAGAGGACATGCCAGAAATATCAGTTGGTGGACATACTATAATTAACTTGAGGTACGCCGATGAAACACTCTTAATGGCAAATAGTGAAAATGAGTTGTAGGAAATGATTATTACAGAAGTGACAGAAAGTGGAGGACCCTGTCTGCTGATGCTTCCACCATGGCACCCCTACGACCCATGACGGGTTACGGGCTGAGATGATGATGATGACAGAAAGTTAAAATAAAGGCCTTAGCCTTAATAGCAAAAAAGACAGAACCTATAGTCATCTCCAAGAACACATTCCCCAAAACTGCCCAACCCATGATGACCCGCGACGTGTGACCTGGCCAAGGGGTGCTGAGCTCCAGCAGAAGCTATGGGGCTGCCGCGCCGACCTGGTAAAGACTGTGGACTTCGTCCTGGCGACAGGCCTTCAGATTTAGCATGACTACAAACTGAACGCAGAAGAAGATGATCTCGAAGAAAAGGACTTCTCCCGAACGCTTTTTCAAAGTAAATAGAACAATTTTAAAACAGGTCCATAGATTCAAATACCTGGGAAAATTGATAAAATCGGATGGATGTTGTATTTCAGAAGTTACGTGTAGAATGTACCAAGTAAAAGCAGTATTGTATTTAAAATGAAAAGCATTTTATGTAACAGCTTTTTGTCATGTGGAAGTAAGAAAGAGAGCTCCTCAGTTATATATGATCAATCATGACATACGGAAAGTGAGTTAAGGACAATTATTAAACAAGTAGAAAAAGCATCTTATGCCAAGAGATGTGGTTTTACAGAACAAACAACATTGGTTTTACAGAACAAACAACAGTGGTTTTACAGAACAAACAACATTTGTTTTACAGAACAAACAACATTGGTTTTTACAGAACAAACAACATTGGTTTTTACAGAACAAACAACATTGGTTTTTACAGAACAAACAACATTGGTTTTTACAGAACAAACAACATTGGGTTTTACAGAACAAACAACATTTGTTTTACAGAACAAACAACATTGGTTTTACAGAAAAATGTTAAAAATATCATGAGCAGCTTAAATAGGGATGCTTTTAAAGATGCCAATGTGCAAATGAAATTTATTCCTCCGGTTAGAAACAAGCAATCTACTTTCTTTTGGGCGTTGTTATGAGAAGAAAGCTGGAGTATATCGTGACAATAGGAAAGATAGATGGAAAAATAAAGAGAACGATAAAGAAAGAAGATTCTGAACAGTTTGAAATCATCGCATGGAAAGAAGTCAACAACAACAGATTTGATCAGTAGGAAGTTCTGTTATATAAATGTATGTCACACAGTTTAAATAAATACCGGATTTAATGTTTAAACAATGATAGGAAACTCTTTACAGAGCGATACAACAGGAAGCAATCTGATCATCAGAAGCTGTCCCCCCGTCCGACAAGTGTTTCGGCCCGATATACTCCTTTACACTCTAAGGGGGGCGGGCCCACTTGGGTCATGACTCCCAAGCGTCTCAGCCTACTGTTGTCTTGTATCGAAAATCAACCCATTTCACTTATGGTTAGTTTTATCTATATTTAATTTTTTGTTTGCAAACAAAGAAGTTATTTACAGATTCCCCGTGCAAAGAACGGGCAAGACCTTTTGTGTCATATATATATATATATATATATATATATATATATATATATATATATATATATATATATATATATATATATATATATATATATATATATATATATATATATATATATATATATATATATATATATATATATATATATATATATATGATACAACTATGTTTGAAGTTACTACTGATACGTTCTTTATTGGTCAACCATTGATAATTACTCATTTAATAGTTTAATGGCTATTTATGGTCATGCGTGACTATAATCACGCCTACTGTTCTCCTACCGTGTTAAATGTTGTAGTGAGTGTGCGTGGTGCATTCACACGCCACAGATACACACATCAGAGGCATGGAATGGTGTAACGGCAGGTGTACTGTTAATAACGTTTATTTACACCACAACACGTTCATGAAATACACAGAATACACAGTCACAATTAAGTACAAGTCATAGCAATACAATAATACAGTACTCCAGTCACATCTCCACTTCTCATAATCATTAGCGCCATATAATCTTACTACTGGATCCTCTCAGCAACGGTCGGCATCCCCGTGCTAATGTAATAAATAATTTCCTCCTCAAATATGCTTCATCAAAGACGCTCTCAACCTTGGCGCTTTAATGTATGTGTGGATCCTCTCAATGATAACGATGGCCTCTCAAATATGCTTCATCAAAGACGCTCTCAACCTTGGCGCTTTAATGTATGTGTGGATCCTCTCAATGATAACGATGGCCTCTCAAATATGCTTCATCAAAGACGCTCTCAACCTTGGCGCTTTAATGTATGTGTGGATCCTCTCAATGATAACGATGGCCTCTCAAATATCATATAGATCCGGTTAGCCAACGGACATCATCCTCGCCGTGCTAACTACATCAATGGTGAATACTTTCGGCAATTTCTCGCAAGACTGCACTCCCTGGCAATCTGCAGTAATCTCGCCTTCACTCATCTTGACATTTATATATTCAAACAAATGTCCTGGATCCTTACCTCATCAAAAATACTCACAAACACAATTCTCCAATAAATTCAGAAATTATAGGCCTACACAAATAATATGGCCTTTATAACTTTTGCACTGCGCAGGCATACTCGAAACACACACTGTAGGACCGACCTCTCCCGTCGATACCCAAAACAGAATCCCATTAGTTCACACACTAGACCCGCCAAAAAGACACGAGACTCGGTTGTTTAGAAAACACAACTCAGTCTCGATAATTGCATGGGCTAGTCACACGAGCTTACTCACAGCTCAAGACAGTTCAGAGAAAAAAAACATCTCCGCGATTTGAACTGACCAGTGTTCGCCACTTGGAAACTTCTCGATCACACGAGGGAATTCCCCTAATACAATTTTAACTTAACATCAACTTAATCAAGCAACGTAACTCGTAATCGAATCTATTTGCTTAACATTTTCAAGATCACCTCCCCTTGATAATATTTACTCTGTAACAGTTGCCACACCGCCCGGGAAAAAAAATGATTTATCATTTTTTTGTTGAAAAATTTAAGTCCCAAAAATTTAGAGATAAATGAAATTATATTATATGGCTACCAAAAATGTACCTAACAAAAAATGTACCTATCGAAAAAATGTACATCCACCCGAAATATCAGCAATAAATGTAATATTACAACTAAAACATCAAACATAATCAATCAAATATCCCAATGAATGTTACCGATGTAAATTACAACAAAAGCATCAATCATAATACAAGCATACCAAAATTAATCTTAATAGAACACTAAGCTAAGTACATTTAGTACAAGTAACAACCAATAGAAAGTGAAAGAACAAGATCAAACAACAGAAGAATGATCTGTAGTAAAGAAAAGTAAGAAATCGGAAAATGAGAAACAATTAACAATAGCACACGATAACCAATAAGTACAACAATTTCATGTACAATAAATACAAATTTATCAAAATACTAGTTACATTATATTAAGTTATATAATTAACTCAAGAATACAACGAATGAAAGTATAAGTATAGAAAGAAGGAGAAGTATACAAGTAGAACGAAAAGAAACGAAGATGTGGTACAGAAATATAAACAAGATATGAACACATATCGAAAAGACAACAAAAAGATAGAATGAAATGAAGGATAGTCATTAAAGACGAATGGAAAGCAAAGGTATGAACGCATAGAAAGTCAATGACAATACATACTAATAAATGTTTAGATCAAACAATATCTTCCAAAAATTAAATACAAACATGATTACAAGGCACAAAACAAAATGTCAAAGTATATCCATACTAACAGCACAAAACGAATAATTCATAACTAACCAAAGTCTAATAAGTAATTTAACTAAGTTACCAAAGTTATACTTAACTGAAAATAAATTATAAACCTTACACAAACAAATAATAGCATTTGCGATAACTAAGTTTTGACCTAACGCACAATCAACCGCTAAATAATAAAAATACATCATAATATCAAATAAGACAAGTTTCAAAAGAAGTAATATACCTTTCAATCATAGGGCACACAAAAATAAATTACAATGCCAAAAAACAATTTTTTTTTTAAAAATTACCATACAAAATATTTTAGAATGGTAAGTTATCAAAAAATAAAATTATTATTCAAGTAATTCTAAGTCATAACTAATAAACTAACAATGAAATTAACTTTTAACAAAATGAGAGAAGTATAAAATATCTTATCTCTAGACAAACACTTAAATCAAAACATGTAAGTTTTTCTTTTTTTTTCAAAACAAACATCACCAAAAAAAAAAAAACGTAAGAAAATTACAATGTCATCTGTATATCAACTTTCCAACATACAAATATAACATAATGTTACAACAATCTGTCCATCTTTAAACAAACAAAAGTATCAGATGTGTCTATCAATTTTTACAAAAAAAAGTTCAATTTAATTTATAAGTTAATTCTGATTAACAATAGCGTTGAGCTTCAGTGTTATTTAACTGTAATTTATATCTTACTCAGCCTATATATATAGTATAAATAAATCCAAAATCCATTGGTACAATAAGATATGAAAAAGATCCTATAATAATATCTTCAAAGTTTTTATAAAAAATATTTATCAAATTAATTTGTTGCAAAAATGTTGAAAAAATCTTATTATTTAAATTCTAAGTACTATGTTCTGACAAGATCAATGTTTCTAACAATTTAAATACACAATTATTTCTGATACTGCAAGATAATTCTACAAAATCATATTACACAACATAACAATAAATTCACATAATTATCCTAACAATTACAGCTACAATCCGAAAAATATACAGAAAAAATGAGCACAGGTTTGACACCGCTCACTGCATTTATCAAAAATTACACACACAAATTATTACCAACACATATGTTACACACAATCAAAACAGAATAGTATACAATTGCATAAAAAATTGGACTGGTACATTCGAAACAGTCATATATGTTCCACAAAAAAATATATATTTATAGCAATCAAATGATTCATCAAAATGAACATCATATGATATATTATCCACAGAATACAATAACATGTACTATTCTGAAAAAATAAATCAGCTGTAAAAAAAAATATTCCCGACAATCCGTCATTAATTCTTGATCCTTCAAAAAGTGACTCGTCAGATGTATAGCGAGACTCTCATAGGTTCCGCTTGATAAATAATCCACATTCTTCACGAATAATGTCAACAAGTGCGCCAACTCATCACAACGTCGCACGCTACGAGACAATACAAATGAAAATTTCTATTAATCATCTGTTAGATCTAATAAGGAAAAACGGAAAATCAACTTCCACATTTACCTATTCCTTGGGGTGAAGTAGAGTCTTGGCCCCTTTTCACACACCTCAACAAGTCCTCCTTACACGATGTAAACATCACAGAAGGCTTAGCGATCACTTGACCGTAATGAAAGTTCATCCCTGTTGTAGCCTGAAAAAAAATTACTACGTTCACAAGAACAAGATGACCTTTCGACACCACTAGTGTGACAATCAATAGTGTTATTACTTTGCTTGTTAACAACCTTGCTCTCATGTGGAGTACAGCTAACCTTGTTACAATTTCTATAATTGCTGTTAAGAACATTGTTATTTGTTCTATTGACACAGTTGTACTGTTTTACATTCCAGTTAGCATAATTACAATTAGCATTTCCTCTTGGATAAACATATCTACCAGATGGAAATGGCTTTTTATCAACAAATTTATTACCAAATTGACAAACTCTCACATAATTATTTCCATTATAATTTCTAATACTCTTAGAATCACGAAGTTGTGATCTGTCAAATTGTTTCTTGTTTTTAGGCAAAGAAACATTACTATATGAAGAAATCCCTTGGTACATTTTAACCTCAGGGTTATATCTCCTATCAAAAGTATTTTTTTTCTTGTTTGTGGCAGTGTGTTTAAGAAATGGGTCACACGGACTTGACTGGGTATGACCGAAAGATTTAACCATATCTTTATTGTTTTTCACAAAATATGTTTCCTTCCTGGAATAAGGAGTGCTATTTTTCTTCCCTGCTATCAAGCCATCAGGGTTCCCACTTAATACCTTGTTTGTTTTTAACAACTTAAATTGAAATTTATTATTGTTTCTTTTGTTATCTACAGGGTTATCTAATACTGTAGATTTTCCTTTGCTAGCTTGCCGCCAGGAACCAATATCGCAAGAATCATTGGTATTGCGTTGAAAGTTATATTTCCCTCGGAAAGATTTCTGTCCACCAATCTTCACTTTAGAGTCCGCTTTATGTCTTTCACTGTCAACACTGACAGAAGACCACCTTTTTTTCTTTAAAAGAATGTCAAGTAGACCATCCAATCTCACTCTGGCTTCTGAAATTTGAATATCTCTAAGTGAAATATCTGCACTTAATTTATTGTTTAAACTCTCAACTCTTAAAACCTTGCAGCTTTCCTCTGCTAGCAAATTTTTAATCTTAGCGACCTTCTCTCTCTCAGCCGTTAATTCTAACAATGTCTCTGTCTCATACTGCTCTTTATTTGACCTCAACTGAGTCAACTCCAGCTGTAGAGACTGAATTTTAATATCATCATTGTTATTATACACAGTCTCATCATTCTTCTTAAGGGGTACAATATTCATGTCCTTAATTTGATCACTGAGAATCATCTTATCATTCATCACCTCATGAAGCATTTCTATATAAGTTTGCTCATGTTCATTACTCTCAATTTTCAATTTCTCATACATCTCTCTCCTTTCTTGAAGTTCCTGAGTTAGATTTCTAACTTCACTATTGTTATCCTTAATCTGAGTTTCTAACTCTTTGATTTTACGCAATGCTACACTCAATGCTGTTTGAGTACTAGCAAGTTCTGAGTTTGATTTGCCTAAATCATCTGTAAGTTTAGAGACTTTTTCATGTAACTCACTTACTTCAGCAGTGCATTCTATGAAACTTTCCCTTTGCTCTAGGGTACTCTGTTTTATGTCCAGTTGCTTCTGTTCTTCTAGCTTTCTTTTCCGATACCTCTCATTAATTTCATCAATTTCCTTTTCCCATTGCAGTCTTATTATTTCAGACTCAGTCAGCTCACGGTCTCCAAATCCTAATAGTTCACGGTATTTGAGATCCTCCGGGAACATCCACATTTTATAAGAGTTTCCACTGACTCAATCACGTACTGTACACCAATTTCTGTTATAGTACTTATATATAGCATACACTATCTATGCATCAACATATTGTACAATCAATCGATATAATTATCGACAACACAACGACAATTATCAACAGAATAAGTGATGGATAGTATAGGCAGACTTGCTGAAATGCAGAAAAGTGGCACAATCTACACAGAACAAAATCACTTATCTTAATAATACTTCTGTCCCTTCCGCCGACACACCAGATATCACAAAGTTCTGCAGATAAAACCGTTCCAGCGCAGAAAGGTACCCAACTAGATTTTCATCTCTTCAGGTTCTTGCCAAAGTGTAGAATGCGCTCAACACAGCATCAGCACGTACAGCATACAGGAAACGCAGCACAGCAACCTCCGTGATTTTTGACTTGAGATAATCTGCAAACGACTCCTCAAAAACACTTCACATTTAGTTAAACTTGACTGTCTACCAAAAACTGTCAACTTCCCATTGTTATATTCTACCGTGTTGGACACAGTTAACCAACTAGGTCGAGGACCATGACACAATGTGAGGATACATAAGCCACGCCTACACAAGGCTTTCCTATCACGCGAACTCCGTGGGTTTATTCCATTAAATAAACTGGCCCACCACTGTAAAGATCTGAAGTTGATTCTTTATCATTATAATATTAGCACTGACTGACTGGTCTTGGAGATTGAATAAATGGTGATGGGTGTTACCTCAATGGTTACACTGTTCATACGCCCACACAGAGCAGAACAGTAATTCTTATATTACGCGAATGTCAAAATATCAAGTTCTGTGCTACTAACATACCACTGCTACACACGCGATACTGTTAGTGAATTCAATCTGCTTGTTGACCTAAATTTCCGCCACCCAGGCTATTTACGCGAATACGTAGGTGTAAGCTCCTTCTAAACTGAAAACCACCACTGATACTAATATGTTTGAAGTTACTACTGATACGTTCTTTATTAGTCAACCATTGATAATTACTCATTTAATAGTTTAATGGCTATTTATGGTCATGCGTGACTATAATCACGCCTACTGTTCTCCTACCGTGTTAAATGTTGTAGTGAGTGTGCGTGGTGCATTCACACGCCACAGATACACACATCAGAGGCATGGAATGGTGTAACTGCAGGTGTACTGTTAATAACGTTTATTTACACCACAACACGTTCATGAAATACACAGAATACACAGTCACAATTAAGTACAAGTCATAGCAATACAATAATACAGTACTCCAGTCACATCTCCACTTCTCATAATCATTAGCGCCATATAATCTTACTACTGGATCCTCTCAGCAACGGTCGGCATCCCCGTGCTAATGTAATAAATAATTTCATCCTCAAATATGCTTCATCAAAGACGCTCTCAACCTTGGCGCTTTAATGTATGTGTGGATCCTCTCAATGATAACGATGGCCTCTCAAATATGCTTCATCAAAGACGCTCTCAACCTTGGCGCTTTAATGTATGTGTGGATCCTCTCAATGATAACGATGGCCTCTCAAATATGCTTCATCAAAGACGCTTTCAACCTTGGCGCTTTAATGTATGTGTGGATCCTCTCAATGATAACGATGGCCTCTCAAATATCATATAGATCCGGTTAGCCAACGGACATCATCCTCGCCGTGCTAACTACATCAATGGTGAATACTTTCGGCAATTTCTCGCAAGACTGCACTCCCTGGCAATCTGCAGTAATCTCGCCTTCACTCATCTTGACATTTATATATTCAAACAAATGTCCTGGATCCTTACCTCATCAAAAATACTCACAAACACAATTCTCCAATAAATTCAGAAATTATAGGCCTACACAAATAATATGGCCTTTATAACTTTTGCACTGCGCAGGCATACTCGAAACACACACTGTAGGACCGACCTCTCCCGTCGGTACCCAAAACAAAATCCCATTAGTTCACACACTAGACCCGCCAAAAAGACACGAGACTCGGTTGTTTAAAAAACACAACTCAGTCTCGATAATTGCATGGGCTAGTCACACGAGCTTACTCACAGCTCAAGACAGTTCAGAGAAAAAAAACATCTCCGCGATTTGAACTGACCAGTGTTCGCCACTTGGAAACTTCTCGATCACACGAGGGAATTCCCCTAATACAATTTTAACTTAACATCAGCTTAATCAAGCAACGTAACTCGTAATCGAATCTATTTGCTTAACATTTTCAAGATCACCTCCCCTTGATAATATTTACTCTGTAACAATATATATATATACACACACACACACACACACACACTAAAGGCCTTGCCCGTTCTTTGCACGGGGGAATCTGTGAATAACTTTTGCGTTGTAAAAGCAAGAAATTTGTAGATTATAAATCTCATACAATAATTTAATTCTGTAATAAGCTGCTAACTTCCATTTAAAATGAAAAATTATTATAAAATTATTTCTCTAGGCGAAAAAATGTTGCTGCCTTAATTACGGCGTTGCGATATTTAATTTTTTGTTTTTAGGATTTTTCTAGGGCACCTGTGACGGTATTGCCTTCCCTGCTTTGTAGTAGTGGTCCAACCGTGGCCAAATCTCAAGAGTATTTTATAATATGGGCTTCAAATGTGTGTACCTTCGCACAAGATTACTCTTGGCAGATATGTAGATAGAAGGGTAATGACGCTTCTACCACAAAGGGTTTTTCACAAGATATTCAGATAAGAGAAAACGATGTTACATTTGAATGAGCACGTTAATTCTAGAATATGCCGACAACGTTTGTGAAGGATTAAGCAATGGTTTAAGTTAGCTCGTTTAAGCTCCCACCTCTGATTAACTCAGGGGAATTCTTATTATTCTGGTATAGCTCAGTTTAGAGTGTGTGTAGTAAATTGACTGAGACAAACATGCATTTCATTTAAAAGGATTAAATCGAAGTTAAATTTGTAAAATTACAAATAACAAAATTTAATAATCACTTAAGTTTTAACAGTTTGAAAATAATTGAATAGTTTAGAAGAAAAGTTTCATCATTGATGGATAATAGAGACGATGAGAAAAAGTTCACTTTGGCAGCTTATATATGGAACGTAGCTGCCAATGGGGGTTCTGCTCCTTCTGATGGGTTGGTTCTTTTTACACTGCTTCCGCTCGTCACTGGTCAAGGTTGCCGGGTGTAGCACGTTTCCCAGAAATGTCAAGGAGAGTCTACAAAGTTTGTCCTTCGTCTTAAAGCGTAGGGCCATTTGTCCCTTCTTGTTCCAGAGATAGTACTTTCTGCTGGTACCATCAATAATTATTATAAAGAATAGAAACGAAACGATTGTCTGAGTATTGCGTTTCCCGACACATACGTATGTGTCCCTTTTCTTCCATTCTACCATGACATTTATCTCAGAATTTATCATCGATGAGAATTAAATTTAATCCTTCCGGATAAAACTTTCTTTACATTTAAGTTGAATAGCTTTAGCTTTACATGACATTTAAATGAAAGGTTAATAATACAGATAGAGTATGTTTACATTTACATCTCCACTGATTGAAAAGTGTTCACAATATAAATTGAGTATGTTTTAATTTATATTTACACTGATTTGAAAAGTTTGAAACTTCCATTAATTTTAAAGTGCATATGTTAACATCGCCATTTACACTGGTTTGAAACTGTAAGTATTATACTTAGAATGTACATCATTTCTTTCATCTTTCCCTCCCTGCTCCGTATGGAACCTGGTCTCTTTATGCGTTTAGTTCTCTTTAAGAAATTAGCAATAAAGCAGTCCCCATCCCGTGCAGTCCCCATCCCGCTTGCGTTGTAGGGTGTTCATGGTTTCGGCGTTTGAAGAAATGTTTACGGCCGGAAATCATCATTCTGGATGGGAAGGAGCGAACGCTGAGGAAAGTCCTCAGGTTCCCAGCCTCGCAATGCCCATTGGGCGAAAGGGCTCAAATGAAAAAAAAAAAAAAAAAAAAAAAAAATACGCTGAGGTTGCCAGCCTCAAATGACTGGGACATCCACTAGCGATTTTCATATATTAAAATTCACATGGTAATATACATATTTATGTTAGTTCGCATGTTAGTAATATGATATAGAATGTAAAATAACAACTTAAGCTAATCCTGCCTCACAGATTCTTTGCTCAGATCAATAAAAGGCACTTGCAGTTGCCTTATTACACGTGTAATTGGGGTCGTTAATTTGAACTTTAATTCCCTTTCTGACTCATGTGTTTCCTTCAGTTTCCGTAGACAGCGGCATTCCTTATTAAAATGATTGAGATTTCCTGGGCTGAATTGTAAGTCCTGATGAATACTCCAATAAAAGGTGTCCGGTCTGATAAAATGAAATTCTGAATTCTAACTAGCACGTCTGGTGTCTTTGGCAAGCGTGAATCTAACAGTGAAAAAAACCACTGAAATGTGTCAGGTTATATTCACTGTCTTACCCCACTCTGTTTGTTATGGGGCTCAAGTGATCAGCCAATTTCCTTTGAATATTTTGCATGACTCATCTAGTGCAAAATTTCAAACATTACTTTTCTGAAAATGGGCTGTAAACATTCGATTACCGGCGGGCGAACTTACAGACATATCGGTAACCTCACACGACAATGTGTGTAAGATGTAACAAATTATTACTTTTGCTAAAGTAAAATCTTTGTAACAAGGTGTACTGGAAACGATTATGGGATGCTTGACTGTCCAGAATGTTTCGCACAAACGATTAATCTCTTATCTGCCGCGCACTAGGGCCTAATCTTAGCAAAGCTTTGCCGCACCCTGGCAAACGCGATGTATTATCACCAACAAGGGGTGTCAGATGCTTGAACAAACAAGCTTTCTGCTACATAGCAAACAGAAAGCAAAGGGTGCGACTCGGAAACAAAATCGCAATGAAATCAGTACAAAAATATAACTGATACTGCCGTAGTGAAAGAGAGATCGGAAATCGGACGCACCAAAATCCTTCTTGTGACAGCACCATATCTTAAGACCTATCAGCATGCTACAGTAAATTTCATACTTCTAGGTAGTCTAGAAGTGGTGAGGCAATTTCGTGCGGATGAAAAGACGGAAAATATGCCTTCAATATATATATATATATATATATATATATATATATATATATATATATATATACTTATACTTTAGTCGTTCCCCTTCTACCGTGAGGTGTAGAGGTTTGGAAGAGATAATATATATATGTATATAATATATATATATATATATATATATATATATATATATATATATACACATATATATATATATATATATATATATATATATATATATATATACATACAAACCGCTATCACTGGTAGAATGGTATATGTGATTCGTAAAGATTTAGAAAGTGCATTAATTGGAAAGAAATGCAGATTAAACAGAAAAAGTTGAACTTAAAACAAAGCAATGATACAGAGTGACAGAGCACAGCAAAGAAATAAGTTATAAAGAAGGTTACGCATTTTGTGTTTGGCCAGAAGGAACAGCCATCTGCTTAACCGCCAATCTATTCCAAATTCCTTGTAATGTAGTTTACCCCAAAGCAAAAATGCTTTGGGTCTTTTGTCAGAATTTAATAACGACTTTTTATTATTTGCATCCGACCTATTTTATTAATTAATTTTTTTTTTTTTTTAAATTTTGTCAGCATTATTTCTAACGACATCTTTGCCTAAAATATGCGCGAATACGACCTTATGACGTCAAACCTGACATTTCAGGAAATGAATTATTTCGTGTCAGTAAAGAACGTTCTTTTTGTTTGTTTGTGGGTTACCCACTGGTCTACTTTGGGCTAGTTTATGATTGTTCAGGCTCTTCAGTATTAGTAAACGGGGTCCAGCTATGGTGAATGAGTTGTTAACTCATGAAGCGTGTGGCTTTGCATGAGTTTAAAACAACAACAAAAAAGGACACAAATTATAACCAAACAGACGAGCGGAAGAGTTATTTTTCCTTTTTTAATTATAACCAGGCCAAGAGGAAGGCAGCCGATAGGACCTATGGCGCTATCTCTGGCAAACCTCTACACTCCAGGGCAGAAGAGGAATGACTAAGTAAGTAAGTTTAAAAAAAACACGCATTGAAAACACGACTTTAAAAAAGGATTAAGACGTGTGTTACCCGGGCCCGAAAAAGAGTAGTCACACTGTAACTTACCATCAATATCGTAAAAAGCTATTATGGAGGGTTGGGCAAGAGATCGGCTACCCTAGACTGTAGAAAATTCAAGCAACAAAAACTTGAACAAACACTACATATAAAACGTTACAGATGATCAAAATTGGGGGCTTGCTTAAAATGGAAGGATTGAAGTGAAACGACAAGATCACCAATATGGAAATGATGACAAGAACCAGACAAGTGAAAGTGGAACACAATATGAAAACAAGACTGGGGGGGGGGGGGGGGCGGGGGGGAAAGAAGGGGTATAGATTACTGTTCTAGAATGCTGAGAATTCACCAGAGATAGCTTGTCCGGTACCAGGTCTTACTGAGAACGATCTTAACATTTATTTGAAAAAGTCTGACGTTTCTAGTATACGAGCGTCCGATTGACAGAGTAGTTAGATAGCTGGCTTCTCACTGCAAAGGTGCCTGGTTCGATTCACAGCATTGTGACAGAATAGTCAGTTCTCCTTTCCTAGCATTCATGTTTACCGCCGACATTATTGCGCTACGTCTCATTTTCTGTACTTTATTATTGTTTACACTCCCTGTAACGAGAGGTTCTTTTAAGTTTATATAACTAAGTATATTATAGTTGATAGTAGATGGATATCCAGGTGATTCAGATGATACCAGGATAGTATGCCAGTCAAGAGTTCTGGTCTTAAAAGTAATACCCCAGTCTTAGAAATGAGCACTGGTGTATAGATATCATAGAAATAGTCAGACTGTGAAAATCCTGGACCAGATGGTAAGAATTAGTACCAGGATTTAAGGTGTCTCCTCCCTATGACTTTCTTATGATTAATTAATAGCTAGGGGATAAATAAATGAACATTTACTTTAAACACAATTGTAAACAGTGAATAAGTCCTCAGGTACAATTATAATCTTTTAATATTTACATTAATTTTCTTGTTCTGCTATTTGGAAATGTGCATTAAAATATACAACAAATATTCACAGCATTGATGTTATTTCTTAACTAATGTGTAGGTAGGAATGTCTTTCCTTCTGGAAAATTAATTTACTTGAAACAAAGTCCTTTAGCAATTTTAATAAGTATTATTGTCCTTTACACTTCTGGATCTTGAAAAATATCCTCTTGTATAGTAAAGTTAATGAATACTGGAATCAATATTACTATATCACTGTTCTCTTAGTCCTGTGACTTTACAGATTACTGTCATCATTTGGCTGAATTCTACATTGACTGGAATATTGTTGTAGAAGTTTGTTTCATATCACAAAACATTGGCTGTTGGTTCATATATGGATTCTGTCAATGCCTTAATCCGCACTTAACTGTGAATCTTGAAAGTGCTGACACTGAACGGTCACTGTATTTATCAGCATTGGCAGACCCAGTAATAGGGGTACCAATGACCAGCTGAGGTTCACTCGCTGGGGCCCTGCACTTTTGAGGGATTGTCTCTGATGAACAACACAGACTTCTGATACTTGACAGTCTGGTTTGAGTTGTTACATGAAACCTGAAACACCATATAAGTCTTGGCTAGTATCTGGCTAGATTTGTAACTGACTAGCACAAGTTACAAGTGAAGTCAGTCAGCAGATGTCGAAGTTATACAGTCATAGTAAGTAAGGACATCATTTCAGTGATACAGGATAAGTATTAAGATTTCTATTATTTATAAATATTAACCATCATCTGGTTTGATCCTCTCCTGTACATCCTTTAATATTTTATATATTGATCCTTCCAAATATTAAACACAGATCTCATAATATTCCTGAATATGGTTGATCCTTCACATCAGGTACAAATTGAAATACTGATGCAATTCTTAGCATCTACACAAAATTAATACACATCATATACAAGGGTATTACCCTCCAATAAATAAATTATATACATGATAGTTATCATAATTTCAGCTTACCCTCAGTCTTCAGAAAACACACACTGGACCTAACTTCTCTTGGAAGGTTGCTCGCAATTCAGATGGCAAAGGCCTTTTGGCAAACTCTGCATTCAATGTGTCTCAAACTTTCTTTCAAAGTGTCCCTTCAACTTTGCACTCCGCTTTTTATTGGCTCCCATCTTACGGCCGGGAGGTACTGACGTCACAGTCTAAGACTAGGCCTGAAATTTTCTTATCGAGCCGTTGATTTTAAAAAGGTGTGCGTTTCTTGAAACCTTTCCTTTGTCATTTTTAGCTTGTATACAATCGATCCTGTTCCAACCTATCTTGTTTTATTCTGCCGATTTAGATCTATCTTCCTATCTATGTATTTCCCCGATCTGTCACTGCTTTAATTTGCTATGCTCAGCAGATGTGGGTGTACATGCTTTCAACTCAATTTTAGACACATGTAATCAGCATTTATCTATGTACATGCTAAACTCCTACCGTTTTTCCTTATATCAATTTATTCATAATCCTCTCCTGGAATCAAAGGTGAAATCCTTTTCACAATAATTCCATTCTGGTCCCTTATATCCCTTCCGATCAATGACTAGTCTTCGACAAACCAATATACGTCAGCATCTCCATTTTACCTAATGCTTGTGGTTCGCGTCTGCGTGCCCCGTGATTCGCGATAAATGATTGGTCAATAAGATTGCGAGAGGTTGCTTTACGGTGTATTGTATACGTGAGGTAGAGTTTACGATGTACTGTAAACAACTTTTGCGACACTCCCTTCCCTCAAGTCTTGTCATGTCAGGATTTCAGCAACCATCTTTTGTTGTTTAGGGTAATCAATCACTTTCGTTTGAACCCATATTGACACCTGAATCGGTGGAGTGAAATGTTGTAACACATTTAGTAGCAGACCGTGTGTAGGAGAGACCGGGTAAATGAGATAACCATTTCCGGACAAGACTGGTCAGAGAATAATTATCCCTCTTGAAAGAGATTACTTGAAATAGATTATGTAGTCGTGAGTGTAAACATGATCGATAATAGACGAAATCTGGCATACCATATATGGTGACTTGTAAAGGAAACATTTATTTTTGCGTTTGTTACGCAGGAATTTTTCGTGAGAGAAGAGAAAATACACGCATTTTGCATGTGATTGGTTTGGCCTTTGAGATGTAAAAATAAAACATTTCTTATTGGAACCTCGTCATGTAGTAGTAATCTGGATGTGGGTGGAATGTTGCCTTATAATTTAGCATCTTGTTAGTTTACCGCACTGTGAAATTCAACTCGTCAAGAAGACATCCAGACAAGCCAGAATAAGGAATACGATCAGGATTCTATTTTAAAGAACCGGACAATGTGTTTGAGAATCTTGTAAATTTACACAACGACAACTCTACCTTTACTAATACGGAAAACCAGGAGCCCTAGGAACCATAACACTAAGTCATAGTGGAAGTCTATTGCAACACCCCAGACCACACGTAAGAGGCACCTTAATGAAGTTGCCTTAACTATTTCTCTGTGCCAGAAGTCGGTACTCCCAAAAAGATATTTGGGGTGAGTTGTACATTTTATAATTCTATATTTTGCATTATTACCATGTGCAAATTGCTAGTGGATGTCCAAGTGATACGAGGCAATCTCAGTATATAGAATGAAGGTTTCATGAACCAACACTGCAAGAGCTTGTCACTGCTTTATGCGGGTTTCTCACAGAGAACCAAACGTAGAGGTAGTCCCACGTTTCAGATGAAGCAAGGGGTGGATGATGACAGAACTGATGTACATACTTATTACATTAACCTTTTCAACCAGTTCATACGTAAGTGTAAACATGTTCAATTTAAATGCAATGGATGTATTCCACTCACTGGGATAACATTAATGCTCAGAGAGGTTAAAGTTCTGAGGCAGATGGGATGGTGGAATGATAAGAGGAGACTCCTGATTTGTTGTCAGGAAACCTTATACAATCAGTCAATACCCTTTAGTTCCTCAAGGAGCATTGACCTTCAACACACACACATGCCAAGTCCTCCTGTCACGTGCCATCCGATCAAGTTCTTTCCATGTTTTCCTCGTCATTTTCACCTCTGTATCCAGTTCTCTTATCCATGTGTTTTTTGGTCTACCCCTGCCTCTTATTTCTTGGAGATTCCAGAACAAGGACTGCCTTGTAATGTTATCAACAGGCTTCCTCAATGTGTGTCCTATCCATCGCCAGCAATACTCAGGAGGGTATTTGTTTCTCTCTTATTTCATGATACTATTCGGTGGTACCAATTGGTGGTGCTATCTATGGAACAAGTGAGTGGTATAAATGGCCTGCAGTCAAAGGCAGACACCTACAGCAAACGGGTCTTAACAGACGCTGGACCATCTTCGCAATTACCCCACGATCCTATCAGCTGTAGCTTCTAGAATTGAAGCACCATTCTTCAATTCACATCTCTACCAAGAGTAATCCTGAGGGAAAGTAGATACTCTGAAGTTTGGTCACTGTTGGACCATCATTGCAGAGCAACGGGAGTAAATCATGTGACAGGCATCAACACGCTCCATTCTAAACAGCTGCAAATCGGTACATGACTTTGATCTTGAGTTAGGGAAGGAAAAGACAGCGAGGAAGTGAACTGGGTCACCCCCACCTCTCGATGTTGGACCTAGTATAGTGAAGTCTTTAACACTTTACTTCCCTACGACAATATCTACTATGGGATTGGACTACCTTCACATTTCACTGACTATAACACTCGCTGTTTTAGATGAAAACGAGTTATACCAGGGACGAACTGAGCGGTCGGGCGATTGGGCAGTGTCCAAGGGCTCACAGCTGTGGGGGAGGGGGGGCACTCTGCCTCAGATTTAATCTAGCTTTATCAGCTGTCAGATAAACAATCCCTTATCGACCGGGGGCCCATGTCATTGTCAGTCCGCACCTGATTGGGACACAGTGAAGGAGTAGAGGTCCCATCAGGATTAACTGATCAGTAAGTCTATGTTCTTTAGACCTGATAGTTGTAGTGCTTTTGCTCTGTTTTTATCTTCACCATCAAAAGAGGATACAAGAATCCGACAAGTGCTAGTGGAACAAGAGATGGATAGGACACATATTGAGGAATCCTGTGGATTGCCTTACAAGGCAGTCCTGGTACTAGAACCCACAGGGAAAGACGTAGACCAAAAAACACACAGAGAAGAAAACCTAGAGACAGAAGTGAAAATGCTTAGTATGACGTGGAAAGAACTCTAGCTGATGGCACGTGACAGCATGACTTGTCATGTGATGTGTTGAAGGCCTATGCTCCTTGGGGAGCTAAAAGGTATTGTGCCCTCAAACAAATGTAATTATCTGATTAACCGTCCAACGTATTAATGCCATTTTTTGCATTCGATGTTATATTGGGTTAGACCCAACAAATATATACTTTGTATCTGTGCATCTTGTCTAGTTCCCATAAACGAATGAAATCCTTTGATCTTTGTCGGCATACTAATTATTGTGTATCGAGAAAAGAAATGTTACCACTTCAGTCACAGATTCAGTGAATTGATTAGGCATAGGCGTGTCTACTATTACAATAATGTGGCCATCACGTTTGCATATGAATACCTGTTGAAGATGCTTTCTTAAATGATCTGCATGCGAGATACTCGTGACATTATTTGTCATTGACATTTAGTGCGCTACCAAACTGGACCTTCATTGATCTAATTATTTCAATAGGTATCACCACTTTGCGGTTCATAAATAACATAATGGAACGTTGCTCCTCTACTGTGCTTGTAAATAACGGTAAGATCATCTTTAAAGAAATTAAACTTCATCCGAATCATAATCAGATGTCTCTGAGAAATTGATAATCAATCTCGGCTGAATAAAGGACAAACCATAATTCGTCCAATATTCCTCTTCCTCTTCTAACACATGGTTCTCACATTTCTTCCAATAATCCCAGGCTTTATTGGAGATGGCGGCTTTTGTAAGTATTTCAACATCTTTTAATTTGAACGTTCTATTTTCTGTTGCTACCTGTTTCTTAATTTTAGCCCCGACTAATTCTATTGGATTTAAGTGAGAATGGTAAGGAGGCAATCTTAAACATCTGTGACCATGTTCATGGATTGCCTTGTCTATATGAAATATCTTTGTATGCTGTGTCTTTTTTAAAATTCCAAGTTATTCAGGCTTCAGGGACATTTCGTTGAATGGAATGTTGTTTTTGGTCAGCCAAATCTTTATTACATCTTTAGTACTTGATGAATTAGGAACTTTATCTTGTTGTGCCACAACGTTGTGATATGAAGCATTGTCCATTATCAAACACGACGGTCTATCCAATGAAGGAAGTACATGATTCACAATCCAACCTTGAAATATCTTGCCATTCATCTCTGTATGATAATCCCTATTATCTGTGGATTTTGAAACAAATATGAGTTCAGTATTATTTAGAAGCCCATGATGGCTGCTTCCTGCATGTGCAATTATTAGGCGCTGTCCTTTGCTGCTTGGTACTAGTCTCTTTGTTGTCCCATCAGATGATTGCCATTCTCGTTCATTACTGTGGTGCGCATTGACCCAAGTTTCATCTAAATACACAAAATCATAACAATCTCTTCTCATTTCTCTAACCTCGCGTAAATATTTGCTTCTCATTGCAACTATATGAGGCTTCTCACAAATATGGTTTCTACCACCAACATATTTTCTAAAATTGAATCCCAAACTCCTAATAGTCCTCCATAGCGTAGATTTGGAAATGTCAATGTCATTATTCTTTCTTAACCAAATTTTCAATTTCCTTAAAGTCACTGCCTCATTATTGTGAAACATATTGCACATTTCTCTGCGGATCAATTCTCTGTCAAAATTATCCACCACTCTTGGCCTCATTTCCGTGTGTAAAACACTGGAATTATAAATTTCAGATGTCGCTATCCAGCGGTGCAATAATCGTTTGCTTATCCCCAAGGCATGAATAGTCCTCTTTTGTGGGTTTGAAATAGAATGATATAGTTTTCCTCGAGTAGCTTCATTGCAGAAATATTTAAAAATCCTATTTGTGATTTGCTGTAATGTCATAAAATGTACTCGCAGACTCATTTTTCCTACTTAACCACACAAAATTTTTTGTAGACACACCTTTGATTGACAATGTGTGCGTAACACCGGATATAAAATGTTTTATGTTCAAGAAGTGCAATTTCACGCTAAAATCATGCCAATTGTTTGATAAACCAATCATGTGCAAACGAGGTCGTATAATTTACTGTAGACATTTCAATATGTGTGTGTGTGATGTGTGTTGGCAAGTAAGATTTTGATATTATATCGCAAAGAAACGAAAATTGAAACCAATGGCCGCATTGTAATGAAAAATTTAATTCTTAGGGTATATACCATTTCAAATTCACACACAAAATTTCACTTATAAGCGTTATATATTCGCTGAGATATAGCATTTTGAAGCTGGGCAAAGCTAGTGAAACGTGCTATAGTGATCCCTTAAGCGTATCGTAACTCGCGAATAAGATGAGACGTGATTGCAAATAAGATGAGATGTACATGAGGCTAGTAACCTCATTGTGCTAAACAAATTGCTACAGAAACCATCGCTGTAAGAGAAAATGAGTGCTTAGGTCCAGGCTTTCTGCAAGGGTACTGACTGCAGAAGTAGCTCCGTGATCCATTTGGAGTGTAGAAATAAATAAATGAATGAATCAGAATGAGAAAGTGACTCATTAGTGATAAAGACAACAACAGTTTATTTCTCACTTAGATATTGATAACCACTGTCTCCAAAGTCTGTCTAGCCTGTATTTTCTAATCCCAAAGATAGTCTCTTGGGACAACTGGCAGAACGCTTAAGAACAGCCCGGCGACCACGACTAAGATTCGGAGATGTGTGCCAGAAAGACAGGAAGGCACTAGACATAAGTCCAGTATCTGGGACAACGAAGCTGCCAATCTCACTAAGTGGAGATGCTCTCTTAGGCGTCTTAGGCAAAGTGACTTTCTTACAACAAAGGATCTCGTTACATGCCCATTGAGTCATATTGGGAATATGTTGTTAGGCCCATATTTTCTTGACCGTCGGCACACTAGGGGTGATGTTGTCAGCATCACGCCGGCCGCCTTAACCTTCCCAGAAGTTACCCTGGTACTCATTTGTGGCTGGGTCGACCCAGGAGCCGTTTGTGGCCTAAAAAAATCCCACCTCATCTGGGGATCGAACCATAGACCACTGCGCTAGGAAGCCAGTGCACTAACCACTATGCTACCGCCGCTCCTAGTGAATGTGCGTACCTAGTATTAAATATTACTCAGACATTCCTTTTCTATTTCTGTACCTTGTTGTAGGTACAGGTCTCCAGCATTAATGAGGATAGACAGTATTTTCTCATGTGTCTTATGTTTCTATATTTTCATTTTTTGCTTTTACTATTTTTCCTTTTCTTAGAGCGACTTTTATCAAGGCTTCAGGTGTTGCTTTTTCTGTCTTCGGGGGCCGAAGAAGCTAAGAGGTATGGCGTCCGCCTCGAGTTCTAGAGGTACCAGGTTCCAGTTGAGGGAATATAATTTACGGAAATTTTTTTTTTTCAGAACCAGTGGTCCTAATGATGTCATACTTGTCGTAGATTTTTGATAGGTATTTATAATCGATTTTGGTCCTGTCTGAATAGAACTAGAACAGGTGATAACGCAGTGAGAGATAAGGTACAAAAAATAGATTTGACGAGTGAAATGGTGAAAGGTAGAGTCTGTCCCTGGATTTGAGAAGATACTCTAGTCCAGCCTATCTCTACAACAGAAATTTGTTGATCAGACAGATATATATATATCAACAACTCACATACACCCACACACACACAGATAAGTGACGACAATTAGACGCACAAACGTGAAAACTATATTAAATGGAGTAGAGATATTGGGACAAGCTGACCGACACGGTTAATAAGTTTTTATATTAATTTTTGTTTATCATAAAGAACTTCACAACAGTTATCAAAATATCAAAACATAAAAATCATAGGTTACAAAATTAATAAGGAATAGACACATAAGTGTAATCCCCCTCCCTCTGTTGAGACAAGATCCCGTTAGAAGAAGTTATTAAACCCCCCCAAAAAAGGTAAAAAGGATTTGCGTTATGGTCTAGAATTTGCCTATGCTGTAAAGAACAGAGTTTCTCAGTTAATCTATTCTGAAATGAACAGTATTAGCAAAACATAAGAAAGGCACAACAAAGTGAGTATATTAGTTATACAAATTTAAGAATTATTCATTCCTTCTTTCTCTCGCTCTGACAAACATGTGATCACATTTCATTCTCACTTACCAAATAAGTGCTTTCACCACATCTGGAACATATCTCCATGATACATCCACAAATCCAAGGTTGGGTTATTTGGCGAAACCAGCCCCAGTTTCTCCAAGACTGATTAATTCACTTAGTGGGAAACACCTGCTTCGTTACTGTTACTAGGATTCTGTTTATGACACATCAATGAGTCCAGGTAGGAGATTACTTAAGAGATTTAATGGTCACAGTGTCAGTAGCTGATAAATTTGATACTAGAAGGAAATGTCGGGGTATTAAAATTGCTCAGGATCAAGAATCCTCGTCACACCACAAATGGTCGATAGTCGGAAAATGTCAATGTTTGATTATTTCGCCACAACGGGCTGAATATATATATATAAAAATTGGGAAAAAGAAATCTGGATAGCTCTAGGCCTAGTTATAATTTATTCTTAATATTCTTTGGGTTGGTACTCTGTCTCTTTCTGGGTGTAAACAAGAGTCCAGACCGGTCCACCTTGAAGACCCGATAGTTATAAAAGAATGTTCTTTTTGTACTGTAAGACTTAGACCCGTTATTCTCAGATTAGACTTTTTCACAGATTAAGGCCGCTGGTGGATTTTGGGTTTGTGACCCGTACTGAAAATAGGAAGAAAAAAACAACCATATAATCACAATAACCACCACACCACTATTCTATCCTAAAATTAACCAGCGCAGAATTATAAGTTATTATCCACTCGGTTATTTAACTTTGAATAGAACTACACGTGTATAGCTTATCTTATCGTTAAACCCCCCCCCCCCTCTCTCCCCACCCCCCTGTGAAATAAGCGCTACTCATTTACAAAATTACTCAAAATGAATTAGACATAAATATTTATTTCGTCAGTACTCATAGTGAATAGCGCATTTACTAGTTGACCAAGTATCCCTTACTGGTTACTAGCAATTAATTAATGAACGCTACAGCCGGAACAATTTAGCTATAAATTATTTTAATTCGCTAGTCACTTAACACACTGTAAATCCTAGTGAAATATAAATGACGGACTTTAAAAATTAAATCACTCAACACAGAAAAATCTTAGTATAATATTTACCGCAGCACAGAAATTAAAACAACTCCAACGAAAAACTAAGTAATTCCAATGATGTAGTGGATCTAGAAATCGCAGCTAGATGTTCCAAAACTTCTGTGGGTACTGAATAACCTAAGTTTGAAAGCTGGAATATATATATTAATAGACAAAAAGTCGCTGACCAGTGTGAGACATAACACCTTTGGGGATTTCTGCGGTTAGATTTTGAATGAAAGTCTATTTTGTCACTTAAGCCGCCCGTAGACGTGGTCCCACGGGCAAATCGTCTATTTGATCTCGTTGTTCCGTAGCTTAATTTACCTTCCCGAAAGAACGGATGTGGGGGGGTGGGGGGGGGGGGTAACTGAAATTGACTATCTCCCCTTTTTCTCTTTCTACGTGCATCTATCAAAAGGTACAACTTTTGAATTATCGCTCTTGATTCTACAAATATACGACCCGTCCCCTCTCTCTACACGTGAAACGGTTTGATTTTAAACATTCCTAGTGCCTGTTAAGACAACAGAGAAAAGAAAAAAAATAGGCGTGGCTAAATTATGAGTGAAACAGATATCAAGTACAAAGGTTCTGCATTAACAAAACTAATAAGCGAGAAAAGGTGGAAAACAGGTGGAAGCAAAACGTGTAGATATCATGTAATGTATTTGCATACTTCTGTCAAAATACTCCCCCTTGGTCTCCTGGGTAGTGAGATCGGATACCTAGCCTTCTCGGATGAGGGCGTAAAAATTAGGAGGTCCCGTGTGCAAGTTGTGCACGTTAAAAATCCAACGGCAGTTGGAAATCGCTGCCCTGGAAAAATTAAAAAAATTAGAAACCTACCCACCACAACAATATTTGTAGAATGCGTAATTCCTATATACACACACTGGGATTCTCGCCAGTGCTATGGAGTTCGTGCACTGTGCTGAGATCCTCCTTGTGTGTTCTAAGGGAGGAGATCGGAGCACTGATTGAGTAGTCCGTTTGCAATGAAGATAGTCCTTAAACCCAAACCAAACCAAACTGTCTTGACTATCTCTTCATTTTGTTGTCTTCTTTATTTTTTCTTTCTTTTATTGGGAAGCACAATGGTCCTTGGTTTGTTTATGTATGTATGTATGTATATATATCTACATAGGTGTTACCCTATTGTGGTAACATCCCTCATTAACGCTGTATGAATTTATGTAAATTTACGTTATGTAAATTCTAATGAATCTCCTATATGCCATATTGTATTTTATTATATCATGTCAGTACATATCAATGTATTTTCTGGAGAATAAAGATTCTGATATTCCAAGCTGCATAGTGTCAATCATAAAAAGCCTCTATGCCAACCTTACGTGTAGCGTTGGGCAGAGCAACCAAACCTTTGAGGTGAAGACAGGAGTACGACAGGGATGCCCGTGACATGAAAATTGAGGCAATCCTGTTGTTGTTGTTTTGATGAGTTGATGGGTGGAAAGCGGGCACTTAACAGCTGACCATTATTGCCTCTTCTCGTTCCATCTTGGTCTACCCTGTTCAACCTGAATGTTGGTTATAATTGGGGTATTTAGTGTCATTTTATTTAATAATTTTGTATTCAATTTAAATAACTGTTGTCTTTTGCAGTTGCTGATTTATATTTATATTAGTATTTGTCCATTTTATTTTCTCTTTTGTATTGTTTATAGATAACTATTGTCCTTTACTCTTGGTTTTAATTTGTATTAGTTCTTTTTGAGTTGTTGCCTTTTTTTTTAATACCTCGTTGTCTTTCCTTGTCCTATGATTAGTTAGTTTTTTGTTAATGCTTTATTAGTTCTTGCTGCGTAATTTCTATTTAGTTGAATGTTTTTCCTGAAGTGCTACTTATATGTTTTCCTTTGTTTTATGTATATATCTTTTAAGTATTGATTGGGCATTGTCGTAATTTTCTGAGAGAGTTCTGATGGAATTTGGTCCCTTTAGAGTGTAGAATGATAGTGAAGGCTTTGTGGGAATAGGGATTTAGGAAAGTCAGGTAGTAGATTCACCATTGCTGGGAAGAGTAAGGACAGTCTCTTATTACGACAATATTTGACTCTCAAAACTACTCCTACCACCCTTCTGAACAAACAATTGTTTGTCAGTTCCAGTCACTCAGGCGCACACATCAATTTGGTGATTCTGACACACAACGTACATGAATCACAACTACGATAACAAATATGAGGAATGTTTGATTTGGGCCAACCGACACATAAATGCTAATAAAGTTTTTAATACTTTTATTATCATAAAATCAAGTCACAAATAATTATCAATTTACAGTCAGAAATCAAAGGTTACAGAATACAAATATGACAGGTGGGAAGGGGAGGTTTGAGGAGAAGTATCCAATACACCTTTTCCCGCTTGTATTTACTAACAGAAAAGACCCGGTCCCAAAGACGAGAAAAGGAAGAGGGGGGGGGGGTGATGATGATCAGAGATAGGCAATTTAACCCAATGGTATATTTATTACTCTGAGGCAAGGGGTTACAGTGATAAGGGGGTAGAGGAAAAGCTAGGGTTCTCAAATGTTTCCCTTTATTCAACAAAACTTTACGGAAGGGGGGAATGAACACAGTTAAACAATCCCGCTAGGAGAAATCCCGTACAATGAATACAATACCCCTTAATACTAGGACGAACTAATTATAAGGGTAAAAAAGATTAAATCTCCTGTCATTCAAAAACACGCTTGGGCTGGCCAGCACACACAGTCACACACACAGACTTACCAAGTTGTGAATTGTGGCACTTTAGGAGTTTTACAACTGCAGCTAATACCGTAGAACAATGGAAATTGTCTTTTTATTTCTTCTGTGTCAGGCCCCAGATTTAACGAGGTGGGCTGGTAGCTAATAGTCTCAAAAATCGCCAGACGGTGAAGCGTAAAGGCTACTGTTGGTTTGTTAGATAAAAGTTCCTAATGAATGGCACAGGCACTTGGCTAGGTGTGAGGTATGGTGTGGTTTCTAAAATTGGCACAGCTGGTGGAGATAACTTTCTTTTGCCGTAATGTCACAAACTACAAAACACTGAGGTAAGTTCTTCAGGGGGTGGTAAAATCCAATGATTATGCTTGACAGACAGTGTCAGGGAAATCTATGTTCTTCTTCACAAATAGAGCAGTGAGTAAAATATTGCTACTGGCAACTGTTCTTCTTCCAGTTTGATAACTAAAAAACGACTTTATGAATTGGGATTTTAAAACAGTCTTTGGGTTTGCTTTATTTCTGTATACTTCAGATAGCTTAATCCCAACAGGATCGCCACAAAGATTAAATTTCAAATATGTTCATAAGTCACTGGAGTAATCGAACTGAGTTGGCAGGACCCAGTGTATAATTAATTAATTGCTGGGATGCACGGTCGAAAGATCAATTCTGTATAGAAGATAAAACATGAAATGCAATAAAATCATATTAAGATCTAACGCGCGATACATTTACAGTTAGACTATTTACTGCATTCGCGTCTTTAATTAATAAATCAAGAAAAAACTCTCCGTGAGGTTAATAGTTAAAAGCACATCTATTTCTACAGAACTAAACTGTATTAAAGTTATAATTCCCTTAATCGGCTGCACAGTTAATTTAAGCGGCTATCGTATTAGGAAATAAACTTATAGATGTAACATTTAGTTTGCACTAGAACTTTGAAAATGGGTTTATTTAATAAGTTTAAATTTACACCACAATCCAGTGAAATAAAAATGAAATAACTAGACCACTGATCACTCGAAGCTAAAGTATAAATTACCGTCTGCACAGAAAAAGAATTCACTCCAATAGCCAACAATTTAGATGAAATCTAGCAGGAATTTAACTATATGCTAGTGAATCTTAGAATTCTGTCAGGACGAATGATAAAGTTGCCCTTTTCAGATTCTGTATATATCTAAAAGGAATGTAAGTTAAATGGGTCGTGTGAAAATTTCGCGCCTCTTCAGATCCCAGGGGAAGTCGAAGTTATTTAGCCGCCATGCTAACCGCGATGGCCCGACTGGCTTCCGATCTTCGTTCGTCTCAGGCTGCTCGCATGAGGATGTGAAATTTCTGCGAGATTAGCCTCGTTCGCGGTGAGTTTCCGGATTCCTCAGATCGTATTCGCTACGCTGAGCGCTCCGTCTCTCCCGTTCCATAGTCTTTCGGGCAAGTCTGCCGGTTGCCACAGAGGTGCGAAGTCTGCAAGAAGCTTTCTTCTGACCGCTCGTGTCCGTCTTGCGAACGGTTCAGTGTTCGCACGGAAATGCTAAATTTCTGCTTCTCTGTTCTGGGGATCGTCTTTGACTGCTTTGATCATAGCCGCTACTCTTCGTTGATGAAAAGTTACAACAATACTGATGTTCAGGGGTTCTAATGTTATGAAAAGCTAAAGTCCCTTTAATCATCCATCAAATCAGGGAAAATTCACTTGTCAAACTAGACGTACGTCACAATCGTCCCCACTTTTAGACATGAAACCATTTTTCATGTTTCCTTCTTGACAATGGAGGTGATCTGATTGGTGACTTTAGGATGAGTGGTATCTTCAGTTTGCTCTTCTTCCTCTGTAGACCAGTTTCTACTCAAGAAGTCAGCTCCGACATTCTGTTTTCCTGGAATATATTCCACTTTGAAGGAATAAACGCTCAATAATAAGGCCCAGCGCATAATCCTTGCGTTGAATTCCTTATTGGCACCAAGGAAAGCTAATGGAGCGTGGTCGGTTTGTACTGTGAAAGAAGTACCATACAGGAACTCATGATGGCGTCTGATACCATGAATCAGAGCGAGACAATCTCTTTCAACGACACTGTAGTTGCGTTCAGCCTTGTTCAGTTTCCGACTGCCGTAAGCTACTGGGAATAGCATATTCGGGTCACTGTCCTCGGCTTGCAACAATGTTGACCCGATGCCCTGACCTGACGCGTCAACTCTCAGTACGAAAGGCTTCTTAAGGTCAGGTAACCTTAGGATGGGGTATGCAGACAACTGTCCTTTCAAAGTGATGTATGCATGTTCGCACTTTTGATCCTACATGACCTTATCAGGACTACCATTCTTGGTGAGGTCAGTCAGAGGTGCCGTGAGACCGTTGAAGTTCTGGATGTATTTCTGATAGTAGGCACATAGTGATAGAAATGACCTGATGTCTTTCTTTGTTCGGGGTCTTTTTGCTGCAACTATTTTCTCCACGTTTCTCTTAACAGGCCAACTACAGCCGTGAGAAATAGTATGCCCCAGGAAGTCAAGCTTCTCAAATCCGATGAGACATTTGCTAGGTCTGGCTGTGAGACCAGTTTCCTGTAGTCTCCTGAGGAGCATAGCAACCGTAGCAATATGTTCTTCGTAGGTTTCCGATGCAATTAAGATGTCATCCATGAAATTATGGATATGGGGGCTTTGCAAAGGTTCTAAAAGCTTTCTCATCATCCTGGTAAACACTCCTGGTGCGTTATGCAATCCGAACGATATCACATTAAATGTGTAATGTCCTTCACTAGTGCTGAAAGCTAGCAAAGGTTTAACTTCCTCCTTGACTGGTATTTGATAGTAACCTTTACTGAGGTCAATCTTGGAGAAAATTGTTGCCTTGCTAAGCTTGGTGAACAACTCAGAAACAGTTTGGAGCGGTTCGGGCTGGAATTCCGTTACAGCGTTTAGCAACCGGTAATCAATACACAGCCGAACTTCCTTATTGGGCTTCTGCAACAGCACTACACTCGAACTGTAAGGAGATGTAGACTCGCTGATAATTCTTGCCTGACGCAGCTTGTCTATTTCTCCGCGAAGTGCATCAGCTTTGGCGTACGGAATGGGGTACACTCTGGTTCGAACAGGGGTCTCGTTTGTTAATTTCATGTCAAAATCGATGAGATTTGTTCGACCAGGTACATCCGTTAAGACTGCACTGTACTGCTTTAGTAGCGCCCTGGTTTCTGTTTGTTGTTCTACTGAGAGATTGTCGCCGAACTTGACATCTTTAAAGGATTCTTTGGGTTGCAATGGATACTCCATGCAACCATCATCATCATCTTCGTCTTCAGTTACTATGGCGACAGCCAGGAGATGCTCGGAGGATGGCACTGGTCTTTCTAGATATTTCTTAAGCAGATTTATGTGGAAGACCTTCTCCTTTCCTTTAATGGAGATCTTGTAATTAGTACGTGAGATCTTTTTAAGGACGGTAAACGGTCCTTGCCATCCGATGCGAAGTTTATTGCTTCCGGTTGGAAGTAGCAGCAAAACTTTCTCCCCTGGTTGTAGTTCTCTCTCTTTTGCAGCTTTGTTGTATCTTTTAGCATGTTTAGCGCGGGCTTTCGTAAGGTTGGTCGTAGCTAGATCCCATCCTAGCTTTAACCTTTCCTTGAGCTCAGATACATATTTGCTTGCAGCGACGACTGTCTCGTCAGCCTTTTGGTCTGTCAGGTACCGCAATAAGGCTTCAAGTGGGCTCTTAGTAGGTCTGCCAAATAAAGGTGTAGCAGGCGGGAATCCCGTAGAGGCTTGGGGAACCTCTCGGTAGGCGAATAAAGCAGCCGATATATATATATAGGTCCCAGTCTTCCGGTTTCTCCTGACCCAGCTTACGTAATATGGTGGTGAGGCTGCCATTAAAACGTTCCACGAGCCCATTTCCGGCTGAATGGTAGGGACTTGTGTGGATATGTTTGGCCCTCAAGATCTTAAAGATCTCTTCCATTAACAGGCTACGGAATTGGGATCCATTGTCCGTCAAAACTTGTTGAAGGAATCCCAACCGTGTAAAGATTTGCACGAGGGCTTCTGCGACATGCTTGGAATCTGTGCATGTTAGCGGTACAGCTTCGGCTCACATTGTGCAAGTGTCGACTAATTTCAGGATGAACCTGTTCTTCCTTTCGGTCCTTTCCAGGGGTCCAATGATGTCGACAGCAACCCGTTTAAATGGAGTCCCCACAATTGGCATTTGCCCCATGGGTACTGGGGGTGTCAAGTGCTTGGGTGCTACCCGTTGGCACTGGGCGTAGGATTTCACATACCTGATAACGTCAGAGTTCATTCCTGGCCACCAATAGTGGGTTTTTATTCGCTGAATAGTGGCTTTTTGTCCCATATGTCCGCTAAAGGGAAGAGAGTGCCCCATTTCTAAGATCTGGCTTCTGTACTGCGTCGGTACTAGGAGCTGGTTATTCCCCGTGTCCGGGTTGTCCGTTCTACGATACAATACGCCATCCTTAGAAAAGATGTCTCCGTTGTGTCTGGGGTCCTTAGCCATGGGCAGTTTTCTAAAGCAGAGCTCCAGAGTAGGGTCCTTTTGTTGCGCCTCCTTCAGTTCATTCGGCAACAAATTTGGCGCAGGCTCCCTCTCCTTCTTGGCTTGCCCTCTTGTGGTTACCGCTGCCACAATCGGCTCCTTTGGTCTCCCAATAAACACATATCTACATCCCAGGATAACTGGGTAGATAGGATCATCCATAATGGCCGCTTTAATAACACCTCTGACAAAATCAGAGTGTATTTCTACCAGTGCGATAGAAAGCGTCCTGGGTGCATCACTCTTGAAAACTCCACTAAGTTTGACGGTTTCCTCTGTCTCCTGACGTGGTTTGACTAGGTGCCTAGCAACAATACAACTAAAGCTTAGTCCAGTGTCAAAAAGACAAGTAGTAGAGGTACCATTCAAAAGTACAGTTCCTCGCGTTGAGGGTCGGTCCCCCTCAGGTTGAGAATCACTGACATTGACTCTACCTTTCGAGGCTGTATGCAAACATCCGATGCGGTTAGGACCGGTTTGTTTGCCCTGATCAGACGTTCCTGGTGTAGGGGTCTTCCCTTTTCCTTGACCTTGGTGGCCGCGCTGCCACGTAGGCTTGGTGGGTTGATCAGAAGTATTATTTGGGGGCTATCGGGTTTTGTAGAATTTAGATTTTTCCTGGGGAGGTCTCTCGTTATTATTATCTCGTTGGTTATAATGTTGAGAAGGATTGGAAGAATAGGATGACTGCTCTAGATTTTGTTTTCAAGATGGCTCATCTGTGGGTTTACGTTTAGTGCTGGGAAGTTCGGCCATTGCATTGCTATAGCGTTCGGCCTTATTGAGGATGTCCTCAAGCCTGACTGCCCCTGTTCAGCCAAAAATCTACGGCTGTCATTCGACAAAGTGGATTTTATCTGTTCAACAAGAACAATTTCTAGAAGTCCCTCATATGAAAGAGGTAATTCAGATAATTCTATGCACTTTGTCAGATAAACCGTGAGACGTGAAGAGAACTGCGGAAAAGTTTCCGTGCTCTCTTTCCGGCTGTTTCTGAACATTTGCAGAAATTTTCGGGCGGTCATCTCAAACCGCTCTAGCAAGGCCTTCTTCAGCATGTCGTAATCATGTTGATTCGGTCCCAGCTTTGTGTATACGTCATAAGCATTGCCTTTCAGTGACGTTGAGAGTTTAAGTGCCCAGCGGAAACTCTCTAACCCATACAGATTGGCGAGCCTCTCGAATTTTTCTAAATAGCTGTCAATTTTTTCGTTAGGGCTAGGAAAAGATTCCAAAGCAAAAGACATCACCGTTAGTTGGGCAGATTGAGTGCTAGAGAGATCCATTGACTGAGACTGGGGTGAAGACGGCTCTCCGTTATTCGAAGTAGAAGCGCCCCGACTCTCTAAAGCCTTAAGCGCCAGTTCGTGCTGTCTTTCCCTCTCTCTCTCTCTCATTCCCTGCGAGCTTCTATCTCTGCCTCAATTTTCTTCTGTTCCAATAGGCGTTCTTCCGCTTCTTTCCTATCTGCCCTCACCTGTGATTCTCTCCTCTCTGCTCTCGCTTTCTCTTCCTTCCTCTCAGCTTCTGCTCTTTCCTTCTCTTCCTTTCTCTCAGCTTCTGCTCTTTCCTTCTCTTCCTTCCTCTCAGCTTCTGCTCTTTCCTTCTCTTCCTTCCTCTCAGCTTCTGCTCTCCGTTGCTCCGCGTCATATATTTCCAGTTCCTGGTTGACAAACGCGTTTGCAGCTTCTGCGTCTAATCCTGCCTCTTACGCTTCCAGCCTCAAGATGGACCTTATCTTTATCCTCTCTGCCATTGTCAAAGAATAGGATGTAGTATGACTAGAGAACTAGTAAGAAGAAACTAGAAGGGGAAGAAACTCGGAACCGCTACGAGAAAAACCACAAAGTATAAATTTACTTGAGTTACCTCCTACCTTATAATGTGTTAACTTATCGCTGCTGTTTTCTGGCAATTAAGGCTCTAAACGAGAGCGACTAATCCCACTAAAATGGTCAGTTACACTGGAAAAAATTTACTTTTACTTAAAGTAGCGAAAAAATTATGAAAAACAATTTAAAGGAAAAAAAAAAATTCCTGAAAATTTTAAATCTCCACAAACAGAACTGCGCCCTTCTGAAGTCAATTAAAGAGTAGAGACTGTTAACTAGATTTTTAAAAAAATTTAGAACAAGCGTCTTTAGCTTTGCTCAGCTCTTCTAACTTCAAAAACCTTTTGTGACTGAAGACAATCACGCAAACCCAGCAATTATATAACAAAATTTCAATTTCCTCTGCCAGAGAATACAAAGGTGACAAATATTTTATTATCACTAACTTCCTGCTCCTGTGGAAAGAACAAACCTGTAATAATTATTGTGTGGTCGGCCCAAAATACTAAAAGGCTTTGCCTAGGGGAAGTAATTACTTTATAAGATTATACCCTACTTTACAAAGACAACCAACCACGCTCTATTTGAACTAGGCTCAGAATCCAGGACGAGCTAACCATTTATTGTCGTAATTTTCTGAGAGAGTTCTGATGGAATTTGGTCCCTTTAGAGTGTAGAATGATAGTGAAGGCTTTGTGGGAATAAGGATTTAGGAGAGTCAGGTAGTAGATTCCCCAGTGCTGGGAAGAGTAAGGACAGTCTCTTATTACGACAATATTTGTCTCTCAAAACTACTCCTACCACCCTTCTGAACAAACAATTGTTTGTCAGTTCCAGTCACTCAGGCGCACACACCGATTTGGTGATTCTGACACACAACGTACATGAATCACAACTACGATAACAAATATGAGGAATGTTTGATTTGGGCCAACCGACACATAAATGCTAATAAAGTTTTTAATACTTTTATTATCATAAAATCAAGTCACAAATAATTATCAATTTACAGTCAGAAATCAAAGGTTACAGAATACAAATATGACAGGGGGGAGGGGGTTGAGGAGAAGTATCCAATACACCTTTTCCCGCTTGTATTTACTAACAGAAAAGACCCGGTCCCAAAGACGAGAAAAGGAAGGGGGGGAGGGTGATGATGATCAGAGATAGGCATTTTAACCCAATGGTAAATTTATTACTCTGAGGCAAGGGGTTACAGTGATAAGGGGGTAGAGGAAAAGCTAGGGTTCTCAAATGTTTCCCTTTATTCAACAAAACTTTACGGAAGGGGGGAATGAACACAGTTAAACAATCCCGCTAGGAGAAATCCCGTACAATGAATACAATACCCCTTAATACTAGGACGAACTAATTATAAGGGTAAAAAAAAAGATTATAAATCTCCTGTCATTCAAAACACGCTTGGGGCTGGCCAGCACACACAGTCACACACACAGACTTACCAAGTTGTGAATTCTGGCACTTTAGGAATTTTACAACTGCAGCTAATACCGTAGAACAATGGAAATTGTTTTTTTTTTTTTCTTCTGTGTCAGGCCCCAGATTTAACGAGGTGGGCTGGTAGCTAATAGTCTCAAAAATCGCCAGACGGTGAAGCGTAAAGGCTACTGTTGGTTTGTTAGATAAAAGTTCCTAATGAATGGCACAGGCACTTGGCTAGGTGTGAGGTATGGTGTGGTTTCTAAAATTGGCACAGCTGGTGGAGATAACTTTCTTTTGCCGTAATGTCACAAATTACAAAACACTGAGGTAAGTTCTTCAGGGGGTGGTAAAATCCAATGATTATGCTTGACAGACAGTGTCAGGGAAATCTATGTTCTTCTTCACAAATAGAGCAGTGAGTAAAATATTGCTACTGGCAACTGTTCTTCTTCCAGTTTGATAACTAAAAAAACGACTTTATGAATTGGGATTTTAAAACAGTCTTTGGGTTTGCTTTGTTTCTGTATACTTCAGATAGCTTAATCCCAACAGGATCGCCACAAAGATTAAATTTCAAATATGTTCATAAGTCACTGGAGTAATCGAACTGAGTTGGCAGGACCCAGTGTATAATTAATTAATTACTGGGATGCAAGGTCGAAAGATCAATTCTGTATAGAAGATAAAACATGAAATGCAATAAAATCATATTAAGATCTAATGCGCGATACATTTACAGTTAGACTATTTTCTGCATTCGCGTCTTTAATTAATAAATCAAGAAAAAACTCTCCGTGAGGTTAATAGTTTAAAGCACATCTATTTCTACAGAACTAAACTGTATTAAAGTTATAATTCCCTTAATCGGCTGCACAGTTAATTTAAGCGGCTATCGTATTAGGAAATAAACTTATAGATGTAACATTTAGTTTGCACTAGAACTTTGAAAATGGGTTTATTTAATAAGTTTAAATTTACACCACAATCCAGTGAAATAAAAATGAAATAACTAGACCACTGATCACTCGAAGCTAAAGTATAAATTACCGTCTGCACAGAAAAAGAATTCACTCCAATAGCCAACAATTTAGATGAAATCTAGCAGGAATTTAATTATATGCTAGTGAATCTTAGAATTCTGTCAGGACGAATGATAAAGTTGCCCTTTTCAGATTCTGTATATATCTAAAAGGAATGTAAGTTAAATGGGTCGTGTGAAAATTTCGCGCCTCTTCAGATCCCAGGGGAAGTCGAAGTTATTTAGCCGCCATGCTAACCGCGATGGCCCGACTGGCTTCCGATCTTCGTTCGTCTCAGGTTGCTCGCACGAGGATGTGAAATTTCTGCGAGACTAGCCTCGTTCGCGGTGAGTTTCCGGATTCCTCAGATCGTATCCGCTACGCTGAGCGCTCCGTCTCTCCCGTTCCATAGTCTTTCGGGCAAGTCTGCCGGTTGCCACAGAGGTGTGAAGTCTGCAAGAAGCTTTCTTCTGACCGCTCGTGTCCGTCTTGCGAACGGTTCAGTGTTCGCACGGAAATGCTAAATTTCTGCTTCTCTGTTCTGGGGATCGTCTTTGACTGCTTTGATCATAGCCGCTACTCTTCGTTGATGAAAAGTTACAACAATACTGATGTTCAGGGGTTCTAATGTTATGAAAAGCTAAAGTCCCTTTAATCATCCATCAAATCAGGGAAAATTCACTTGTCAAACTAGACGTACGTCACAGGCATCTCTTGGGGCATCTATACTTAAAACATTATCACCTGTTAATTCTATATTGTGATTTCTATAGTAAGTTTTTAATTCAAGCCTTTGTTGTTCATACTTTTTACAGTGGATCAGGTAGTGGTCTATGTCATTTTCTTCCTGACATTCTTGGCAGTGTGGTTCTCCTATCATAAAGTATGCTGCACCGAGACGGAGACGCCACAGTTTTTAGTTCGATAGTATCTTTAATTCTTCTCTGACCTTGCACGTCCTAGTTGGTTCTTTCAGCAGTTTGAACGCGTGTCTGCCTTTTCTACTTTTCGTCCATGTTGTCTTCCATTCCTCGTTTATAGTTATCTTCACTTGGCTCTTGATCTCCGACCTTCCCAGTCCTGCTCTTGTATTGTTTTTACTTGTTCTTCCATTCTTGGCGTTCTGGTCTGCCAACTCGTTACCAGCAATACCTATGTGTGCTGGAACCCACACTAGCCTCACACTACATCCTCTGTTCCCTAGTGATGTATTAATTGCTAGAATTTCTTCCTTTATGTCTGGCCGGCTACATTTACCTGGGTGTTCTAGTGCTTGTAGTGATGATAGGGAGTCTGTAAAAATCGTAACTGCTTCTGGTGGGTTATCTTCGATTATTTCTAAACTTTTAAGAATTGCTACCATCTCTGCGGTAAAAATCGAAGCACCTTCAGTTACACTGTAGCTCTTTTTTATTCCCCATTGTGGTATTACAACTCCGGCACCTAGTTGCCCACTATCACCCTTGGATCCATCAGTGTAGACGGCCAGACTTTGTTTAGTTAGTTGATCTATGAACTTTCTACTTATCATTTTGGCTTCCTTATCTTCTATGTTTTGTTTGATCTTTTCAGTAAGTGAGTAGTCTATGATTGGTGTTTTTAGTTCCCAGGGTGATATTTTGCTTCTGTATTTATTACTATTTTCAATTGTGTTTGATAGTTCTTTGAACTGCGTTAGGTCTTCTATAGTTCTCCACCCTGTTGGATATCTATCTTTATTTAGGGGACGTCCCATACACTTGGTTGGGTTTTGACAAATGCTTTATGTGCTGGGTGGGTCACTTCTTGTGCTACTTTACTCCAATAATTTAATCTTAGTTCTGTCCGTCTTAGACCAAGTAGAGGTATGCCGAGAGCTACTTCTAGAGCTTCTACTGGTGTCGAAATAAATGCACCTGTAATGGTTCTCATGGCTGCATTTTGAATCCTGTCCAGTTTTGCTTTGTTAGAAGCTGCTGCTGAGTCATAGACTAGGCTGGCATAATCCAGTTTCACCCTGATGAAAGACTTGTAGAACATAAGCATTATTTTATTGCTGGCCCCCCATCCATTACCTTTTACAATCCTTAGTATATTTAGGGGTCCCCTACTGCTTTCTACTAAATTGTCTATATGTTTATTATAATTTAGTTGTTTGTCTAAAGTTATGCCCAGAAATCTTGTTGTTGAGGAGGTACATATTTTCTGTCCTTCAATGGTTATATTGATTTTTTTTTTTTTTTAAATTTCCTTTGCTGAAAATCATACCTACTGTTTTGTTTACATTAATTTGAAAGCCCCAACTTTTCATCCACTCTGAAACTTTGTCTATTTGATTTTGAAGTTTTTGGTAAACATGGTCCAAGTTTTTTCTAGATCGCCCAATTCCACAGTCATCTGCAAATTGTGATACTGCATTCTTTATGTCATTAAATTCATCTGCTAAATCATTTACAGCTATAGTGAAAATTGAAGGAGAAATCACTGATCCCTGAGGAATCCCATTCTGTTGTTCATACATTTCTGACCTATCATTATTCACCTGTACAGCAAAATACCTGTCCTGTAAAAAGTTTTCTGGATACCTATAGGTTTTACCAGTAATGCTAATCTTTTTTCATTTTGTAAAGAGCTCCATCTCGCCAGCATTCATTATATGCTCTAGCTACATCTAGAAAGACTGCCACTGTTTTCTCTTTCTTCTTGAACCCTAGCTTTACATCATGTTCTAATCTTACAAGCTGGTCTACTGTACTTCTGTCTGCGCTAAACCCTGACTGGTTTGGGCTATATAACTGTTTTTTTTCCTAGGTAGAATTTAACCCTTTTATTCACAACAGTTTCCAGTATTTTACCTAGTTGTGATGTTAAGGAGATAGACCTATATGAACTTGCATCATGGGCTTCCTTATTGGGTTTTAGGATGGGTACTATCATAGCTACTTTCCACGCTTTTGGTATCTTTCCTAAGCTCCAGATTTTGTTATAGAGGGAAGTTATTTTGTTTATAGTTTTTTGGGGTACTTTCTTAAGGATTTCATAACTAAGTATATCATGCCCTGAGGCAGTGTTAGATTTCTCATTTATTGCACTAGTTACTTCTTCCTCTGTTATATCACAACCCTGATCGATCCACTGTATTTTTATCGGGGCCCTCACTATTTGGGTTCAAGCAACGATCGAACGTGGATTTCCATCGCTGGCTAATTAAGCATGCATAATTAAACACGGGGAAGCCAGGTCTCTCTATTGCCAACTGTCCGATTCTTAGTTTAGCCACGCCTCCTGTCTTTGTTTCAAGCACTAATAATCCAACTATTCATAATTAACTGCCTGCTCTTTAAAAAAAGGACGTTTACCTGCTGTCAGATTACACCATCACGTCAGCGCTTGATCCCTGAAACACGGGGACGCCGAGGACACGGGTTTTGTAGTTTCTAACGAGAGAACGGTTCGTTAATTGCAGTATCAAGGGGCGTTAACCACTCACCAACTGCAAGCCCTTTGATCGTGCTCCACGAGACGCAAATTTGCTCACCTAGGGAAACGAACCTGAAAGCTCGCTCGCTAGGGAAACGAATCTACGGTAGGCTTTGGTGTGATTTTTTACTTTGATTCAAGAATTGAACGAAGAATCTACGAGAGGTGTAAATTTCCTCATAGGGGAGGGAAAAGTCCGCCATTTCATATATAAAGTCATGCTCATCAAACTCAGTTATCAGTTTGCTATTAGGATTTCTTGAATGGTCTAGCGCGCATTTTTGGAGTCTTATTTATCTGGATTTCCTATTGAAATACGTGGAGATTTATTTCAGTTTCTTGTGCTGCGGTAAATATATAGTTATTAGCATCAAAGTGATTTAATTGTTTAAGTTTCATTATATTTCACTGGGATTTTTGTGCTAATTGAAACGTATTAAATAAACATGTAGCAAAATTCTCCAGCGGTAAAGGTAAATTTTTAACAGTCATAGACTGGGTGACGCGCAAGACAACAGAGGGCAGTCCAAGAGGAATAAGATGGACTACTTTTTCTACATTAGAAGATCTGGAATATGCAGATGACATTGCACTACTAGCACATTCACATCAACACATCCAGGAAAAAACGGATAGACTTAATAAGTATAGCCAGCAGGTGGGCTTAATCATCAATCTAAAGAAGACAGAGGTCATGACGCTCAATGTGAGCAACCCTGAGCCCATATCAGTAAGGAATCAGCAACTGGAACAGACAGACACCTTCACATACCTAGGACGCATAGTAACACCAGACGGCGGAGCAAGCAAAGACACCAACAAAAGAATGAACAAAGCAAGAACAGCCTTTTTAAGTCTAAGCAACATCTGGAATTCCTCTCAGTACAGCTAAAGCACAAAATTAAGATTATATCAGAGCTGTGTGCTTTCTGTGCTTCTCTATGGTGCGGAATGCTGGAGAGTTACAGAGAAGGAAATGTCGAAATTGTCCTCTTTTCACACAACATGCCTAAGAAAAATTCTCCGAATCTTTTGGCCGAAGACCATCACCAATCAAGATCTGCTTACTCGGAGCAAGCAAGAGGACATGCACACCATCATAGCTGGCAGACGCTGGAGCTGGGTTGGCCATGTCCTCAGAAGAGACCCCGATGCCATCACAAGAACAGCTAAGCTATGGACCCCTGAAGGAAAACGAAAGAGAGGCCGACCTAAAACAACTTGGCGGAGGACTGTGGAGGCTGAGATGCAAAGAATGAACCAAAGTTGGGGCACTGTACGAAAGATGACCACCGACCGAGCAAAGTGGAATCAATTTGTTGTTGCCGTTCAAGACGCCACCAGGCGTGATGGCCACTGACTGCTTTGAAAGTCGGCGCTAAGGATCAAAGAAGAAGAAAGAAAGAAAGATTATTATATGAATGTGTGTATGTATGTATGTATGTATGTATGTATGTATGTATGTATGTATGTATGTATGTATGTATGTATGTATGTATGTATGTATGTATGTATGTATGTATGTATGTATGTATGTATGTATGTATGTATGTATGTATGTATGTATGTATGTATGTATGTATGTATGTATGTAACAGCCCTCATTAACGCTGTATGAATTTATGTAAAGTTACTTTATGTAGATTCTAATGATTCTCCTATATGCCATGTTGTATCTATTATATCATGTCTGTACATATTAATGTATTTTATATAGAATAAAGATTCTGATATGTATGTATGTATGTATGTATGTATGTATGTATGTATGTATGTATGTATGTATGTATGTATGTATGTATGTATGTATGTATGTATGTATGTATGTATGTATGTATGTATGTATGTATGTGTGTATGTTTGTATGTATTTATGTATGTTACATATGTATGTATGTATGTTTGTGATTCTCATTTATGTATGTTATATATATATATATATATTTATATATAATATATAATATATTATATATATATATATATATATATATATATATGTGTGTATATACGTATATATTCTGTATGCACGTACATACCACCAACCTACCTGTGACGGTGTTGTCTCACTTGCTCTGCAATAGTGGTTAAAACAATGGGCACGCTTAGAGTATAAAAATGAGGGTCTTCAAAGGTATTAACTTTCTCTCAAGATTACTCGGCAGAGATATAAATAGAATAATGATTCTTCTACTGCAGGAAGCCTCACAGGATTTTGAGGAAAAACAAACATAGCAACTGGGATTATCTAAGTTATCATGAACGTATTATTCACCCTCCCCTTCTGTGAAGAAATATTGACTCGTATTTTCTGAACCCCCAGCTGAAGATGATTCATGAACTGTAATTTAATAGTTAAGGATGGTTATGTATTTAAAACAATATGAGTCATATAGGGGCACACATACTATTCACTCAATAGTGATTAATCCAACTATAGATTTCTAGTTACAGATAAACTTGGTTAATAATAATAATGTAAAATAATTGAAGTTGTTAATAACAAAGAAGCAATGATATTTCTCATCTATTATTATGGGAGATTTACGCTCTCTAATTTTAGCAGCTACACCTAAGACTGGTCCTATAGTGGGTCCTGCTTACGAGCTCTTATTTTGGCTGTCTTTGATATCTCCTTGACAAAATTGGAAGTCAATGAAGTAGTTTTACAAACTGGTATGTTATAAACAAAATGTTCGCTCACACACACATGTTGTTTTGTTGTGGAGAGATCCAATCAGAAGCTGTCTATCTTAGCATGTCAAATGCCAAACCAATTGAAAATAAGTGCCTGATTTTGGTAGGGATCCCCTACTCCCCTCATATATAACATTACTAGGGGGTCGGAGTGACTAAGAGGTATGTCGTCCGCCTCGAGCTCTAGAGGTACTGGGTTCGATTCCCAATTGAGGGAAAATAATTTATGGAAATTTTTTTTTTCTGAATCAGTGGTCCTAATTATGTCATACTCCCCCCTGGTCTACTGGGTAGTGAGATCGGATGCCTAGCCATCTCGGATAAGGGCAAAAAAAATTGGAGGTCCCGTGTGCAATTTGCGCACGTTAAAAATCCCAAGGCAGATGGAAATCGTAAAGAGTAGGCCTATCAGGCCGCTGCCCTGGCAAAATAAAATAATTAGAAACCTACCCACAACAAAAATATTTACCGAATGTGTGATTCCTATATACACACATTGGGATTCTCGCCGTGCTACACTGTGCTGAGATGATCCTTGTGTGGTCTAAGGGAGGAGATTGGAGCATTGATGGAGTAGTCTGTGTGCAATGAAGATAGTCCTTAAACCAAACCAAACCAATAACATTACTACATGACAACAGAAAATATTGCCCTTTACATGATATTTTCAAACTCCATGACCATATAAAGTTTTGCGACTTCCATTGGTACTTGTCATGTTTACAAACTAACTACTTAACAGATAAGATATATCGCTGATAATATCTTCCAAGTTGTTACTTTCCTGTTGCTGATTATTACAACAAAGTCAATATGCCTGACGTAATACATCCCTTTCTATGTATTAATCTTTAACAAGATTGATATCTTCCGACATCCCAGTGAAATCGACCGTGTCTTTCGACACGTCATGTTTGCGGATTCGCACGCTATCTCCAAATAACGTCTGTGGTCCATACTGGAATACCTGAACAACATGGTTTGTGGCAATTATCTGCTACCGATGTCCCGGTATCAAAACATTTGTTCAATCAACCCGTCTCGTTACTTATGCCCACCTTTTCTGTAGGTTGGAAGCTGTTACATAATTTAGTACACAAACAACTTCCTCCGGCACAAATATGAGTCAATGTTGTTTCAGAAACAGGTCAAGCGGATAGTTAAAGTAAGGAAATGACAAGATGTGATATGAAAACCTTGAACGATGAAAGCGAAAACAACAAATACTGGAAGAATTAGCATTTGAAAGGAATGGTGGAGTAATAATGCCTGAGAGGGGCGAAGACCAGAAAAAGAGAACGAACATATTTCGTAACAACCAAGTTGAAGACTCCTTGGTATTATATACACAGTAGATCTAGGATTTTCATGTGGCTTTTAATACTATCTAATGGTCTTTTATATTTGGACTTGCGCCCTAATATAACCGACTAGTTTGAACGTTTTTTGCTTTTTTGTTTTTTTGTTTAGATATCCCTATATATGAGAGTCCAATTGGTAGCATGATTAGAGCGCTGGCCTGTCGCGGCAAAGGTGCCGGGTTTGAAACACGGTGGCGTCACGCTTCAGCCTACCCAGCTGTCGATAGGTACTTAATTCTGTTCTTGATTTAAGGAAGGAAAAGGTAGTGAGGAAGGGAACTGGTCACCCCATTTCTCGAAGCTGGACTTGGTACAGTAAAGTCTCTATAGCTTCCCTTCCCTATGCAGTATCTGATATGGGGGCTGCCCTTTATCACTCTATTTAGAATTGAAGGGCTGAATGTTTGACGGCCTGCGTGCCACGTTTTCAACAATCCCATCCTAACTAACCTAATTACCGATGTATGTTACGTCGGTCGGTCTCACTCAAAATAGCGCGGCGTGGGTGTTATATAAAGCAAATACTTTGGTTTTATTTATTTATTTATTTTTATTCTTTCACGAAATTAGTAGCGCTCGACAAAGAAAAAGTGCGTAAAAATTGGTGTGCATGAGCGCTCACCCGATGTACAAATCATGAAAACTTGAAAGTTTTTGTTAAAACCACTTATTATCAGGGAACACTCTTTGAAAACAATCCACGCACTTTCACACGAAATGTTGTCATCAAAGAACTTTTAAATTGAATTTAAAATAACATAATTTTCGCCGTTTGTACATTGGTCCCAGCTGAGGAATGCAACCGTGTTGAAAAATTGTATTGTTTCCATTATATATACTCTCCCGAAAATAGTTACAATCAACAAAGAAAAGCGTTCAAATGACGGTGTTCGTGAACAGTTTGATTACACTGTATAATAAAAAGAAACCAAAAACACTCTAAGAATGTAATTATATCTGCTCATCCGGGAACGGAAACAGCACACTATAATTAAAAACCCGTCAAGTTTGACGGGTTATTGCTAGTTGGAAAATAAATGTCATTCATCTTTTTGTTCGTTATGTCACACTGAGGATTCCAAACCAAGTACTGCCTCGTAATGATATCAACTAGTTTTCTTAACTTATGTCCAACGAACGCCCGCGTCCTCTCTTCACGTCTTGTTATACTTGTGTTTGACTCGTTATTTCTATCAGTACCACATTGGTGATATTGTTATTATTAGTTTCTTATTGATTATTTATTTCGTCCATGCGCAGTAAAAGTGAGTTTCCCTTTTGCATAGAATACCCCGTTCAATCACATGTGGGTTATAATTTGGGTAAATAGTGATCGTGTCATACTATTCCAATGCTTTTATTCTACCACTCAACAATCACTTGAACAGAATCCAACCTCAACACACTCCAGAGTGCGAGCTATTTAACTACCGCAACGAAACTGTTGACCACCACCTCTTTGAGTGCCCAGCACTCCATTACGTAAAGAAAATGCTCCTTCCTCCGAGGCCAGATAAGTGAAACACCTTGTATGAAAAACAAAACAACTTGCGAAAACATCTGCCGATGATGTTGCCCTCTTTACTAAATCAGAGGCACATCATCAATCCAGCCTTCAAGTCTGGAAAGAAGAGCAAAGAGAAAAAAGCGATAGTCATCTTCAGCTTCAAAAGAAAAACCATAGTGATATCACGAGAGGAAATAAGTCATCAGATTATGCTGGGAGAACAGGTCGTGGAGCAGGTCAACCACTGTAAATACTTTGGAGCTGTCATTGACTGAAATGGAGGTATCAAGGAAGAGTAGGCTAGCCGAAGAGCAGTAGATGGGAGACTTTTTCAGGCCATAAATCGAGTTGTCTTCAGCAAAAGAATAGTTTGCAAGAAGACAAAGGTGGCTGTATACCGCTCCACCTATGTTCCAGTCGTGACTTATGGATGCGAGTCATGGTCAATGACTACAACCCATAAAAGCCAGTTCCAAACCTCAGAAATGAAGTATCTGAGGAAGGTGGTTGAAGTAGAGACATTGCCCGCAACCAGACAATACAGCAATGCCTCAAAACACAGCCCCTGCAGACCCAAATAGAACAGTCCCAACTACGATGGTTTTGGCTCTGTCTGCAGAATGGAAGAAGCTCGGTTACCATGATAAGTATGAGAAACTAAGAGCCAGGGATCCAGACCTCCAGGACGACCCAGAGTCCGCTGGGAGGACAACATTAGTCAATCTCTGAAGGACCGAGGACTACGTTGGAACCAGGCCAGGAGGAAGACAGCCGATAGTATAGTAAGGCGTTCTCTCTGGCAAACCTCTACACTCTATGGTAGAAGAGGAACGACTAAGGAAGTAAGTAAGCACGAGAACACTCAATAACAATTTAACTACTCTGTAAATAACGTAAAAATAAAAACACAACAACTAATTTCATTAGTTTCCTCCATTTTCTTCTGTAAGTACTATGCTTGGTGTGCGCATGTGATAATGTCTCTCCACAACTTCCTTTCCAAATTGCTGTTTGTGAGATATTTTGTTGTTGTTGCCTATTTTTGTGTGGAAAATGAACTCAGAAGTGAAGAGCAGAATAGCTCAGGAAAAAACATCATTATATAAAATGAAGAGTATTTTATACAACGGTTCTTTGTCAATAGAAGTAGGAAAGAGAGTTCTTCAGTGTTATATAGAACCAACTCTGACGTATGGGAGGGATTCATGAACATTTAGTAAACAAATAGGGAAAGCACTAGAGTCCACAGAGATGTGGTTTTACAGAAGAAGAATGTCACATAATTTTTGGGTCGATCTCTTGTCCTCTCCGGCAGTAGTCAGTTACATTTGTTGGGAGTACTGATTATGTGAATTTTCAGTGGTCCGCACATTTTCTTTCGCTGCTATCAATCAGATATTAGCTATTTTTTAATCACCTTACACTCCTTTTAGTAATAATTCGTCTTGTCTGTTTACCTGACCATCCCTGCTGAGAGAGTTGACAGGTGATGCAATATTTACCGACAGTCATGTTGGTAAAATTCTCGTGTACCAAAGCTTGGCCGCGCTGGATTATCGCGACGTACCGGTTTATTTAGCGCTGATATGGCGGTTAGGATTCCCTAATTACTGTCGTGAAGAGTCACAGCCCAGATGGTTACACGAAGGTCGGTGTTTGCACAGGGACGGAAGATAAATTACCCGTCTGGGGACATATTACAGACATGCACCTGGAAGACGGAATGAGGTAATAGCATCCGGATAGAAGTATTACGAAGATATTACTTGAGAAAAAAGTAAGAAGTTATTTGTAATCACTGACGAGAATAGTGTGGAAATCTCACTTCCATATTTGGAAGACATGACCTTTGCATTAAAGCACAGAAATTTCCTAGTCGAAGAACGAAATTCCAGATTGGAATCTACCTAAATTGTAACAAAGTTCTGCGGGGGGAGCGAAGTGTAATATAACTTGACACTTTAGTTAGTTTAGAACACTGTGAAATTCAACTCGTCAAGATACAACTACACCTGCCAGAGTTAAGAATAGAATCAGAATTCATTTATCGGACCGGACTTGTTTGAACTTCTTCAGGACTTATGAGCCCAGGAAAACTCAACCATTATTAGCAAAGAAAACCGGAATCTGAGGAATCTGAAACACGGAGTCAAAGTGGGAACTTATTGTAAAGTAACAATACCCCAGAACACGTGTAAGAGGCATCTTCAACAAGTTGCCTTAGCTATTTCTCTGAGCCAGCTGTCTGTCGGTGAACCCAAAGATTTGGGGTTGTTGGTATATCTATAATTCTATGTTTTTGCATTATTAACACGGGAAATAATATTTAAATATTGACATGTGAATATTAATATGTAAAAATTGCTAAGGGGATGTCCAAGGCATTTTAAGCTAGCAACCTCAGCATATAGAATGATGATTTTATGAACCACCACAGCAAGGGCTGGTGACCGTTTTATGCGAGTTTCTTATAGAGAACTAAAAGCAGAGGTAGTCCCAAGTTCCATATGGAGCAAGGAGGGAATGATGAGAGAATGACGTATATACATATTATATTATTAACTTGTTCAACCAGTGTAGATGTAAATGTAAACATATTCACTGTAAAAGTACTGAAAGTTTTCAACCTTTCCAAAGGTCAATATAAATCTATTCAACCTAAATGTAATGAATGTGTTTCCGCTCTATTGGATTAAGATTAATTCTCATCGAGGGTAAAGTTCTGAGATCGATTGGATGGTGGAATAGGAAGAGGGGGACACATAAGTATGTGTCGGGAAACTCAATTTTCAGAGGGTATTGTTTCTTTTCTTTTATAATACTAGTTGGTGGTACTAGTTGAGGGTACTATCTCTGGAACAAGTGAGGGTATAATTGGCCTAAAGTCGACGTTAGACACCATCATCAGACGGGTCTTAGAGACGAGGGACCAGCTTGGTAGTTACTCCCTGACACTTCTTGGAACGTGCTACAGCTTTCAACCTTGACAAGTGACGAGTGTGATCCAGTCATCCATTTACAAAGAACCAAACATCAGCTGGAGCAGAACAGACAAGCCCATTGGCAGCTAAGTAAAAACGTAAAAGCTGCCAAGTGAACTTTCCAAATTTTAACAACAAAACATCACCCAGTGATGACAACTTTCTCTATAAGGAATTATTCATTTTATAACTGTTAAAACATAATTGATTATTAAATTTGTTACTAGTATAAAGACACATCTAAAGTTGATTTAATGATTTTGAATGTACTACAATCGTATGTTTCAGACCATTTCTTAGATACACTTAAACAGAGCTATACAATAATAATAAGAGGGATTCGCTTGGATTGGGGCTTGAACGAGCTAACGAATTATAAGAAAATCCTATCCTTCACAAAAGTTGACGTCAGATTAACATTTGCTCAGCCTCATGCAGCATTGTTCTCGCTTTCTGAATATCTTTTGACCACTCCCTTGAGGTAGAAGCATCATTATCGTTCTACCTATAACTCTGCGAAGAGTAATCTCGTACAAATGTAGACACCTTTGAAGACCCACATTAGTTACTCTTGAGTTTTGGCCACTGTTGGATTACTACTGCAGAGCTAAGGGGACGCAACCCATGACAAATGTTAAAAATACCCCAGCCAAAAAGAGTAGTGTGAGGATGTCCTGAAAGAGGCCATTGCGCGAAGGAAACTTGCTTCACAAGTTAGAAAGAAGCAATCGACTTTTTTTTGTGGTGGTGGTGGGGGGGGGGGGGGGGGCCGCGAGGGGAGGGGGGAGGGGAATGTCTTCTTCTTCCTCGTTCGTCCTGAAAAGGACGTTGGTTGTGTTGTGTCTGTTTACACCGGAGCTGCGATATCTGCGCCTTTCGGCCGACACATCCGACTTCAGCACGCCATTTTTTGGGACCGGGTTTGCCTTCCCTCTTCGATGCCTACCCTCTCAGCCAGACTGCAGTGGTGCAGCCTGTTTCCAGGACCACCACGTGGAGGTGGAGTAGGGTCTTGGTCAGCTCTGGTTCGCTGACCCTGACCGCAAGCAGTCAAGCTATGGGTCGCTGACTGCATTCTCTATTGCTGCATCTTTAGGTCCATATATCCTAACAACAGGTAAGACTGAAGAAAAAAAGAGATAGGGGAAGACAAAGAGAGCAAATACTGGACAGTTTGACATCGTGGCATGGAAGGAGGTCAACAACAGAATTGATAAATTGTGTTTCCAGACAGGGAGTTGTGGAGAGACATGATCTCCTACGCCACTAGACATGGTACTCGATGATGATGATATTACCCAGGCGAACCGTCCGGTTCCTTATTATGTACTTCATCTCTGTTTCCGTCAATCTTTGCTTGTTATCACTATATATTCCTGCTTTCCTCTTCTCATTACACGCCCAAGAAAATGAATTGATTATTTCTAAGTGACTTTTTTCTGGATATTATTATTACTCGTTTTAGCTGTCCATAGTGTTCTTAACCTTCTGTAAAACTACATGTATTGTCTCCAGGACCTTTCCTGCTTGTCTACATATTGTCCATGAGTCACGTCCATGTGTTCAGATTGTCTCTATCTATCTATGTATATGATGAGGACGAACGTACTCATTCTTTCTTCCACTGACAAACATCTATTGGTATATATGTATGTGTTTCATTGCATGTAACTCTGCTTTAGCCAGCTATTCAAACGATAATTAATGTAATGGGAAATAACTTTATCATCATGCAGCATTATTTCCCTTTTTGTTCATTATAGATCATGGAGCTACCACTGCCAGCTAGTTCCCTTGCAGGAAGCCTGCATAACAACCAAAGAATCATTCTTGTGCTGTTTGCAGCGGTGGTTCCTGTACCTATTTGTTATTCAGGATGTATTTGCCAGCCCCATACATAATATTATTGTAGTTCCCTCTTACGACTGCATGAGGTAGCAGTAGGGTCATTATTTGTTTGCCTGCTCAGAGACCCCAGGAAACTATTCATGACAACTGAAGTTGGACACGTCAAATAAAATTATACTAAACACCATACGTGGTCCGATCGACATAGTGGTTAGAGCGCTGGCCTCTCCCGATAAAGATACCGGGTTTCTGGTTCAAAACCTGATAGCGTCACCTTCCAGTCTAACCAGCTGTAAATGGGTACCTGCCTTGAGCTAGGGAAGGCAAAAGCAACAATGAAGGGCTCGGGTCGATCCACCTCTTAAAACTGGACCTAGTATAGTGAAGGCTCTAACACTTCACTTTCCTACGGCAGTATCTGCTATGGGGATGCCGACTATAGACATCCTAGTTACATCAACAGTTAGGTTGGACAGGTAGACTCACTGTCGCGATTGCTCACCTGCAATTACTCCGCTCTGTACCCATTTCTTTCTCAATTTCTTTTGAAAGAAGAAAAAAAAAGGTGGGTTAGTGGGGTGATGACGGAAAACACCAATTTAAGTATTACAGAAAAGTGAAGGAAAAAAAAAATTAATTCGATGTAGTGAACGCGAGGATGAGATAAAAAGCGAAAGAAATTAAAAGATAAGTTTGAAAAAAAAAAGCGACAAGTGAGGCGCTGGTGAATAATCAATAGGGCCGGACTGAGAACTTCGGAGGCCTTAAGCTATTACGGTATGTTGGGGCCCCTCTCCAATCTCCTAAAAGGTAAAATTAGAAAAAATACTAATTGATTCCAGGTAAATGTTTTTATTAATATATAACATTATTATTAAAAAAAAAATGTTCGTTGCAGCCCCTAGATTTTGTTAAATGTAGTGGGGCCCCTGCAAAGACAATATAACAAGAAGAGAAAAAAAAAAGCAGGTGTGGAAGTGACTAATAAACTAACTGTTGTACAGATACTATTGCCCTGCACGCACTAGTGTACTTTCGTGCACGTGCCGTTACTGTAGAGCTCTGTGCGTTATGACTTCTTTGCTTTTTTCGCGGGGGCTCCTGTAAGCCTGGGCCCTACGCCCGTGTCTAGTGAGCCTAATGAATAATCGGGCGCTGATAATTCAGTATGGGTTAATGTAAGGTGCTGTGAAAGATAATTGGCGGGATAAATGAAAAGCTGTTCAGCATTAAAGAACATTTAAGAATGGCGTTGAAGAAAAATGAGAAAGTGAAAATAATGAGAATGTAAACAGACGGTAATGTACGTAAAGCATAAAGGGACAGACTCACGAATTTCAATTTTCCACTTTCGACTTGCCTGGTCAACGCCCAAGGATAGAGCAGACCTCACCAGAGTGGCCCATAGCCATGATTTCTCCTTGTAGTGAAACATGATAACACAACATTGTACACAAAGATAGAGCGAGTCACTTGAGCCCCAGACTTAACTCTGGCATTTATCTGGTTGACCGCGCGCAGGAGGATTTCACAGTGGATAGATGACAAGCTAAGGGAGTTGGGAAGTGGCTCTTTGAAGTACGTGAAGAAGCATTGGGAGAGTTCACATGCAGAACACCGTATCTTAACTCTGCGCATTTGAATAGCCTTCATAGATGGCGTCGAATGCATACTCTCGAGATATGGAGTAAGTGATCGTCATTATCTACTCGCTCCTTATCTTCTTCTTCGTTAGCCCTGTGGTAAAGTGGGATGTTATAAATATTTATAGGGGACTTAATGTACTGACTGAGATCAGCTGTGAAGGTATCTGTATCTAATAAGTGTGGTGTATTACAGATGACCTTACTTGCTACCACATTTATACCTCTGTCAGAATTATTCTGGAATATTGTGATGACTACGTTAAATGTCTAGGGTTATGAAAATGATGAAGTGTAAGTCACAACAACAACAGACAGATAAACAATTTAATTTATTCCACAACACTTACAACACTGTGACACTCACACACATATAACACTCTATAAGACTATCTTAAATGAGTCAAGGGTTTAAGTTTAAAAATATATGTATTAATTCTTTCAATAATGGGTATCCTGATTCAACTACACAGTGAACCCGGAATCACAATCAAATGTAATTACAAGTATTATGTACACAGTTTATATATATGAACTTTGTATTGACATAGTTTATTATTATTATTCTATGTGTGTAATTTGTGCAGTAGTAATATGAGGTAATACTGGTTTTGTTCAAGCTTGGTTGTTGTTTTTCATCATGACTTCAAGTGTTTGATTATCGGGGAAATAGTATTGGGAAAAGTTCACAGTTCCTGTCATTTGAACCAATTAATTGTCCCTCTGTGTTTAACAAAATGTCAATTTTTGAGGGGGCACATAATGTTGAGCTACTCTGGCCACAGAAGCTTATCTTTCGTGATGGCGGCAGGAAAAGACTCCTCTGCTCGATTGCTTCCTGTGTTCTGGAGACACCTCACTGGTCGCTATCTGGACCAAGGAGTATGCTGTCAGCCTCTGGATTCAGCAAAACTCAGACCAGGGGCTGCTTCAATAACTAGGACCACAGTCCCTGAAACAAGAAGGTTGTACCTCCTACTTCATAACTAATTTATAATCTATTTCCACACTGAACGCAATACATAACAAACACTGAGTTCAGAGCGTTAGGCCAACTGCTAGCTTCATCTGAAACAATTTACACCAGTATACTCCTCCCTAATGGTTACTACGCCTCTGCAATTCCAGCATTATTTCTTTCTAGTCAATAAGATAGGTGTCAGTGTACTGTTTGGCCATTCCATGCAGTTATACTTTTCTCCGACACGCCCTGTTCAGGTTGGAGCAATATTTAGGCCTTGCCTCATGTTGGCTACTGAACCACACACATATACAGACATAAATTATCAATTTACATTCAATTTTCATTAAAAAGATATCGAATATATCAAGCTTACCACAATTCATGGAAATAATACACAGATACGTTGACTGGCGATGAATAATGGCACAAATTCCGATCTGCCTCTGTCCCAGACTTTTATTTAGAAAAATATGATCTGGCTCTCAACGCACTGTTTCTTAGTAAGTTTATTTTAAAGTGTGGCACTGAACTGACGCTCTTAATTGACTATTTTGGCGGGTCTAACCAATCGGGCCATGTTTACACAGCTTTTCAAAAAAAGTACCCTTCTCACATTTCCCCTAACAACCAAAATTAGTATTTGTAGTCCGACTAATCGTGTTTAGCCTTACATTTACTTCTATCCAATCAAATAGGATTTTACATGGTGGCCCATTTCCCGTAAAATAGTGGTTTCAAAACATGCCACTGTGCGATTATTATTTGGTGTTGTCTGACACCCTCACTATTTTCTTTTGGCTATAATTTGTTAATTCCTAGACTATTTGCGTAACACTTAACATATTCTTTGTCAGCAAGTCCTAAGGAACCCAAATATATAAGTTTTAAGGGAGCTAAGTGGCGGCGTTCAAAATATGCATTTTCTTCTAGGATAGTCGTGCTGTTACCACCTCCTCACTTCCAAACTTTTAGGGTGTCTGCTGTTCTGTCAGGCTTTCAAACGTAAACCAGTATAATGTCATGTTTCCTAATAAGCGTTTTTCAGGTTTTTAAACCTAACTCTCGTAGTTGTAGTGTTTTTTATCTCTGGCCTTTCGCGCGGGGAGGGTGGCATTAATTGTATATCGCGAGATTTTACGACAACTTCTCCCCTCTTAAAACAGACGTTATATGTCAGTCTATAATTCTATATACACATAGAGAAATTTATTATTATTTCTGGGGCTTACGGTGATTCTCATCACACGGATGTCGGCTTAAAAAATCCGCTCCCAGATTTGTTTTTCCAGATATATACTCTATGCTAAACTCAAATGGCTGCATAAGTAATGACCATCGGAGTAACCTAGAATTTTCATGTCTAGCCTGCGCTAGAAACGACAAGGGTTTGTGATCCGTCTGCAACTTAAATGCCTTCCCATACAGATAAATATTGAATTTCTTTATCGCCCATATTACTGCAAGACATTTTTTTTCGCTAGTTGAGTAGTTGGTTTCAGCTTTATTCAACTTTCTGCTAGCATATGCCACTGGGCTTAATTCCCCATCCAATGCATCTGATTTCTGTAGCAGTGTTGCACCTAGCCCGATATTACTGGCATCCGTTCTTACAATGAATTCTTGACTTAAGTCAGGTAATTTCAAAATAGGTTTGCTTGTGAGCTTTTCCTTCAATTCCTGGTAAGCCAATTCACATTGTGGTGTCCATGTAATTCTATCTGGATTTCCTTTACGTGTCGAATCAGTTAACGGTGCACATATGGAATTAAAGTTTTTGATATACTTTTGGTAGAAACCACATAATGAGACAAAGGATCTCACGTCTTTCTTGGTTTGTGGTCTCGGGGCTTTCTTTAGTTTCTCTAAATTCTTGGGGTCAGGGGTCATGTTTCCCTGATAAACTGTGTGTCCCAAGAATTCTAATTCTTTACATTCAACGCAACATTTGGTTGGTCGGGCTGTTAAATTTGCCTCCCTAAGTCGATTAAACAGCATGTTCAGAGAGTCAATGTGTTCCTCAAATGTTTCTGTTGCTATAAGGATATCATCCATGAAATTTGTGATGCATGGATTATTCAGAGGGTCCAATAATTTTCTCATCATTCTAGAGAAGACACTAGGCGCATTCTTCAATCCAAATGGCAATCTGTTAAACTCATAGTGTCCCTCTGAGGTACTAAACGCTAGGTATGGTCTAACCTCAGGCTTTACTGGAATCTGATAGTATCCTTTACTCAGATCCACTTTTGATAAATATTTAGCTTTATTTAGCCTGGCAAACAACTGATTTGTATCCGGCAATGGATCCACCTGTCCTTCTGTAATAGCATTCAGTCTCCTGTAATCTATACAGAGTCTATGTTCTCCAGAGGGTTTCCTTAAGAGTACAACACTGGAACTATACGAAGATTCACTGTGTGAAATAATTCCTTCCTTCAACAAATAGTCTATCTCTTCCTTCAAAGCTTTCTCCTTAGCAAAAGGAATCGAATAGGGTTTCATACAGACAGGTGTGGGGTCTATCAGTTTCATATCAAATTCCAATAAGTTTGTATGCCCCGGTCGGTCCGTTAACACCTCTGTATGATTATCTAGAACCTGTTGCACTCTCTCTTTCTGATTTTTCGTTAAATGTGTACTGATTTTCACCTGTGACGCTGTCTCACAGGGGTGTAATGGATAATCAAATGATGAAAGTGGTTCCTTTTTCATCTCCATGGCAATGGACAAGGTCAACAAGTGCGTCTCTTCCTGATTTTCTCTTTCCAAATATTTCTTCAGGAGATTCACATGATAGATTTTTTCTTTCCCCTTCTTATCTATCTTATAATTGGTTCTAGACACCTTCTCTAGAACTGTATATGGACCTTGCCATCCAATTTGTAACTTATTCTGACTACCGGGGAGAAGAAGCAGTACCTTCTCTCCCACAGCCAAATCTCTGTCTTTAGCTTTCCTGTTAAAATAGGCAGCATGTTTCTTCCTGGCTTGTCTCAAATTTTCATTGGCAAGTTTCCAGCCAATTTTTAAACGAGTGGTCAGCTCATTCACATATTGGTATGACGATGTAATATTTTCCTCTGCCTTTTCATCAGTCCACGTTCTTAACAGCGCTACATATGGACCTTTAATTTTGTGGACCTCTTTGTCCATGCACCGGTATGGTCTCTTCCACTCGAAGCGCTATAGTGATGATTTTTCTTCCCAGAATTATCATGCACAAAACGACCGCTACCAATTCTTTTCTTGGGGCTTTCTCCCCACCTAGAATTCTTGATGAGAGATTTCCTCTCTACATCCTCTTCCTCCAGTTTACATAAGTCCGATTGAGGGATTTTCGGCTTATCCTGGGGTAAGACATCTTTTTGCACTCTCTGCATAGTGGCCATTGTAAAACAGTTAATTGAAGCTTGTCCGTGAAAAGGGGCTTCCCTTTCCATTTGGTCCACTTTATTAAATTTATATTTCTTTCTATTGTCAGGCCTACGTTTGCCCCGTGGCCGTGTCCAGGTCCTGATCAATGTTCCCACTTGTGGGTGTTCCCTCATGTGCTATGCTACACCTTTCTACAAAATTCTCAATGTCCCACCTTGCCTTTGGCCAATAATAATTGTGAGCCACCTTTTGAATGATGGTACCTATTTTCTCATGGTCCCCATCTTGTTTCACATGTAGGCTCCTTATTAAGTCTGCCCTGTATGTCTTTGGAAGAACCAACTGTCCGTGACCATTGGATCTAGTTCCGGCCTTCCTATACATCAACTTGTTTTTCATGTAAAAATCTCCCTTGCCTGGAGTTGTATGACAAGTGGACAATTTCCTAAAACAAGGCTTGAGGGTCTTATCCCCAGTCTGTGCCTTCCTCATCTCTTCTGGAGTGGTATTTAACATAATATCCTCCTTTCTTGAGGTCGACCTGACCTGAAGGGTGGCCATAACTATAGGGTTCCTTCTGCAATGGTCAGTGTCATGATTGTTCATCTTACAATTTTTACACCACCTCCTGTTTTGGTTGAAAGATTTTCTTTCATCATATTTCCTTTCATCGAATTGTGGGGTTTTATTTTTATTGTCATACCGTGGCCTATCAAACTGGTGCTTACCTTTGTTTTGATCTCTAGGATCAAATTTATTAAAGTTCTGTGGTGCCCTAAAATTATCTACCTGTTTCTTTTTATTACCTGATACCTCTGCCTGAGCTGCTTGATACCTTTCTGCAACATTTAGTTACTCACCCAGCCTCTCTGCACCTTGTTCCATGAGAAACTTTCTCAGGTCTGGAGCCATGGACTCTCTTAATTGTTCTATAATGGCCATTTCCTTAAGATCTTGGGTTTTCCCCAGAGAAGTCCATTTCTCCAAGTATGTCTCTAACCGTGCAGAGAACTGGTGATAGGTTTCACCTGACAGTAGTTTAGCATTCCTAAATTTTTTCCTATAAAATTCTGCGTTCTTTTCATATCTTAACAAAAGAGCCTGCTTTAGCATGTCATAATTTTCTTGATCACCTCTGCTCATTTTGGCAAAAACTTCATAAGCTGCCCCACGAAGCCCTTGAGATAACTTTAAGCTCCACCTTTCTCTCTCTAACCCATACGTGGTAGCTAATAGTTCATATCTATTTAGATAGCTCTCAATATCATCGTCTTTCTCAACAAAATGATCTAAATGAAAGTTCATAGCTGAGGTTGAGGCTCCCTGACTAGCAGTAGCATCGAAGGTAAAGGGACTGGCACCATTTTCAGGAGCATGGCCTTGAAACTCAAACTCCCTTAGTCGTAACTCATGTTCCCTTTGTAATCTTTTATCTTCTGCTTCCCTTTCTGCAGCTAATCGCTTGTCTTCCCTTTCTGCAGCCTGTCTTCTTTCCTCGGCTTCCAATGCTTTAGCCTCTTTGTCAGCCTCAATCTGCAACCTCTTAGCCTCAGCCTCAATCTGCAACCTCTTAATTTCTTTTTCAGCCTCTAACTTTCTTTCAGCCTCTTTTTCTAATCTTCTTTCTTCCCGTTCAATATATTTGTCACATTCAGTAGTGACATAGGCAATCATAATTTGCCCGTCCATTCCGACTCTTTTGCAGTCTGCACAGCAGCAGATCGAAATTTGGCCAGGTCCGCCATTTTCTAACAGGTAAATGTAAAGAATATCTAACTAAACAATTCAATCTCTAACTAAATATCCAATGACAACCACAGGCACTGAGACCTCAACGTTATTTATTTTCACCCAAGGATACCTTTTTAATTTTTATTATTCCCTGAAGTGAATTACCCCCAATATTTATAATAGGGAAAGATTCAGAATCCCGGACAGGACCCCAATATATGTGGTAAAGTGGGATGCTATAAATATTTATAGGGGACTTAATGTACTGACTGAGATCAGCTGTGAAGGTATCTGTATCTAATAAGTGTGGTGTATTACAGATGACCTTACTTGCTACCACATTTATACCTCAGTCAGAATTATTCTGGAATATTGTGATGACTACGTTAAATGTCTAGGGTTATGAAAATGATGAAGTGTAAGTCACAACAACAACAGACAGATAAACAATTTAATTTATTCCACAACTCTTACAACAATGTGACACTCACACACATATAACACTCTATAAGACTATCTTAAATGAGTCAAGGGTTTAAGTTTAAAAATATATGTATTAATTCTTTCAATAATGGGTATCCTGATTCAACTACACAGTGAACCCGGAATCACAATCAAATGTAATTACAAGTATTATGTACACAGTTTATATATATGAACTTTGTATTGACATAGTTTATTATTATTATTCTATGTGTGTAATTTGTGCAGTAGTAATATGAGGTAATACTGGTTTTGTTCAAGCTTGTTTGTTGTTTTTCATCATGACTTCAAGTGTTTGATTATCGGGGAAATAGTATTGGGAAAAGTTCACAGTTCCTGTCATTTGAACCAATTAATTGTCCCTCTGTGTTTAACAAAATGTCAATTTTTGAGGGGGCACATAATGTTGAGCTACTCTGGCCACAGAAGCTTATCTTTCGTGATGGCGGCAGAAAAAGACTCCTCTGCTCGATTGCTTCCTGTGTTCTGGAGACACCTCACTGGTCGCTATCTGGACCAAGGAGTATGCTGTCAGCCTCTGGATTCAGCAAAACTCAGACCAGGGGCTGCTTCAATAACTAGGACCACAGTCCCTGAAACAAGAAGGTTGTACCTCCTACTTCATAACTAATTTATAATCTATTTCCACACTGAACGCAATACATAACAAACACTGAGTTCAGAGCGTTAGGCCAACTGCTAGCTTCATCTGAAACAATTTACACCAGTATACTCCTCCCTAATGGTTACTACGCCTCTGCAATTCCAGCATTATTTCTTTCTAGTCAATAAGATAGGTGTCAGTGTACTGTTTGGCCATTCCATGCAGTTTTACTTTTCTCCGACACGCCCTGTTCAGGTTGGAGCAATATTTAGGCCTTGCCTCATGTTGGCTACTGAACCACACACATATACAGACATAAATTATCAATTTACATTCAATTTTCATTAAAAAGATATCGAATATATCAAGCTTACCACAATTCATGGAAATAATACACAGATACGTTGACTGGCGATGAATAATGGCACAAATTCCGATCTGCCTCTGTCCCAGACTTTTATTTAGAAAAATATGATCTGGCTCTCAACGCACTGTTTCTTAGTAAGTTTATTTTAAAGTGTGGCACTGAACTGACGCTCTTAATTGACTATATTGGCGGGTCTAACCAATCGGGCCATGTTTACACAGCTTTTCAAAAAAAAGTACCCTTCTCACATTTCCCCTAACAACCAAAATTAGTATTTGTAGTCCGACTAATCGTGTTTAGCCTTACATTTACTTCTATCCAATCAAATAGGATTTTACATGGTGGCCCATTTCCCGTAAAATAGTGGTTTCAAAACATGCCACTGTGCGATTATTATTTGGTGTTGTCTGACACCCTCACTATTTTCTTTTAGCTATAATTTGTTAATTCCTAGACTATTTGCGTAACACTTAACATATTCTTTGTCAGCAAGTCCTAAGGAACCCAAATATATAAGTTTTAAGGGAGCTAAGTGGCGGCGTTCAAAATATGCATTTTCTTCTAGGATAGTCGTGCTGTTACCACCTCCTCACTTCCAAACTTTTAGGGTGTCTGCTGTACTGTCAGGCTTTCAAACGTAAACCAGTATAATGTCATGTTTCCTAATAAGCGTTTTTCATGTTTTTAAACCTAACTCTCGTAGTTGTAGTGTTTTTTATCACGGTCTATTTGAAGAAAAGTTAGTGCCTCTGGCCTTTCGCGCGGGGAGGGTGGCATTAATTGTATATCGCGAGACGCGTGTTAGTGTTGCCTGCGTTTTTGCTTTCAGCCCTCCCTCTCTCTATCCTAAGTTCATCTGTCTTTCCGTTTATGTTAACGTAGTGTATAAAATGAAATTAATGGAAGTATTAATTTAGGTCATTACGCAGCGTGCCTATCTCAAGGTTTTCTTAGAAATACAGTACACGTTTTATTGTAGAAAGCGTGTAGTGATGCAGTAGGCTTTACTATCAACGTGAAACGTTACAATTTGCAGACGAAGTAGAAAACAAGGGGGATTTTTGTACGCCATTGTGACAGCACTGTACTTTTACCATTTCTCTTTCCTTTTATGGAATTTATGTGTTAGGCTTTACATTTACCTTTTAATTTATATATGTGGATTTAGAATGTTTCACGACAAGCCCTCAGATTTTCACCTTAATGTTTCTAATAAAGGCAGTAGTCAGCTCAAAGTCCCTGACTTCTCCAAACAGTTTTTCGTGGACAGAAGTAGGTTGTTGCCATATGCTACTCCGTTCACTGTTGTATACTGGGCAGGACTGAAGCAGATGTTCGGCTTTCATGGGGCTAATTCCACAGGTTGTTGCACCGATTCTTTTCTTGTGGTATAGATGGTACCTCAATCTGTTGTATGTAGTGCACAGCCGGATAAAAATGACCTGGTCTCGCCTAGATAGCTGATGATAGATATCGTTTTTTATATGGCCTGTGTGTTATTTTTCCCATTTGGACTTGAATGTGGCTTTTCTAATTGTTTTTATCATTTGACGAGTGCTCGCTATATCATTTTTTGTAACGCTTATTGCAATCGCCACTGGCACATACTGCAATAACTTCAGTGCTGAAGCAGAAGCACTGAAACAGATAGCAGACACTCCTATTGAGTGCAAAGGAGATGCAGAAAAAACAGATAGCAATCTTTACAGATGCCCTCTCAGTAATAGCAGCAATGAATAGCCATCAAGCTAAGGAACTGAACAACTGATAAACTAACTTGAAAGAACGGCCAACTGCTTCAAAAAGTGTACATTCCAACGGATACTAGCACATTGCAACATTCCAGTCAACGAGGAGGCAGATAAACTCGCTTCTTAAGAAACATGGAATTCCAGAGCCGTTTGTCTTCTTTCATGAAGCATACCCCCAAAGCATATTTTTGCTATTACAGTAGCGATTTCTGTAGCGTATTGTTTTGCATAATGAGACTGAAAGCCTAATTCATAGCCTCATATTATTCACCTCAGACGACACTACTGAAACAGCAGTAGACATATCATTTCGTTATCTCCACGGAGATTCCCCGGCTATAAGACTGGGGGCTAAGGAGTTACAATGAAGATGGATAGGACACGCATTGTGGAAACCTATTATGTTGTGTATGATTTACTGGACGGGGCACCAATGGTCGCCTCGCTACAGTATGATGGCGATGTCCTATGGAATGTTGTCAAGAAGGTCTCAAGAAATTAGTTCGTTAAGAAAGAAAGAGACCTATTCAAGATAAGGACACGAAGATGAGAAGACGAATACTCTCGACTAGAATGTGTCTTCAAATAAATCATGGAAAGATTTCTATTTCCCTACGACCTTAGCTTCTACCCTCAGCTCGTGATAAAGAAAGAGCCGCCAACGTTATCTAAATAACGAATTTACCTATATGTAAATACTTAACACAGACAGCACGAGTGACACATTAACGAATTAGGTAATGATCAAAGCGGCTATACGGTTTATTAGTTAAATATATACACATATAGGGTTAGTAGAAAGTAAATGGTGAAAGACAATTCACACTCACAGACGAAATGTAAATATGTAGTTAATTAACTATGATGGTGAGCCTAGGTAAATGGTGGAATTAAGATGTGATACATTAAGTGCTACCATACTGATCTCAATCTACACGGTCTATGAGTCTTTCAAATGTCTTCCAGAGTATGAGTATGCGATGGTATGCATTGACTGTAAATGTAGGTGTATGTTACGCCGTGTGGATTATCTCCACGACGAGAGGTCATTGATAAAAACATTTGCACGTGTAGAAAGGACTTGTAAGATGTAATGTCTCTTTACGGCTTGGATCTCTCTCTAGCGTCGACAAACCTTTGACAGTTGTCTCAGAACAATGTCTGCTGTCGGATCTCGAAAAGGCACTGAATAGACTGGAGCTCTTCACGAAATGATCTTCTGGCAACAAGTGGGTTTCGCGCAATGAAGCTTGTTCGAGTGAATTTACGCATGCAATACACGATGAGAGTGAATACATTCACTTCTTGCACTGACGTAGTGAGTAACTGAAATTGATGATTCGAGCGTGATATCTTGGCGAATCACATTTTGAGTAAGATATAGACTCATCAACTTGTGGGTATGCAATCGTAATTCAGGAATACACTTTTGAGTGAGTTGAACTTGATATATATGAGAATCAACTTGTGCGTGCTTTAACTTGAATGCAGCGGTAAGCTGCTGAGTGAGTTGAACTTGATGATATATGTGAAAGCAAATCAACTTGTGAGCATTTGAGAAACAGGTGAATAAATGCTGCGGCACCAACGTTTACAAACTCGGGCGTAGAGATCTTCCTTGTAACTTAGGAAGTGTATGATGTCTTATATTATGAGGTCCGCTATTCGGACGTACACTTTGCTAACTTCTTTCCAGTTAGACGCCAAACGCGTAATAAGTAGACTCAGACTTCTGCGGGACTGAAGACAAAAAAGTGGCTTCATAAGTTTCACATCTAATATCAATAGCTGAATTTCTTTTATTTTACTCCTCACAATGGCTTTTTCCTAGCTGATGATTTTGTTTTTAATTCTCTTATTATGATACTTTATATGAGGCTGTGATATTATGGCTCGTTTGCTATTCCGTAATTTCCTCTCATCGCTTTTATTATCTATTATTTCGGCATATTTAAGGCACATAATTTTGTGCCTATCCTCTACTCAGATTTGTTACCCTTTTCCCCCTACTACCATTGTTCACGTTTCACGCTTCGACGCATGACAGGGCCAGACAATCGCCCATCCCTGAGAGATTAATTGAATCACCAAACGTGATAATACTACATTGACACCAGGTAAATGCGAGCATAAAGTGTTTGTTCAGGATTGCATAATCACTTCCTATCCGACAGTAGAATGGACTTGCAATACGGGTTTAATTGTATAGACCACGATTTGTCTAGACAGGCAGTCGGATTGCGACAAGTCATGTGATACAAGAGATCGGCAGAATCTGATAAACTAAAACATCAGACTTCCGAATTACTTGCGATAGGTGATTATAGATAAACGCAATCTTGGAAGACATTTTTAAGAGTGAGCGTTAAGTGTGATATAAGTAAACTTTGACAAGACTTTACGGACATCACAATTCCATATATGGCAAGTGGCTGCTTAAATTCTCAAACGTATTAGTCAAGCAGTAAATTCTATAAGCACTACGCTATCATAACATACACTTTGAATGTCATTGGTTTGATAATTCAAGTTGTCATATACAATCGCTCTGATTGGGAGTTGTCTAGTAGTAGACAACAAGAGCGCCTGGGTGAAGTCTGAGATACAATGTAGGACTTTTTATACATACGGCATTGCATTCCCGAAATGAAATCGTCAAGTTGACAGCATGGACTGAAGCTAGGAAACAATAGAAGCAAAGATTCTGACTTTAAATAGGACCGGACTTAGAGGAACTCTTCTGAACACTACAGCAAGGAAACGCTAGATTATTCACACAGAAACCGGACTATACAGGACTTACTCACAAAGTAGCGGAAGGATTGTTAATAGAATACCCCGACGTGTGTTCTAGGCATCTATATCATGTTACCAAGACTATTTACCTGAGCAAGAAGTCTAAGATTTCTCAATTATTGAGGTGAGTTGTAACATATTTCTGATACTTTGAATTTGACATGTTTGTACTTGCTGGGGGTGGTAAAAGTCCATACGAGGCTGGCAACCTCAGCATGTGAAAAGGATACATTCATGAACCACCACAGCAAGCGATGGTGATTGCTTCATGCGGGTTCTCTCAGAGAACCAAAAGCAGAGGTAACCACAGACTCCAAATGGAGCAGGGAATGAGTGATGATTACATCAACATGTGTATAGTTGTATATTATCATTGTGTGAATGTATGTAAACTTACTATGTTGCTTCAGGCACAAGCCACTTGCCGCTGTCCAGTCACACATTTTTCATTAAATTAACTGAAATAATGGTGAGTTTTCATCATATCCCTTGAGTGATACGATATACGCTCAGGGAGAGTAAACAAATCTGAAAAACCAAACGGCTGACGGACAGCAAGAAAGGTGCCTGATTAACATCAGGAGAACAAAGACTTAGCAACGGAATGTGTTCTTTTATTCCCTCTAGAGTTTGTGGTACCAGACCCGAACAGACCATTTGCTGTACTACCATTCTGTGACTCGAAGCTTGTAATTGACGCTTGAAACATACATTTCACGGGTTGTGAAGATTCTTGCCTTGACGCGGAGCGGTTACTTCCTGGCGGGTCTGGAAACATGCCCTCTCCACAGAGACGAATCTACGGAACCAGCAGCATCGGCACTTTAGCATTTTGGCAAGTCCCATTTTTAGCCGGCCAAACAAATAACTTTCTTTTCTAAAATTAAGTTTACGAAAGCCGATATATTCCATGATGAGACTTACTTTTTATTAATCACCAGTTCTTATTTATTTACAAATGTTAAGTAATTGATCATTAAGTTTGTATATCTTGTTTTCTACAAATTCATAGTTGAATTAATTATTACAAAGAGAAGTGCACACGTGTGAATAGGTATTCTAATATATATATAAAGTTATATCTTCTACTTCTAAAGAGCCAATGCTAGCAATAATAATAAGCAGAGTAATTTTACTGTTAATTCAGTTGGAGGTTTGAACGAGCTAATATTATATCTCTCCACAAAAGGCGGCGGGAAAGATAAAGAGTTAACGTGCTCAGACACTTTCAGCATTCTCGATTTCTTAATTATCTTGTGGACACTCCCTCGAGGTAGAAGCATCATTCTATCTGCATCTCTGCCAAGAGTAATCTTGTGCGAAGGTAGACACCTTTGAAGACCCACATTAGTTACTCTAGGTTTTGGCCACTGTTGGACCACTACTGCAGAGCAATTGGGGGCAACCTATGACAGAGGCTAAGTGCAAAAAGCAATATTTTTATAATGAAAAAGAAAAGTTAATAAAAATCTTTCTAAAATTTACTAAACTCCTTTTCCCTCCGCTAATTCATTAAGAACACTGTATAAGATATGAATTATATATCCGCACAGAAATGAAATTATAAAACAGGCTATGACCAGGCTATGCTCTGGGAAACTTGAAGCTGCGCGTGTGTTGAAAAATGCGTACAGACTTCTGGTGACCTTGTTATATTTCGAGTTGCCAATATGTGAGAAGGCATGGACTGTGTCATAGGGCTCCGTCCTCTAATCCAGTAATAGGCCCTGTTATCTTGTAACAACAGTAATCTTACCCTGCGACACCGGCATGTACGCGTGCCATTTCATTGCACGTCAATCGCTAAAAGTGGGTGGGTTCTCGCAACCAGCACTTCACTCAGTGCTGAGTGTTTGGATGCGGGACAAACTGTGGTTTTAGATTATCCGCGCAATATAGAAATAGTCTACCCCTTGTCATATAGTTTTTCTCATTTTGCGGCTCGAGTGAAGTCTCTTTTTCTCGCGGGAGCAGCTTCCTTCAATCTCTCTCAGTGTCATGTAGACAACATGCCGCTCTCAACGTAGACTACCACAAGGTAACCAACATTACTGTGCGTGTCCCGAGCCCATTGTTGTCAATCGCTCTGGCGAACATATTATTGTACAAATTTGGTGACAGTCGTCTTGTTGAAACAGGGGAATTAAAGTATCAAATAAACTCTTTTTATTCCCCATGTGGGCGTCTCCCGAGTTAACAATGATGTCTACCGAGCCAGGTGTGTCCCAAAAGATAATGTAAGTTTTGGGAAATAGCAAAGGTGTTATTTAAGTTACACTTAAGAAGAATTCGTGATTAAGAAAAATTACTTTTAAAATGATGAAAGAGCACAAACGGGAGAGAAATAAGATAAGAAGACATAAAAAAAGCTCAGGGCAATGAAGCTTAGGAACACCTTATCACACTATTACTTGCATTATAAGGCATTTATTTTTCTGGAATCTCCTAAGTGAGAGAACTGCACGCAGAGAAGACAATTGGATATAGGGATGATGAAAACTATTAGGAAGATGTAGAAAGACTTTATGCTAATGGCACGCGATAGCAATTATTGGCATACGTTTGTTGAAGTCATAAGCTCTTTGGGGAGTCTAAGGACAATGAAGGAATAAAATCAAGTAATATAGATTCATATAAATAAATGAAAACGTCAGGTCCCTATTTGCGAGCACTCAGACTGGACAAGTAAATCGACGTGTCAGAGAAGCTTCTGTCTGTATTGCTTGGTTGTGTTTATCGATTACGAGCTACATATGTTGACCACAGACGCCAAATTTACTAGACTGGCAATTAGGGTGAACTTCTGGTGCTAGTGAGACACCATATTGGTCTGCCAAAAAACACGATACAGGTGTCCCTGGTGGTTCGCAGTTTGCTCGATTACGACCTGGAAATTCTAAACTAATATTAATTAATAATGAAAGGCATGCAATAATTCGTTTTATGTGCATTAATCAGTCTGAAAACCATCTGAAGTTTCTTATATTTGTTTCAGTAAAAAAAAAACCAAACAATGCTCACTGATAACATAAAGATTACATTAATGTAGTCTGAAAATTAATCGCATTACATTAAAATGTAATCTATACATTAATGACATTACGCTGGCATTACATTAATGTAATTTCTATTACCGAAACTGTCTCAGTAACGAACAATTACTAGACTAGGTGACAAAGTATAATAATGTAAAATTAAAATTTTTAACATATTTATATCCTGTACAGACCAGATAGCCACTTTGAGAATAATAGTTGAACAAAGACTGGAATGGAATTCACCACTATACATCGGATTTGTGGACTACGAAAAGGCATTTGACAGTGTAGACAGAGAATCACTTTGGAAATTGATGAGGCATTATGGAATTCCCCTGAAGATCATTAATTTAATAAAGAAAACATATGAAGACATGACATGCAGAGTTCTTCATGAAGGACAGCTTACAGAACCGTTTGGGATAAGAACAGGAGTGCGACAGGGATGCCTCGTGTCTCCATTTCTTTTCTTACTAGCAATAGACTGGGTTACGAGAACATCGACAACACACAACATAAATGGAATCCAGTGGACTCTGACTAAGCAGTTGGATGATCTGGATCTTGCTGATGACTTAGCTCTTCTGTCCCATAACCGTAATCAGATGCAGGACAAATTTAAAACACTCGATGAGAGATCACAGCAATTGGGTCTGAAAATACACAGGGAAAAGACAAAGATAATGAGAATAAATGCAGGTAATGATAACTTGAAGAAGCACCAATACAAGATGTAGAATCGTACACATATCTTGGCAGCAATATAGACAAAGTTGGAGGGACAGACAGTGATATCAAAATAAAAATACAAAAAGCAAGAGGAGCTTTCATTGCATTGGGAAATATATGGAGATCAAGAGAAATCGGATCCAACACGAAAAAAAGAATCTTCAACTCAAATGTGAAGTCAGTCCTATTGTATGACTCTGTGACATGGAGAACAACAAAGACAACTATCAAAAAGCTAGACTTTCATAAATGGGTGCTTGCGTAGAATAGAGTGATTAAAATGGTATGACAAGGTTACCAACGTGGAACTGATGACAAGAACTAGACAAGTGCCAGTGGAACAAGAGATGAGAAGAAGACGATGGCGATGGATAGAAAACACACTCAGGAAACCTGTTGATAGCATTACAAGGCAGTCCTTGTTCTGGAATCCCCAGGGCAAGAGAATCAGAGGCAGACAAAGAAGCACATGGAGAAGGGAGCTGGAAACAGAGGTGAAAATGATGAGGAGAACGTGAAAAGAACTTGAGATGATGGCACGTGACAGGAGGACTTGGAATGTGTTTGTTGAATGCCTATGCTCCTTTGGGAGTGGAGGGTTATGAATGAATAAATATCCGATAATGTGTTTACTAACTTTATTTTATCGCTTTAGGTTAGCTCGGAATGTTACAGTGCATGTAGTTATTTCACAAGGCAACCCGGCTACTGGAAACGACCATGTAGAGTGGATAAGGTCTCTATGCTCAGAGATTAAATATTACAGCTCTGTTATATATAATTTCTATAATGCTGTGATATATACATATGTTTAAGCTTTAGCGAAGTGTAAGTTAACAATACTTCTGGTATTAGGGTGGGGCTCCTTTGGTGACCACTTTGGGCGCTTAGGGCAAAAAAGGCGACAGAGCAAGGCAGAATAAATGTTATTCTTTTTCTTCAAGATGCTCATTTTATCTTTAGATGTAGCACAGTTCGCCAAGGCCAAAGTTCGCAATGTAAATCTTTTATATACAAGTAAAAAATAAAAACCACAGTGACATATTTTTAACATTCTGTTTTTAGTTTATATGTTTGTTTTTATTTTACTTTATTTATTGATTGTTTTTTTTAATTTTTTTTATAAGTAAAATCTATCTAAAATTAATATACAGTTTTATTCACAAATCTTACTTAATTTTCCAGTAGAGTTCAATTAAATTTCACAGCTAGAAATGTACGGGAAAAGGCGCATGTCAAACCACTAGCCCCGGACGTCGAATGCTCTAAGGCTGCTTCCGGCTCCACACTTTTCCTTTCTGGCATTGATGCCTGTTGTGCTGTCCAGGTCTGTAGCATTTCGTGCTGGCGTGTCTACAAATTCTAGATCTTTATCGACATTTGCAAGGGCGTTTCTATTCTTAGTATTGTGGATTTTGATTTGCGTGAAGGATTTTAGAAGGATTAAAGTGGTATGACAATATGAATAAAGTGGAAGTGATGACAAGAACCAGACAAGCGTCTGTGGAACAAGAGATGAGTAGAAGATGTGTTACCAAGGCCCGACAGGATAGCAAAGAATAGCAATACAGTAACCAACCTGCCAAACATGTTGTAAAAGGCACATCTAGAGGTTTCGGCATGGGGCTGGTTGTCCCATCATGTAGAAAGTTTAAGCCAAAACAATAAATCATCAACAATATGGACACGTCAGTTAAAGATAATAATTAAACTCAGCCATCAAAGATAGAAGAAGGTCCTCTGATATGGATGAACATGCGACACAAGTCGACAAAAAGCCGAAAGGAGCCTTGAGTTGCTTACTCGTATTTTTTTCTTCTTCTAGGAAAATCTCTAGGTAAGACATAAAGAGTGTTCATACATTAAACGAATAAGGGAAAACTGCATAGGTGGCAGCATAAATGTCAAACTATAAAATATACCATTACAAGATAGTTCCTTTTGTATAATCTCCAAGGTAAGCGACATTGAAGGAAAAAAAAACAACCCCTACATACTTAAAGGAAAACCACAGGCAGACATGAAAAGAATAAAGAAAACATGAAAAGACCATTAACGGATGAAACAGGACAGGAAAACTTGTCATGTTTTGTTGAAAACCTGTGCACCACGAAGGTTTTGTTGATGGTATCACGGTATAAATATTGTTGTAAATGTTATTTTGATATGTGGAACTTGCACACAGATCGACTTCTTATAAGAAAGACACTTGTAGCGAGAGGAAAGATATAATGATGGTGATATTATCCTGGACAAATAGATGTATCAGCTGATACCAGGATAGTGCCAGATAAGAGACTGGTCTTACAAGAAATACCCCACTCTCTGAAAAGAGTAATGGTGTATCGGCATCAAAGGTATAGCCAAGCTGTATAGGTTCCTAGATGAGATGGTACTGTACTATCTTGGATTCCTATGGGCTCCCCTCCAGACTAACCTTAGATTATGACTCTGCTAGGGGTAATTAACTACACAACAAGAACCAAATTTAAATAATTCACTGAAGACTCTGGGTACAATTTATAATTTATTTATATACAAGATCTTTTCTTCTTTGTACTTTGTTAATTTTCAAATGAAATTCAATTGATTGCAAAATAAATTATGGGCCACTTTCATATATACATAACACATTTACAGTTAATTTCTTAAACTAATATAGTTCATATTCACTGTTTTCTTGCTTCCTGATGGAATCTGTCTCTTTTTTTTGTGCTTTCTTGTATAGATAAATATAAATGTTACTTTATGACTCATGTGACTGTCAAATATCTTCTATCTACACCACAGTGTTTATTTCATCATTACATATTTTATTCGTAGGTGGGTTTATGGTATTTAAAAGTTGAAGTAGCCCAACAATGAGCTACCTATCTGAAACAAAGTCCTTCCTAGGCCTCGTACAGCAGTATGATTGGATAGAACCCCACCACTGCGTTCCTCCACTCGTCAAGATGACACAGTTAATACTGGAAAAAGCTCTGACAAACTTGAACATCTATTTGCTGACTTGGTCACTAGAGATTGTGTATGACACTCAGGGCATCATATAACCTGAAACAATATATACAACCTACGTAGTATCGCTCAATGTCTCCTTAGCCAGTCAGGAGGTAATATGAGACAGTTCAGACAAGCTGTGGTTAATCACAAGATACACAGTGAGTCATGAATAACACAATTCGTTCAAGGACTAGCACAATAGTTCAGTAATTCACTTGTTACAGTTCTGTCCATGATTTGCTTCAATAAAATCATATAGGCCTTATGATAATCATTGTGCCATAAATCAAATAATACAGAAAATCAATCTGTTATAGTCATTCCTTCCTCCATTTTGGATAGTCCTTTCCAGCAAGCATAACATCTTTAAAACGCTTTCCACAACCAACTTGCTCAATCCATTCGTTCTACTTAATTAGTACACAATTAAACTAAACTAACACACTTCGGGTTTCCCTCCAGAAATAGTACAATGATTCTACACATGCTAAGATTTCTTTAAACACACATTGATAATATATATATATATATATATATATATATATATATATATATATATATATATATATATATATATATATATATATATATATATATATATATATATATATATATATCATCTCGCTTACCCTCAATCACAGACAGGCTTTCTATGGTTGCACAGTCTGCTCACACTTCTGCAGATGGTAACGGAGGTGATATAACCGCTGTTCTCTTTGTTATCTGTAATTTGTATTAGGCGGAGAGTGTGTCTGTGTCATTCGTTCTCTCCCCTTATATAGTGGTCTTGCGGATGTACGAGGTGACAACCAGACCAAAGTACGTTTGCATGCATCCAAAATCGTGTAGGCAAGGCAAGGTGTGCTTAGATAATAAATCTAAAATACTTCTGGAATCCTTATTTCTGCACCGATTTCCTCCATCTAAGGCTTATTTTACTCATATGAATGAGAGCTCTATCACTATGGATATCCGACTATTCACTGGAGCAGCCGAAACAGGAAAAAACACAACACGTTTCATGCTCCACTGTCTTCTATTCATAATAACTTCTGCTCTACAACACATCCAGTGAATCTATTGCTATCTGCCTAAAGCTAATGATCCCTGTTATCGAATTGGGTCCTTCTTTATCTAGGTACTCCATGATTAATTGCACACTGCCTTCCGAGGTTGCTCCGCAGTCAAGGTGACTGTCAAGGTGCAGTGTGCACATATATAGATAGTAGGTTTACATGCAGTGTAATAACACTTCCTATTCAATTCATTTTTTTTTCGTTCCTTATAGAACATGGAGCCACCACTACAATTGGGCTCCTTCAGAGAAGCCTGCATCAATGTTTTCTGAAATGCAATCTGTTCTTACGTGATGAAGTTACCAGCCTCATACACCTCATCACATTAGTCGCTTTTTACGACATGCATAAGTGGACAGTAGGCCCTTTCTTGTCTAATCAGAAATATACGGGAACTGCAGCGGACAATTCTGCCTGAAGCACATATAATTTTTGGAAGACGAGGACTACTGTACCCACAGACATGATGTTGTACAAGACATCTAACATCAGGCTGGGCAACCCAGCGCCAGATTATTCATAAGGCCCACTAGACCGTCAAGGGAACCAGCTACAGTTGTGGATCCACGCTCCGTAACGAGCGTAAATGAAAATGAAACATACATAATATGTTGTCACTAACTTACTCCTATATCCGTTTTCCTGTAGCACATTACTCTACACCTTGATAAATTAAGGAACCTGAACAGAAACGATTGTCCACACGACACCTGATGATGATATCGGCAGTACTCTAACGCCCTGTACGATTACGCTTTGTTGAGACATTGACGCATATTTATTATGCTTATCATGCTCCTAGCATGACACATTACGCTATCTTCTGAACATCTCGTCTGCTCTGGTATCGATGTATTCTTTCTCGTGTTTCCTGACTGATCTGAGACATTATGACGTCTTTGACTTTGCCTCACACAGTGTGTTCCGCCTTATCCTCTAATCCGTAGAGGTGAGCAAGTTTTGAGAAGTCGTTAGTCTTATCATAAGGAGATATGAATATCTCGTTTTTAATCTTCAGGAGTACAACCAAATAAATCAAAAAGTGTGAAGTGTGTGATTCTTACTCAAGCTTCCTTGTCCATCCACGAATTGCAGATCGAATAATATTCAGTGATATTAGGTAGAGGAGGCAAGCTGGTTGAAAGTACAGAACGATAATAACTTCATTAACGTTTCTACTATTTCCCTCACTTTCATTAATGGATAGTTGGGATCCTAATTGGTTCCCCTCTCTTTATCTAGCTCATGTATGGCACCACGGAAACCCCCTTATGCCCGGCAGTGGCCACATTCCGGGCTACATTATTGGCTGACTAGCTAAACTATATGAGTGCGGAAGGAATAATCCTTCTTAAAGAAATGCCCATCTGTTGCGCACATATTTTTTGGCGCACGGATTACGCATACCATGTAAAATGTTTTAATTGTCTGATGAAGATATATTCATCTTTGAATGCATGTTGGTTTTGAGGGACGAAACTCAGATTGGGCAATAAGTAGTCATTCTGTGAGTTATCGCTCTTTGTAGCGTTCTTAAAAATAGAACTCGGCGGAGGAATTTAGACTTACTTGAATCTATTCTGTGTTTGGTTAGGAATAGATTGTTCTTGCTTCAGTATGTCTATGGTCCGAATCTATGTGTAGTGCTTGTCTATGTAGGACGAGTATGTCTTATATCTTGATGTCTTAGTATGTTTAAGTGGAACTATTTGTTGTTGTACTGTACTGTAGGGGGTCAGGTGTTTTCGGCGGATGAAGAGAGGTGAGGGGGTTCTTCGGTTGTCGAGGCCTAGGGCGAGAAGACATGTCGGAGAGATGCCCAAGAGTTTGTGATCTCTTTAAGTTATTCTGGGGACGAAGATAGTTTCTTCCAGGATCGTTTAGTCCATGAGTTCCCCAGTTGTGATTCTATAACGCCGGGAGAGCGTTTTTGTGCTTGCTAGTGTATTTCTTATGTCCAGGTAAAAAAAAACGTACTTTTGCTGACTTCGTTCATTCCTAGGCTTAAGATGGGCAGACGTTTACATGAACTTACCTACGAATATGTCGGGACGACATATTCTCTAGCAGCACTAAATATGTTTATATGCAGCAACTATGAGGACAGAAGATGCTGATCCTTGTGGAATAATTTATTGTTGATGAACAAAGCTTCGATTGAAGATTTGGCTATACACCCGTATAGTGAGTGATGCTCAGCCGGGAACCAGCAGCCATTGTGGAATTCGATTGATTTTGGAATTCTACTTATTGTAAATCATTAGCAGAGAACGGGAAAACTTCCTTATTATCAGGTGATGATTGAGAGATCACTATTATAAAGAAATTAACATTATCTTCACTTGGTACAGGCATTATTTCATATAACAGACAGCGTAGCACGGCAAGTTGTTTACAAGTGAACATCACAGCATTACACAGAACATTGGCAAGCAAATTAACTGTGTTAGCAGAAATAAAATGAACTTAGAAGCCTATTTTCATCGATGGACCTTCTTATGTTCTGCTATTGTGTTGAACTTTAATATTTAAGAACAGTGTAATGAAATAAATCAAAGATTGAAATTGATTAAAAATGGCAGTTAGTTGAATTAAAAAGCTGTACCATTTATACTGAGCATACTTTACAACACATTCCAACCACAACACATTTAATTAATTAATGTATGCATTTATGCTATTGATGTTTACATGTTATTTGTATATATGTATTTATGTTTAATGTTTGCACATTATTCGTGTGTCTAATATAAGATTTCCCAAGTAACATAGGGCTTATATTAGCGTTCTATAGGGAGCAATTTTCTTGATTGGAAATTTGCTGGCAACTTCTGGTGCTATTTTTGGTTAGTTGTGATGAGGTGTTCTTTTCTTCGTTGTTTTTGTTAATAATTTTGTGTTCCTTAGTTTGTTTGATTTGTTTGTATTTGTAGGTCTATCCTTTCGTATCTTTCAGTTTTATACACAATTTATGTTCATACACTGTGGCGTAATTTGTCTTGTTCATTCCATTGCAGATATCATCACAGATTCTGTGATCATTTTTCTTTGATTTTTCCTATTTGATTTATTTGATTTCTGCAAATGTTTCCTGTTCTCTTGTATAATTGTTTTGTTGTGTTCTTGATCGACATAGACTATTTAAAATATATTTGATCATATGAATTTATAAGAAAAAGTCAACTGATGATTTTTAGTAATTGGTTGGTACACAGTCGATTATACAAGACCTTACTAAAGGCTTGTTTCCCCACATAGTTTGGGATAAGGAGCTGATTGATCAAATTATTAGGAGCTTGTGTTTATATTACTTTGGAAGATAGATTACATTTTTGTGTCAACTGATTACTATCATTATTAGACATCATGTCTACATTGGAACACTTTATTGAGTTAGGGAAATCTCTAGACAAGACTGGAGATAAGTTGGAGGAGTATGCTACCAGTCAATATGATAAAGCACTTAAAGCTGAGGAACTGAAACAAAAAAGTGAGGATAGAAAAATGGAAATAGAATTTGAACAAAAGAACCTGCAGATGCAGGTTGAGGAAAAGAGATTCCAAATGGAATTGGAAAAACAAAACAAAGAAGCTGAACAAAAGAGATTAGACAAAGAAGCTGAACAAAAGAGATTAGACAGAGAAGCTGAACAAAAGAGATTAGACAAAGAAGCTGAACAAAAGAGATTAGACAGAGAAGCTGAACAAAAGAGATTAGACAGAGAAGCTGAACAAAAGAGATTAGACAAAGAAGCTGAACAAAAGAGATTAGACAGAGAAGCTGAACAAAAGAGATTAGACAGAGAAACTGAACAAAAGAGATTAGACAAAGAAGCTGAAGCTGAGGAGAAAAGAGCAATAAGAGAACATGAACATCAAAAAGAACTTTTAGCATTTGAGTTAGAAAAGTTGAAATTGACAAACATGAGTAACGTCAATCAGTCATCTAGTGGTAAACCCTTTACTTACAAGGTCAAGGTACCAGCGTTCAATTCTGCCAGTGATGATATAACATTCTGGCTTGATAGATTTGAACGTGCGTGTCGAGCACATAATGTGGAGAAATCACAATATGCTAATCAGTTGTCTGAGAATTTAAAAGGTGATTCTCTGACGAGTTTAAGTTTGGTTGAAGAAACTGACAAGGATAATAATGAGGTTATTAGGGCAGGCTTGATAAAGAAATACCAGTTATCTGAGGAAGGTTACCGTATTTTGTTTAAAAGAATGGTACCTGAATCAGGGGTAGAATTCTCAGAATTCATTGCAAGGACACGTCTTACATTTAATCGTTGGATTGAACTGTCCAAAACAGAAAAGACTTATGAAGCACTTATGGATTTATTGCTCAGGGACAAGATTATGTCTAGCATTAGTAAACCATTCCTTGAATTCCTACATGAGCGGAAACCTAAAACACTAAAAGAAATGGAAGAATATTGTACCCATAACGTCACTGCACACCCAGATGTAGCTATTAGCAATACTAAGGTTAAGGAAGGTATGCCAGTTGCATCAGCAACACCATACAACCCTAATTACTCACACAAATTCCAAGGACCTCAAAACAGGTTTAATAAAAAAGGGTAACCATAACAGTTATCAGAACCAAGATAACCAATCATTTCAGGGTTCTTCTTCGAATATCTGGAGACGAGTCGACAGCCCTCGATTCAAGGGTGATCATAATTATAGGAACTTCCGCAAAGGAAGTCATTATAGAAACTATCCTAGTTTTCCATCATGGAGACAAGATCATAATTACAGAGATACTCATTATAATGAATATGATAATAGTAACCAGGGGAATTATGACTCAAACCCAAATAGGGGTTACAATAGAGGAAACAATGATAATTACAGGGGTAATAATAACAGAGGTAGACCCCAACATAAAAAACAAAAATCTCATTATCATGCAAATTCTGCACAGCAAGAGTCCCATGATGCCTATAAACAAAATAAAGATAATGATGATTCTAACAATATGGCATGTGCCGCTTTCGATTTTGGGAGAGCATCTCAGTGCCCCCAATGCAAAACATTATTCGAACCAACTACGGTGTCCACTTTAATTTGTGGCCATCCTCTTCCCGCTCTTCCCGCGTCAATCGCGCATGATGGAAGAGGTTCTCTTGTCTTACACAAAGGTTTAGTAAATGACAATCCAGTTTCATTGCTTTTTGATTCTGGATGCACCACAATTGGTGTTAGGCAGTCACTCATAGATCCTTCTCGTGCTACAGGCAAAGTAGTCAAATGTGTAACATTTGGCGGCACCATAGAGAAATACTCTACTGCTATCATTAGGATCGCTACTCTTTTCTTTACAGGAGATGTACACACATGTCTTCTGCCGGATCCGATCGCTGATCTTATCATCGGTCGTATTCACGGAGTCAAAGAATGCACTCCACAACAAATTTCCGTTTGGGAAAAACAAAATATTCAAACTGCTAATGCTGTAGTCACTAGAGCTCAAGCTCTCAATATGCCCGAAACTTCATCTATTGAAGATAATGAAGTGCATAACCAAGATGATCCCTTGGTAATTTCGCGTGACTCATTTATAAAGCAGCAAGAAGAGGATCCGACTCTAAAGAAATTCTTCACTCTTGCAACAAAAGGTGATCCGAATAAAGATTCAAAGAGTAAATCTTGGATTACAATGAAGAATGGCGTACTTGTACGTATGGTGCAAGACTCCGCTAAGTCAAGTCATTCTCAGATTCTTGTACCCAAGGATTTGAGAGTTAAAATATTACAACACGCACACGACTCTCAGTGTGCTGGACATATGGGTTTTTCCCGTACAAAGTCAAGAGTTCTTGCGGCTTTCTTTTGGCCTTTTGTGAACAAGGACATACGGATCTATTGTCGATCTTGTAAAATATGTCAAGAAGTCAAATCCAAAGGTCCACGCCATGCTGCACCTATTCAGGCTGCAGACATTCCTATTAGACCATTTCAGAAAATGGCGATAGACATCATTGGTCCATTTAAGATCAAATCTGCTAGAGGACATCAGTTTATCTTAACGTGTGTGGACATGTGCACACGTTGGCCAGAGGCTATCCCTCTGAAGAGCATTACTACTGCTGACATTGCAGATGCTCTTTGGCTTATATTTTCTCGTCTGGGATTTCCCGGAGAAATATTATCAGATCATGGCACCCAACTAATATCGGATACCATGTCTCAAGTAATGTCTACTCTCCAGATAGAGAGATCTTTGAGCAGTATCTATCACCCAATGTCGAATGGGATGGTAGAACGCCTTAATAGAACACTCAAAAACTTACTAGGGAAGATAACTGAGGATCATCCTCAAGATTGGGATAGGGTTTTACCCGCGGCCCTCTTCGCTTACAGAGAGGTTCCCAATGAACATACAGGATTTTCTCCCTTTGAACTTGTCTTTGGCGCGCGACCGCGTGGCCCTATGTCTTTGCTTCATGATCTCATAACCGCTGATAATATTACCGATGACACAAAATCTTCTTACGAATATGTCATCGCGCTAAGACAAAAGATTATCGAAGCATGCAAATTGGCAACTTCTTCTTCTGAGTTTGCTAAGGAGAAAGCAAGACAATTTGCCAATAAGAAAAGAACCTTACGACAACTTTGTCCTGGTGACAAAGCATTTGTTTTGCTACCTTGTAGGGAAAACAGACTACTTATTTCTTGGAAAGGTCCGTACGATATAATCTCGAAAATTTCCGATGTTGACTACATTGTCGATATTGATGGGAAGCGTAAAACCTTCCACATCAATATGCTTACGGAATTCCATGAACGTCCGGATTATTTACAGCCTATTTTCCAGGCAACGGACGATTCACCTGTCCAACATGGTCATTACTCATCACTGTCTGTAATACAGGATGAGGAAACAAGTTTTTTCGGATGTTAATCTTCCGCTTCCGATGATTCCACTTCATTCTAGTGAATCATGGAAAAAATGTTACTGTTTCTCCCGATTTATCTCTAGGAGAACAGCGACAAGTTTCGTCTATGTTACAAACATTTCAGGATGTCCTTACTGACATTCCTGGACAAACTCATGTCATTGAACATGACATTATTCTAACTGACCATAATCCTATTAGAGTCAGACCTTATCCTATTCCTATACATTTTCAAGCACAGGTTGAAAAGGAGTTGGATGAGATGATAGATTTAAAAATAATTGAACCATCCACTTCTGCGTATTCTTCGCCGATGGTTATTGTCCGTAAAAAAGACAATAACATACGTCTTTGCGTTGACTATCGCAAATTGAATCAAGTCACGAAGTTTGATGCTGAACCTATGCCTTTACTAGAAGAGCTACTTACTAAGCTTTCTAAATCGCATTTTTTCACTAAACTAGATTTGTCTAAAGGATATTGGCAAGTTCCTCTATCTGAACGCGCCAAACCTTTTACTGCTTTTTCTACACCTAAAGGCCTTTTTCAATGGAATTTTATGCCTTTCGGCCTTATGAACGCACCAGCTACATTCGTACGCATGATGCGTAGAATTCTATCCTATCGGTCAGATGTCATTGCGTACATAGATGACATCTGTCTTTTCAGCGATACTTGGGAAGATCACTATTCAGGGTTAGTTGAATTGCTATCTACTCTACGCGAGTATAACCTGACAGCGAAACCATCTAAAGCCTGCATTGGTTTTAGTGAAATTTCTTTTTTAGGTCACCGGGTCGGCCATGGTTTCCTAAAAACAGAGGACCATAATACAAGTAAAATACTTAACATTTCTATTCCTAAGACTAAAAAGCAAGTGCGAAGTCTCTTAGGTCTTATACAATTCTATGGACGATTCATTCCGAATCTGTCCTCAATCATGGCACCTCTTTCTACCTTGCTAAAGAAAGGGTCTCCTAATATAGTCCATTGGACTCAAGAATGTCAATCCTCTTTGGATAAGATTAAAACTATGTTTTCTACTGCACCTATTTTAGTGTTGCCTACTAAAGATAAGACATTTGTTCTTCGTAGTGACGCTTCATCCACTGGGATTGGAGCGGCACTAATGCAAGATTACTCTGGAACTCTGCATCCTGTAATGTATATTTCCAGAAAGCTTAATGCTGCAGAAAGGAATTATTCGGTTTTAGACCGTGAACTGTTGGCTATGGTATGGTCAATTCTCAAATTACAAAGATTCCTTCTAGGCGCACATTTTATAGTAGAAACCGATCAGAAAGCTCTTACAGCTATCCAGAGTAAAAATTTGAAGAGTTCGAGGTCTACTCGATATGCAATTGCTCTTCAACCTTTTCATTTTTCGGTACGAGCTATCCGTGGATCAGATAATGTGATGGCAGACATTCTGTCTAGATGCCCACATGATTCCACTTAGCTGTTGAGTACTGGACGTCTTAACACTTCCAACTCGACAACAGATTTTTCTTTTCTATATCAAAATAGATACACATTGTAATTCGTAATGACACTACGTTCATTGATATATAGTCACCATTACGCGTTGTTGATTTTTCTTTTGGTCAATCATGTACTTGGAATGCTTAAACTTAAATTGTTATATGCATTGTATCATTGTATAGTAGTATGCGTTGGTGACACCTCCCTGGAAACACTTATGCTTAAGAGAAATGCTTTCTCTGAGGGATTGAGATTGTGCATTAATCTGGCTTAAATAATTCCAGATATTTCTCATCTGCGCAGTATTTATGCGTTGGGAGCCTATTGTATGTTGCTCTCAGATGAAAAAAAAAATGATTTTAATTTTTTTTCCCGGGGGGGTGTGGTAATCTGTTGCGCACATATTTTTTGGCGCACGGATTACGCATACCATGTAAAATGTTTTAATTGTCTGATGAAGATATATTCATTTTTGAATGCATGTTGGTTTTGAGGGACGAAACTCAGATTGGGCAATAAGTAGTCATTCTGTGAGTTATCGCTCTTTGTAGCGTTCTTAAAAATAGAACTCGGCGGAGGAATTTACACTTACTTGAATCTATTCTGTGTTTGGTTAGGAATAAATTGTTCTTGCTTCAGTATGTCTATGGTCCGAATCTATGTGTAGTGCTTGTCTATGTAGGACGAGTATGTCTTATATCTTGATGTCTTAGTATGTTTAAGTGGAACTGTTTGTTCTTGTACTGTACTGTAGGGGGTCAGGTGTTTTCGGCGGATGAAGAGAGGTGAGGGGGTTCTTCGGTTGTCGAGGCCTAGGGCGAGAAGTCATGTCGGAGAGATGCCCAAGAGTTTGTGATCTCTTTAAGTTATTCTGGGGACGAAGATAGTTTCTTCCAGGATCGTTTAGTCCATGAGTTCCCCAGTTGTGATTCTATAACGCCGGGAGAGCGTTTTTGTGCTTGCTAGTGTATTTCTTATGTCCAGGTTAAAAAAAACGTACTTTTGCTGACTTCGTTCATTCCTAGGCTTAAGATGGGCAGACGTTTACATGAACTTACCTACGAATATGTCGGGACGACATATTCTCTAGCAGCACTAAATATGTTTATATGCAGCAACTATGAGGACAGAAGATGCTGATCCTTGTAGAATCATTTACTGTTGATGAACAAAGCTTCGATTGAAGATTTGGCTATACACCCGTATAGTGAGTGATGCTCAGCCGGGAACCAGCAGCCATTGTGGAATTCGATTGATTTTGGAATTCTACTTATTGTAAATCATTAGCAGAGAACGGGAAAACTTCCTTGGTATCAGGTGATGATTGAGAGATCACTATTATAAAGAAATTAACATTATCTTCACAGAGATGTGCTGTAATTTACCTAAAGGAATCTTCGTTAGAAAGAGATCCTGTTTAGGAGTCAAGTTTGAACAGTATTGCTTAATTGACATGCTCGGTCAGTAAGGTCTACTGACTGTATTTATAAACTATGGAAATCTTGGTGTTTACAGATGTTCCATTGCAAGATTATTCTTCATGAATGCTAATTTAGGACGGTAGTCCATTGATCAATATTATGCTGTCTATGTCGACTCATGTTCCTGTATCTGTACCCAATCTGTCAAGTGTGTGTGTCCAATTAAACTATTGAAACGACTACAGTGGTCTGCATTGGTGACATAACGTAATGAGTGAATGAGTGCCTTATACGGGTCAACACACGAACAGTCCACCATTCGCCTAACTCATACTTCACACTCACACTCCATATTTGCATAATCCTGCGTTGGTTGAGTTGACCTTTGCTCCCCCTGGAGCCTCAATCACTGGTTTGCGTGGGGAGAATACACAGTTACGATCAAGAGAGAAAAAGGAGAGTTATCACCATCCCTAGTACACAGAGACAGTGAGTGAGGCGAAGGAATCTGAAAAAATCAACGGCTCGGGAAGCGAAACAACAGAGTGTGTAGCATACAAGATACGTATCAGGGCTTAGAGAAAGATAACGGCTGGCCACCGTATAAGAGATTGGGGCCTTACCATATAAATATCCTATAGAACGCATAGCAATTACCACGAACAAGAAAAAGTCGTTGGAGATCCATTGCAGCCGACCTTCGATGTAGAGATAGCACCTGCTGAAGAGGCATAACTTCAAAGTAAAGTCTTACCAGAAGCAAAACGTCATAGTGAAAGTGAATGAACATGAGCTGCCAGAAGAAAGTGTAGCCGTAGAATTACACAGGACAGCAAACTAACATCATCACCCTTTTCCTTTCAGCTCCATATTGAGCCACGTCTGCAGCTTGTCCACGTGCAAGAAGTCTGTACAAAGCAGTAGCATTCTCATGCAGCGGTGGCTTTTGTGTCAATTTGTTTTACATGCTGAGGTTGCCAACACATGCACACGAAAAAAAAAAAAAAAATTTCCCCATTGTACTAGATTGGTACAGACAAAGACAGATCCTCATAAAGATAAACAACATGATCCTACAATGGAGGAGATTAATAGTGTCAGAGTTGATTGACAACATGAATGAAGCTCTGAATAAATAAAAATATACAGCCAAATACATGCAGAGAGGAAACATAGCTTTAGAACACAATGTAAAGACGTACCCTAACCATATACAGACCCACGTAAGTACAGACGTACCTAACCATATACAGACCCACGTAAGTACAGACGTACCTAACCATATACAGACCCACGTAAGTACAGACGTACCTAACCATATACAGACCCACGTAAGTACAGACGTACCTAACCATATACAGACCCACGTAAGTACAGACGTACCTAACCATATACAGACCCACGTAAGCACAGACGGGTCAATAACAAGAGATTCCCCCCCCCCCCCCCCCCCCCCCCCCCTCCCAAAAAAAAAAGTGTTGACGTATACACAAAATTAAAGAAAGTAAAAACAGTAAAAAAAAGGGTTAAGGAACCCGTTACACGCCCATTGAGGCATATTGGGAATATGGTGTTAGGCCCATATTTTCTTGATCATCGGCACACTAGGGGAGATGTGGTGAGCATCACGCCGGCCGCCTTAACCTTCCCAGAGTTGCTTTGGTACCAAATTCATGAGACTGGGTCGACTCTGGAGCCATTTGCGGTCTACAAAATTCCACTTCAACAGGGGATTGAACCATGGACCAACAAGCTAGGAAGCCAGTGCACTAAACACCGCGGCTCCCAAGACATCCGGTCTCTACTGGAAAATTCTCAAACAATTTCATCGCTGAGGCAGACGCACTAGAACTCCTGTTATAATTATCGTAAAACACCAGGAATTTGCCAAAGATATGATAATGTGTATCACAGCTTCCTTACCAGTCACAACTGCCCTAAGGAACCTCACAAACAACAATTTAGATAGCATGTGAGAAGAGCTAATTGAAATCAGATACCAATTCAGAGAACGAAATTACAAAAGGTTCTACCTACTGCAATGTTTTTGGAAACGAGAAGAAAGACAGACTTACCAAAGATATTTGGAAACGAGAAGAAAGACAGACTTACCAAAGATATTTGGAAACGAGAAGAAAGACAGACTTACCAAAGATATTTGGAAACGAGAAGAAAGACAGACATACCAAAGATATTTGGAAACGAGAAGAAAGACAGACATACCAAAGATATTTGGAAACGAGAAGAAAGACAGTCATACCAAAGATATTTGGAAACGAGTAGAAAGAAAGACTTACCAAAGATATTTAGAAACGAGAAGAAAGACAGACTTACCAAAGATATTTGGAAACGAGAAGAAAAACAGACATACCAAAGATATTTAGAAACGAGAAGAAAGACAGACATACCAAAGATGTTTGAAAACGAGAAGAAAGACAGACATACCAAAGATATTTGGAAACGAGAAGAAAGACAGACTTACCAAAGAAAGAAAGACACACAACCTAAACTAAAGACAGGGCAACACGTGAATGGATAAAAATAATTTAAAAAATAAATTCAAAGAAAAAATGAGATAGAGAACACGCAAAGTCAGATTTACCAAAAAATTCTGCTCACGACTCGTAACGGCTGTAGAATTGTGTACATCAAGAAATAATTTTTTAATAATAATATCTATGTCTTTTCTCTGTTTGTATAAAAAATATTTCTGATATGAAGACCATAATGACAGGCAGAACCAAAGGCAAACGTGCAAAAGTAAATCAGCACTTTAAGGTGGGAAAACAACATCGTGAGACGGACAGGAAAGAATCTATTTGAGTGCATCGTCAAGACAAGAGATAGAAGATGTCTGAGATCCACTGTAGACGACCTTCCATGTGGAAATGACAGCTGATGATGATTATGTGGGCGCAACGTTGTCCATTTCATTGTTCTTTGTTTTCAGTCCACTACATATTTTCGTTCACTTTACCTTACCCCAATTAGTCGTGTCGCATTTTCACAGTTCTACGTTGTTTTCGAGCGTCCGATTGGCAGAGTATTCAAATGACAAGTCAGTCCTATTGTATGGCTCTGAAACATGGAGAACAACAGAAACAACAACAAAAAAAGCTACAGACTTTTATAAATTTGTACTTATTTGGAATAGAAGGATTAAAGTGTTATGACAATATCACTAATGTGAAAGTGATAACAAAAACCAGACAAGCGTCACTGGAACAATAGGTGAGAAGAAGATGCTGGAGATGGATAGGACACACACTGAGAAAACCTGTTGATAGCATTACCAGACGATCTCTGTTGTGGAACCACCAGGGTAAAAGAGATTGAGAGATTCCAAAGAATACATGTAAAAGAGAACTTGGGGGGGAATGAAGAAGACATGGAAAGACCTTGAGTGGATGGCAAAGGACAGGAGGAATTGGCATATGTTTGTTGAAGGCCTATGCTCCTTTGGGAGCTGAAAGATGAAGAAGAAGAAGACGTGGCAGAGTGGTTACAGCGCTGGCCTCGAAACAACGTGTTCGAAAAACAGTGACCTCACGCTCCAGTCTGCCCATGTGTAAATGGGTACCTGACTCTGCTCGAGTTAGAGAAGGAAAAGGCAGTGAGGACAGGACCGGGTCACCCCACATCTTGATGCTGGACCTAGTATTACTGAAATAAAACTTCACTCCCCTAGGGACGTATCTTGTATGAAACTACCCTTACGTTTTTTTCTTAACGTAGTTTTCATATTGAGGCTTCCTTTAGGGCATTCGTTACGTTTGTTATTTATTTTCCACCGTGCTGTTAGCAATAGAGAGCTGTGTTCAAAGACACTCTATCCACTTGATTACTTCTCTCTGAGTGTCAATCATTCATCGAGGCTCTCCCGCATGTCAAATCTGGAGTGTGTCTTCCAACGTCTGTACAGATTGCCACAACTATCTTTCATTTATCCTGTACTGCTCTCTTTAAGTGCATGTTGGTGTTGTTGTTTCTTTTCACTGTGCCCTGCGTAACTTTGGGAATCTCTGATCAGATAAATAAAGAATAGGACTACTGCATATCTCCAGTCCCACCTGCAAGTCTGGAAGGAAGAACTGGAGAAGAGAGAGATGGTCATAAGCAGCTCGAAAACAAAATCCATGGTGATATCCTGTCACCTTATCTGTTCATACTCCTCATGGACGATGTCATCAAGGCATGTAAGGAGAGAACAAGAAAGTATTCAGTGAGGTACTGGAAGATGAGACAGAGCAGTATTTCAGTGCTGGCATTTGCTGATGATGTTGCCCTGATCGCTAAATCAGAGGCAAATCTCCAATCCAACCTGCAAGTCTGGAAGGAAGAACTGGAGAAGAGAGGGATGGTCATAAGCAGCTCTAAAACAAAATCCATGGTGATATCACGAGAAGAAAGAAGACATCAGATTAAGATGGGGAGAATAGGTCCTGGAGCAGGCAGGTCGACCACTTTAAATACCTCGGAGCTATTATAGACCGAAAGGGAAGCATCAAAGTAGAGTTGGCCACTCGAAAAGCAGCAGCTAGGAGACTTTTTCAGGCCATAAATCGAGGACTCCTCAGCAAAAGAGAAGTTGGTAAGAAGACGAAGATAGCTGTATACCGCTCCACCTATGTCCCAGTCTTGACATATGGATGTGAGTCATGGGCAATGACTACAACCCACAAAAGCCAGATCCAAACCTCAGAAATGAGGTATCTGAGGAAGGTGGTTGAAGTAAGAAGAAGAGACATGGTCCGCAACCAGACGATACGTCAAGGAGTAAAATCCCACCCCCTGCAGACCCAAGTAGAACAATCGTAACTAAGATGGTTTGGCCATGTCTGCAGAATGGGAGAAGATCGGTTACCACGACAAGCATGGAAAACAAAGAGCCAGGGACCCAGACCCCCAGGACGACACAGAGTCCGCTGGGAGGACAACATTAGACAATCTTTGAAGAACCGAGGACTAGAATGGAACCAGGCCAGAAGGAAAACAGCCGATAGAATAGTATGGCGCTCTCTCTTACAAACCTCTACACCTCATGGTAAAAGCGGAGCGACCAAGTAGGTAAGTAAGTACTACGACTCCCTCAGAAATGCTGCAAGAGGCGACTAAAGCTTGGTTGTGCTTGAGACTATCAACCTTTGCATGTAAAACTAATAGCTTGAGAAACCATTGCTGAAAGAGTACATGAATATTTCAGTACAGGTTTCCTGTATAGAGATCACCTACAGAGGCTGCTCCACGCTCCATACAGAACGAGAAGGGAAATGAATGAATGAACGAACAAATTAATGAAAGAATGAATGAATGAAAGGATATCTCTTATTAAACCTTGTGGAAGAACGAAATAATCTCTTGTTAAACCTGTGGACAGAATGAAATGATATCTCTTGTTATACCTCGTGGAGGAATGAAATAATCTCTTGTTAAACCTGTGGACAGAATGAAATGATATCTCTTGTTATACCTCGTGGAAGAATGAAATAATCTCTTGTTAAACCTGTGGACAGAATGAAATGATATCTCTTGTTATACCTCATGGAAGAACGAAATAATCTCTTGTTAAACCTGTGGACAGAATGAAATGATATCTCTTGTTATACCTCGTGGAAGAATGAAATAATCTCTTGTTAAACCTGTGGACAGAATGAAATGATATCTCTTGTTATACCTCGTGGAAGAATGAAATAATCTCTTGTTAAACCGTTGGGTA
>JAMPIV010012192.1:0-192800 GCA_024509875.1 Oreohelix idahoensis
GGAAATCTATCATGTGAATCTCCTGAAGAAATATTTTGGAAAGAGAACATCAGGAAGAGACACACTTGTTGACCTTGTCCATCGCCATGGAGATGAAAAAGGAACCACTTTCATCATTTGAATATCCATTACACCCCTGTGAGACAGCCGCACAGGTGAAAATCAGTACACATTTAACGAAAGAGCAAAAGAAGCAGAGTACAAACAGGTTTCAGAGATAATCATCGCATAGCGTGATAACAGACCGTCCGGGGGCATACAAACTGGTATTTGGAATTATAATATGAAACTGATAGGGACCCCCACACCTGTCTGTAATGAAACCTATTCGATTCCTTTTGCTAAGGAGAAAGCTTTGAAAGGAAGAGGATAACTATTTGTTGATAGGAAGGAATTATGGTTCACACAGTGAATCTTCCGTATAGTTCCTCTGGTGTTATGTACTTTTAAGGTAAAACCTCTGGAGAACATAGACCTTCATGTATAGATTACAGGAGACTGAATGCCGTATTCAACACTATCTCGGGACAGTGTGATCCGCGTTGCCGTATACAAATCAGCTGTTTGCCAGACTAAATAAAGCTAAATATTTCTCATAAGTATGGATCTGAGTAAAGGATACTATTCAAGATTCCAGTAAAATCCTGAGGTTAGAGTACCATAACTAGCTATTTGAGTACATCAGAATCACAGAACACACTATGCATGTTGGTAATAGATTGACCATTTAGGATTTAAGTCACTAAATGCACCTAGTGTCCTTCTCTAGAGAATGTATGAGAGAAATTACATTGGATTCCTATGACAATAATCCCTGATTATAAAAACTAGAAATTGTAATTAGGTTTCATATCCATTGGGAAATATTAGCAATAACAGCAGAAACATTTGTGAGGAACAATAATTGACTCTTGCTCGCAAACATGCTGTCTCATTGATCGACTTGATGACACGAGAGATGCAATTTAAACAGACCCGACCAAGATCCAAAATGTACAGACTTTTGGAATGTTTTTGGCGAAGAATTAGGAATTGACTGGGTTGACAACACAGTTTTAAGACAGAGGAATTGCATGACCCCTGACCCAAAGAATTTGTAGATGGTAACAACTACAAGAGAAAGATTCACGCTTGCGCGATGGAGTCCTAGGAAAACCAAGAAGCAGGTGTAGTACGTGAGATCATCTTTTTGTCTGCGAATATGTGGTTCACCAGATCAGTAGTCTATCAAATCAGAAAAACTTGTTAATCTGTTTACATGGATGTGCAAAATCTTATAACGTGAAATTGACTGATCGCAATGAAAGGAAATTCCAGATCGATAATTAAGAGTGAATTCCACAATGGGAAATGATAGAGTGCTTACCAAGATGAATTGAAAGGAATGAAGACTGTCAATTATGACTAAGCGTTTGAGGGTTCTACATTTTGAAACTTACCTGACTTGAAAAAGTTTGCTCAAGAATTCATAGTAAAGAGGGAAGAGATGCAAGTAATATTGGGTTATGCATTGCAACGCTTGGAAATTCTAGTAAATCAGATGCAATTGGATGTCTCGGGAAATAAGCCCTGCTGACATGATGCTTGAAAGGCATGATAGACACGTAGTTCATATCTAACTATCTTTCAGGAAACGAATACTCGAGAATTTATCGTAAATGATCTTGCTTGCAAATACTTTAATTGGCGAACTTTTCAAATTAGAGTAGATGCAATATTCACTTCAGTGCATTGGACTGCATTGGAGGCAAATGAAACTTTGCATACAGAGCTGGATCACAAACGCTTATCGAGGCAAACTACGCGACAAATGTGCAAACATGTATGCGCGATTCTAAGATACTCCTTGTGCGCTGATCATGTTACTGATGTCTGTGCGAATTGAGTTGTGAAGCATTTAGACTCTTGATATAGAGTGGACTATTCCGAACTTCTGGCAGTGATGGATTTTTATCTTGATATAAATGTTCGAACAACTATATCGTGCTTTTTTTAACTGACCCTATGCCCCAGGCACATAGAGTGACCATTAGAATTTGAGGCGCTATGTCGCAACGTACCTCTCTGGCCCCTCATAACACTGACAATGATAATTTATGTCTTTTCCTATATAAAGTGGTTGGAGATTTCTCGCGGTGCTACGTGAGGTGCTATGCTATGTGCTGAGATCCATCGCTTAGTGTGGTAAAAAGTAAACGTAGCTCGGGTTGACACATAGATGCATTAGTAAAACAGTGAAATGAAGAAAGTCCTAATGTAAAGAACAAAGGTTTCTTCACTTGTTCTGTCCTTACATGTCGACGGCGTAAGTGTCTAATTTGAGATCGCAGGCTTTGTTGGTTTTGCTTTTACTTACAGTCCACAGTCAAATATGTTACGTTTCATCGTTCATAGCAAATCTGCCTACTAGGAGTAGTGAAGGTAAGGAGACTTAAACACTATTAGGGTCAGCAATCTCGATGTGTGGGTGACATGGCTTCACTACTCTTTGCTAATACTCAAATACCGTGCCAAACCTGGGTATTTCATTTACAGAGGGTAGACTGAAGCGTATAATCGAACCGACTATTGCGCGCGCGACGCGGACTAACAACTTGCATTGCGACGCTGTTAACAGTTTAGAACATTACTTCGAAAAGTACAGATGAACTATGCATGACTTTATGCAGAGATGAAAGTGTGTGTGTGTGTTTGATAATCTGGGTCTTCATTGTGTTTGGTAGATGACGCACTTGCGTACTCGCTATCTGTGGGTGATATGTCCGTACTCTTAAAGTCGGTCCGAAACTTTACTACAATACTAGAATCGTCTAAGTGTAGCCTATATAAAGCCTACACCTATACTAATATTCAATACATAACAAGAAAAAAAATTAAAGAAAGAACCGAGTACGCTGTCACAATGACTGATGGGGACTGAGAGACCTTAGTATTTGTTAGAAACCTGCAACTTGTATCTTAGTTAGCGTGAAATAATGACATTAAGTCCTATATGGTGGGTATCCCGTTTTTCAGAAAGTGTACTCTAAATTGATGATACGCAGTGATCAATGACCTAATTTATTATTATTCATTCAATTTTCTCCTACACAGGGTAATATAAAGGCAGCTCATCGGAGCGAGAGAGGGGCCTACATAATGAGTGCAGCATGCCACTACAAATAAAAGCCGTCGCGCCGCTTCACAATTGCTGTATCTGATTGCGTCCTTAGTGCTTTCTGACAAACGGTAACTTTTGTTAATTACGTGATGTACGTATAAAAAACTACTAACCTTAACAAGCGTTAATAAGCCACAATACACTTGGAAAAGCTTATTAGACGACACCAAAATCAGAATTGACTCATTAGATGGCAGTTTATCGTTTGAAACCACCATTAAGTACATCAGACATGTAGATCTAGACAAGTTAGGAATGAAAGTAATTGTGATTTTTGACGGAGCACTTAGCTATTTTTTAAATTTGTATATCTGGGTTCCTCTCACGCGAATTAGTCAGGGCTAGCAAAGAATATGGTAAACAACGTTTCGCATAAATTTAGGAAGATACACAACTTATAACCAAAACGCTTGTTAACACTAGTGGCTGCGATTGCCTGAACTCATGGAAATAATTCTGCTCATAATTAAAGCGTTCAGTTTTTTACCTGACAGTTTTCAAATAAACTTACTAATAGAACCAGTGCGTTGAGCGCTCTCAGTGTGCAATATGTTGATTTCTAATAAAAGCCTGGGACAATCGGCAGATCGAAATTGTGGGCATATATATTCATTGCCCAGTCAACGTAACTGTGTAGATTTATTGCCTCATGAATTTGTGGTAAGCTTGAAATAATTTGGTATCCTTTTAATGAAAAATTGAATGTAAAATTGATTTTTTAATTTCTGTATATGTGTGTGGTTCAGTAGCGAACATGAGGCAAAGCCTATATAGTGCTCCAACCTGAACAGAAGGTGTTGGAGAAAAGTAAAACTGCATGGAATTGCCCAACAGTACACTGACACCTATCTTATTGACTAGAAAGAACTAATGCTGGAATTGCAGAGGCGTAGTAACCATTAGGGAGGAGTATACTGGTGTAAATTGTTTCAGATGAAGCTGGCAGTTGGCCTACCGCTCTGAACTCAGTGTTTGTTATGTATTTGTGTTTCATTATCTGGAAAGATAGATTATAAATTAGTTTTATGAATATAGGAGGTACAACCTTCTTGTTTCAGGGACAGTGTTCCTAAAGTTATTGAGCAGCACCTGGTCTGAGCTTTGCTGAATCTAGAGGCGGACAGCCTACTCCTGGGTCCAGATAGTGACCAGTGCGGTGTCTCCAGAACACAGGGAGGCTATCGAGCAGAGGAGTCTTTTCCTGCAGCCATCACGAAAGATAAGCGTCTGTGGCCAGAGGAGCTCAACATTATGTGTCCCCTCAAAAAATTGACATTATAGTAAAACAGAGGGACAATACCTTGTTTAAATTGACAGGAACTGTGAATTTTTCCCCATACTATTTCCAAGATAAACAAACACTTGAAGTCATGATGACAAATAACAACATAGCTTGAAAAACAAAACCAGTATTACCTCATAGTACTACTACATAACTGACACACATAGGATAATATTAATAAAAATATGGTCACTACAAGGTTTATATTTATAAATTCTGTACATATAAATTGTGATTACATTTGATTGTGATTCCTGGTTCACTTTGTAGTTGAATCAGGATATATATTAGTGAAAGTAATTAATACATATATATTTGAAACTTTACCAGTGACTCATTTAAGATAGTCTTATAGAGTGTTAAATGTGTGTGGGTGTCACAGTGTTGTCAAGTGTGGTGGAATAAATTAAATTGTTTATCTGTCTGTTGTTGTTGTGACTTACACTTCATCATACACATACCCTAGACATTCAACGTAGTCATCACAATATTCCAGAATAATTCTGACTGAGGTATAAATGTGGTAGCAAGTAAGGTTATCTGTAAAACACTACACCTATTAGATACAGATACCTTCACAGCTGATCTCAGTCAATACACTAAGTCCCCTATAAGTATTTATATCATCCCACTTTACCACATATATTGGGGTCTCGCTCCCGGGATTTTGAATCTTTCCCTATTATAAATATTGGGGGTAATTCACTATTGGGAATAATAAGAATTAAAAGGTATCCTTGGGTGGAAATAAATAACGTTGAGCTCTCAGTGCCTGTGGTGTCCTTGGATAAGTAATTACAAATTGTATTGTTTAGTTAGACATTACATACATTTACCTGTTAGAAAATGGCGGACCTGGCCAAATTTCGATCTGCTGCTGTACAGACTGCGAAAGAGTTAGGAATGGACGGGCAAATTATGATTGCTTATGTCACTGCTGAATGTGACAAATATAATGAACGGGAAGAAAGAAGATTAGAAAAAGAGGCCGAAAGAAAGTTAGAGGCTGAGACTAAGAGGTTACAGGCTGAGGCTGAGACTAAGAGGCTGCAGATTGAGGCTGAGGCTAAGAAATTGGAAGCAGAAGAAAGAAGATTGACTGCAGAAAGAGAAGAGAAGAAATTAGCTGCAGAAAGGGAAGACAAGCGATTAGCTGCAGAGAGGGGATTACAAGAAGAGATTACAAAGGGAACATGAGTTACGACTAAGGGAGTTTGAGTTTCAAGTTGATGTATAGGAAGACTGGAGCTAGATCCAAAGGTCAGGGACAGCTGGTACTTCCTAAAAAAGATGTCTTACCCCAGGATAAGCCGAAAATCCCTCAATCGGACTTATGTGAACTGGAGGAAGAGGATGTAGAGAGGAAATCTCTCATCAAGAATTCTAAGTGGGGAGAAAAATTGGTAGCGGTCGTTGTGTGAATGATAATTCTGGGAAGAAAAATCATCACTATAGCGCTTCGAGTGGAAGAGACCATACCGGTGCATGGACAAATAGGTCCACAAAATTAAAGGTCCATATGTAGCGCTGTTAAGAACGTGGACTGATGAAAAGGCAGAGGAAAATATTACATCCTCATACCAATATGTGAATGAGCTGACCACTCGTTTAAAATCTGGCTGGAAACAAGCCAGGAAGAAACATGCTGCCTATTATAACAGGAAGGCTAAAGACAGAGTCTGGTCCTTAAAAGGGACTGTCCGTTTGTTTACAAATTCCTGTCTAGCGGTAGTCTCACACTAGTCGTGTCAGTCAGGTCAACCATTGTTGCAAGACCGTGTGCGTCCATGCGTGACTGCACAGGAGGAATGTTATTTCATTCACTCGTTCATTATACATCTTGTTTCCTTCACTCGTTCACAACATAATCATGTGCCCAATGTCTTTAGAATGTAGTACTTTCAGATATCAGTTAGTACTTACATCAATTTAATACATCAATGATAACATTAATAGCACATAATTGCAAACTATAGTGCGTTTCAAAAAGATCGGTCGACGATTGACTTCAAATATCTCCATATTCTTTGCACTGATAAACATGATTTTTTGCATGTGGTCTTATATTTTCAATGTCCCAAAGTTTTTATAAAATTCAATGTGCAGTTAGTGTTCTTTTCTTGCAACGGCTAATTCCTTTGATCTTTTTTAACGAAGTAATTATTTTGTCCTGGAAGAAAATAATTTACCGTAAATGACGGAAGTTGCATATTTTCGGCATAGGCGTCTATACAATTTGAATGGTAGAGGGTTTTGTTAACTGATTACTACGTGAGGTCCTTTTTTATTTCTTCGAAATATTTTAGAGAATAATAACGCCTATTCGTTGTAAATGTTACTTTTTATACTAAAACGTGAATGGATGCATGAAGAGGTGAAAGTACTGTGTATGTTAAAAATATTAGTGAAATCGTGGAGATAAAAAGGAAATGAATTGGTTTACATATACACATAGATGGAGGAGAAAACATATAAGGTATTTACACACTTATTCTGAGTCAGACAAGTCTAACATATTGATGACTATTCTCGGCTGAACGAACGACAGTCCATCTTTTTTCCAATAGCCATTTTCCTCTTTTAAGACATGGTCTTCACATTTACACCAATAATCTTTGTCTATCTGCGAGAGGGCGGCATATGTTAGTTCTTTCATATTGCATAGTTTGAAAGTTTTATTTTCAGCTGCCACCTGTCCTTTAACTTTTGCCCAAACGAGTTCAATTGGGTTTAAATGTGAAAGATAAGGTGGCAGTCTCAAACACATATGACCGTGCTGTTGAATCAACTTGTCTATATGGAATATCTTGGTCTTTTGTGATTTCTTAACAAGGGACAGTAATTCAGGTTTCAGAAACCCCTCGTTAAATGGAATGTCTTCTTTTCTGAGCCAAATCTTTATAGCATCTTTTGTACTAGAAGATGTCGGGATTTTGTCTTCTTCTGCCACAGCGTTGCGGTATGATGCGTTGTCCATTATCAGACAGAATGGTCTGTCTAGGGACGGAAGAAGAGTATTTTCAATCCCCTCTCTAAATATGTTACCGTTCAGCTCGGTATGATAGTCCCGGTTGTCCGTATAATTGGAAGTGAAAATAAGTTCAGCATTTTTCACTAGCCCATTATGTCTGCTGCCTGCATGTGCCATTATCAGACGTTGTCCTTTTCCACTGGGTACACATCTTTTAATCGTTCCATCTGATAACTGCCATTCCTTTTCACTTGTGTGGTGTGCATTGATCAAAGTTTCATCCACATACACAATATCATAATCTTGATTACGCATTTCCCGTATTTCACGTAAATATTTACTTCTCATAGATAGTAAGTGCGGCTTCTCGCAGATGACGTTTCTTCCACTAGCGTACTTCCTAAACGTAAAGCCAATGCTTCTAACAGTTCTCCATAATGTTGATTTCGACACATCAATGTCATTGTGTGTTCTCAGCCGAATTTTCAGTTTTCTTAGTGTCACTGTTTCTTTGGAAGTGAACATTCTACAAGTCTCTCTTCTAATCACATCCCTGTCAAAACTATCTACTACTTCCTTTATTCCTTGCGTCCTGGTATTGATTGAACTGAAAGTTCCATTAGCTTTGAGTAATTGATGAAATGAGCGTTTACTTAAACCCAAAGCGTGAATAGTTCTCTTTTCAGGATTTGAGAGACTCCGATGCAATTTACCACGCTTAGCTTCTCTGCAGAAACATTTATCCATCTTCACTGCCATTGTATGCAGTGTAAGGAACTTGACTTTCATACCCATTGTATTACAGACCTAGAATACTGCAAGATACGCCTATGCACTGAAATACACAATCAGTAGAACGGTAACTGAACGCACCGGAAGGATCAATGTAATGTTCAAAACAGTGCGATAGTGAGCTGAAACACGTGTAAAATCACCTAAACTTGCCTTCAAGATGTTAAATCGAAATAGCGCACAAATATGAAGGGGTAAGCCCTCTCAATACACGGATGGACTAGGAGGTGGTCGATTTTGTATACTTTAAATAAAGAAAATTTTTTCTTCTTCTTCTTCTTCGTCCTGAAAAGGACGGTGGTTGCGTTGTGTCTGTTTATGCCTAAGCTGTGATATCTGCACCTTTCGGTCGACACATCCGACTTCTGCACGGCATTTTTTAGGACTGGGTTTGCCTTCCCATTTCGATCCACACTCGCTCAGTCAGACTGCACAGCTGCAGACTGTTTCCAGGACCACCACGTGGAGGTGGAGTGCGGTCTTGACCAGCTCTGGTTCGCTGGTCCTGACGCAGTCAGTCAAGCTATGAGTCGCTGACTTCGGTCTCTATTCATAAAGAAAATTTAAAACCATAAGTTTGTTAACGAGGAAAAAAATGTCCCGCTCGGGACATAGCGATCATTAGGTCATATGCAAAGTTGCAACAATTACTATCAAGTGGTTGCAGAGATATTGAATATTAAACAGCGGCAAACATTGTGAAACGCACTCTAGCTATCAATCTAATGTAAAGAAATTGAAACACAATATTAAGTATTTAACACTTTACATTAATTAACTAATCCCTTGATAATAGATTTAGCTAACTAAGCGAATACTAAGAGTTTGCTTACCGCTCAGGACTATTATCCACAGCTTAGAATTTGAATAGCTGTATACTCAAGTTTGTAAGCCCACTGGGCTTACCATCAACACGGGGAAAACAGAAATCATGTACCAACCAGCTCCTGGTACAATTTATACTGAGCCAGTCATCAAGGTAAATGGTGAGAAACTGAATGTTGTGAACAGGTTCACATACCTTGGTAGTACACTATCCCAGAACATCGTCATTGATGATGAGGTGAACACCAGGATCTCCAAAGCCAGCAGCACATTTGGCATCGAAGTGGCATTAGTCTACAGACAAAGCTGAAGGTATACAGAGCTGCGGTGCTTCCAGTGCTGCTTTATGCATGTGAAACATGGACTGTATACAGGCGCCACGTAAAAAAGCTCAACCACTTCCATACAGTCTGTCTCAGGAAGATAATGAACATCAAATGGCAAGACAAGATCCCGGATACCGCCGTTCTTGACAGAGCTGGTATCCCTAGCATCGATACTATTCTGATGCAGTCACAGATTCGCTGGGCAGGTCATGTAGTCCGCATGCCAGACCATCGACTGCCAAAGATACTCTTTTATGGTGAGATGCAGAAGGGTATACGCTCCCATAATGGCCAGAAAAAGCGCTTCAAAGACACGCTTAAGGCTTCATTAAAAACCTTTGACATAAACCCAGACACATGGGAAGCTGCTGCGCAAGACCGAACTGCTTGGCGCACATCTCTTCGTAAAGGTGCAGTGGCATGCGAATCTTCCAGAAGAGCAGCGGAACAGCGGAGACAAGCTAGAAAAGATCGTGAAATAAAACCTTCACATGAAGCAAACATTCCCTACCCACACTGTTCGAGATCCTTCCAGGCCCGCATTGGGCTCATCAGTCACCTTCGTACTCATAGACTATCCTAACATCCTAATAATTGGATGAACAGAGTGGTCTTCATCACCTGTGATGGACGAACAACAACTCAAGTTTGTGTAGCTTGAAGGCTTGAGACGTGTAATGGAAAAGAGTCTACAGTAATCTGACAGCCTATTGTAACCTCATAGCTGCTCCGTGATTTGCTAGCTAAAAACATGCATTATACTGTCTGTCTTTACTTACACAGCTTACTCTTTCCTCCCCACCTCTTTTCTTTTAACACGAGCTAACACAGTGCTTACAAACTTCGTGACCTGTCAGTCATAACAGGAAAACAAATCAGGCTTTGTTTACCTCGTCCACCCACGCGAGCTCATCTGTCAGTCATAATACCTCTCAGAATGACAGCACGTGAGAGAGACGAAAAACAGACCCTTTTGAAGTTTTTACTCAGGGCAAGTTTAGAATCCCCTGTGCTCTTTAATCTCGAGACACGGGCATTTTAAAGAGAAACCCGTTAGCCGTAACGAAAGCCTCTGATGTCGGTCAACAGCGCCAGACGAGAGATTCTGGTAGCCGAATCGTAAGCTTTCATCTTGAGCGCTAGTTTCTGAATTCTTCGTTCCACACAGTAGCGTGAAATTAACAACATTAGAGATCAGAGCAATCTTATGATATATATACTGCTGTTTTCTTAACCCAACTATCAGAAGTCATTCAGAATTTTGAATATTCTAGCGCGCAGTCCTAGAACCCATTTCTTGTGGATATGGTGTATTAGTGTTCGTGGAGATTTTCATTCTGATTTTTCTGGTAAAAGGATAATAGTGCTAATGATTTAAAAAGTGATTGCTTTTAACATTTATTCTTCACTTAGATTTTTCTCGCTAGTAAAACTAGTGAAATAAAGTAACGCGTGGCGATTTCATACCAGATATTCAATTAAAATGTTAAATCACGCCACCCCCTACCCACATACCTTAGACGGTAATTATGTTAACATTGTAGGCAGACGCGACACTTCATCTCTACAGGAGAGAGATAAACCCGACGGTTTAACTGACCGGACTTATATGCATTAAAGCTACTGATAGTGGGAGTATAGAATACACGTTATATTTAATTTTGTATATTTGTTATTATAGTGTCTATTATTTTAATACCATACGACAAACTAACAGACGCCGAGAATTTAATAGCTATTTAATGACAGGCGATCATTGTTTAGGTAGCGCGTATGGAGAAATTAAATAATAATTAACATTGTACGCTGACAGCCGGCGCGAGCAGGGGCGGGCGAGTTAACATAACTCAGCCCGACCGAACTCAGCCTCCAGCGACGTCTGCTAGGATGTAGGCGTAAGGAAACACCGTGTGCCTTTTAAACCTAGTCAAGACTGATGGAGTGGAGAAGAGATCGTCTTGTCCCCGTCTGTGTGTATATATAGTAGTAGCATTTTTTCCATAAATGTTTTCTTGTATTTTTCGCAGACCTGATCACAAGGGCATCCAGCAGTCTTCTTTTGTTTTGGTAATTTTCTCCTTTACTTGGCTTGTGCGTTACCAATTTCATTTATAACGTTCACTCGCTCAATGGTATTTGAGAACAATAAAATTTAACACTGGACTTAACAAATCCAGATTTATATTTTTACCAGCCACAGTGGTGTACATATCACATTATTATTGTTCCCGACTCCTGACAGTCGTAATTTCAGTGGAGTATATCCCTTGATCTATACGCTGTGCAGAATCGGTGCTCTAACACAGAGTTGGCCGATAGAAGAACCATCATCATCATTGGAAACAATATTTTAGCAACCAGATGTTTCCCAATACTGGAAGTATTTTCCCGTGAAATGGTGAACCTCCAGAACTCTCACAGTTTTAACTATTTGTAGTAACACTTATATCCAGGAGAAGCACCATATTAGGCGTTCACCTCGCTAGTTAGTTTCTGGGGATGAACTGAGGCCAATTTAGATCTGCGACACCTGGGGTGACAGAATATTAAATGAAATTGATAATATATTCATGGATTAATTCCACTACCAAGGGATATTACAGACCTACCATACCAGGCAATTAGGTAAGAGTGTGAGAGCGGCCACTGTTTGAGAGAGTGTGTGAGTATTTTTCCTTGTTTGCTGGAAACTATCTATATATCTGATTTGTCTAAATTTTGTTTACTTTACTGGGTCTCATAGAGTACCAATACTGTTCATTCTGTAACCTAGTGCTAACCTTCAACCTTTGGTTTAATAATTTTCGGTTTTTTTTTCTCCATTCGAGGAGGGTGCACTTTTTCTGCGTTATTTCATATGCATGTAAATGTCTCTTTGATCTTTTCCTTTAGATATTTTGATGTTGTCGAGTTTAATGATAATAAACTACAAAGAAACTTACATGTGTGTGTTGGTCAGACCCATACCCATTTATCCGTAGTTTTTTCACGTTTGTGTGTCTTGTTGTCACATAGCTGTGTGTGTGTGTAGAGTAACTTATCTATTCTTGATAGGGAGGCAAAGGCTGTCTGGTAATAAAGTACAGTCGTACGGATAGGCTGAAGGAGATAACCTAATCACTCCAGAGACATATCTTTCCCTCAATCTACCACCTGTGAAATCTATTTTCTATACCTTTTCTCGCGTATCTGTCGACATCCACTCTACTTAGACGGGCCAAATAAAACAATTAACCTTCCGTACAACAGGGCTCTCTTCTATTAGCGTGTGTTCTCTTCCAACAGTTATCAGCAAGTGATTTCTAAACTCAGCATTCGTTCACATGGAGTTAAAACAAGTTCTTCGTCCCCACGCCTAGAGTTAATTATTTCCTGTCCCTCGTTTAGAAGATTTATCGTGGCGTCTTCAGTTTACCACTGAACATGAAAATATAATACTCTGGGAACCACTGTGTTTCGACTTGACGAATAAATCGAACTGAAGTCCTTAAAGAAATAACTTTTAGAGCCTGCGCGCAAGAAAATAGCATTTGGATCGAATGACAGGAATATTAGTGAAGACTTGGAAAACAGCTATAGGATAGAACGCAGGTGCAAATATTTCGTAGAGCAACAGACAAATGTGAAGGAAGAGAAAAGTAAGGAATTTGAAAATAATTTAGACCAAGCCTTCGAAAACTCCGTGACACACACACACACACATATATATATATATATATATATATATATATATATATATATATATATATATATATATATATATATATATATATATATATATATATATATATATATATATATATATATATATATATATATGGAAGTAAATGTGAAGAAACTCATTTTATAAGTAAATTAAAAGTGTAGTGTTTAATTAATGCAAAAACCTTTCCGTGCATATAAACATATTCTTCATAACGGAAACTCCACTACAACTTTTTAAGCATGTTTAGTGAACGATTGTCAATGTTTCCAATTTTCACTGACTAGACACACTTTAGTCAGTCTAACCTCAGTTCCCAGCGACACATGTGAATATAGTGTTCAGCCTGAATCTATCGTTAACGGATTATTAACTGTGTGCAGTCTCAAGTAAGAAGACTAGAGAGTTTCGAGTACGCACGTCGGATATATCACACGTAAGTGCTTTTATGTTAACAAATAACAAATATAGCAATAAGTATGATAATTTATATTATAAGTAGCAGAAGACAAATTTTAGGTCACTAAAAATTGGTGGGTAAATCAACCTAAACTTTAACCTTTTTAATGCAAACTGAAATCGGTTCAATGTGCAAATGTATTAGTTAAACAAAACGGCTTAATAAGTACATGTGGCAAGCAAACAAGGTGCAATGAACATAAACGCTGATCAAATGTTAATTATGGCGTTCATGTATAATACAAATGAGCCATTACGATCGGATATCCGCTAAGTCTGGAGCTGTTTAACTTCGTAGATTTATTACAATCGTTCGTTGAAATACTCGTACAACATTCGTTATCAATCGTTTATTCTATTGCAATGGATGTTTGCATTGTTGCTTTTAGATACGCCCCACTGAAGATTGCCCTCACTGCTGTCAGCAAAGCGACAGATGAAATCATTAATTGTCGATGATTGATGTGAAATAGTAAGAAGAATTACGTGAAAAGGTAGTCCGTAGCCATAGTGCCGCAATTGAGTGAGGTGTTACAGACTTCACTATACTTGGTTTCAGCTTTGTGAGGTGGGGTGACCGGTTACCTTCCACGCTGCATTTGCCCTCCCTAGCTGAAGAGCAATCAGGTACCCGTTTTCCACGGGGTGACTGGAGTGTTATGATACTTGGTTTCGAGCCTGCTAACTTTGCCTCGAGCAACAGCGCCTTAACCACTCTGCTGATCGACCCGCGAAAGAGTTGTTAAAAAAAACATGTATCAAGGAAACATAGATACTATCTCTTCCGAGTGCCGATTATTTGCTATTTTCAAAGTGATAAGGCAGGGCATTCGAACATCCTGGTCCAAAGAGAGCACACGTACCACTGACAGTGGCGGATCTACTATGAAACTAATGAAGCTTAAGCCTCAGGGCCCCTAATCCCGGAGGGGCCCCAAAAGCGACTTTAGTCCACATTACTTAAAAATTTTGGGTCTACTGTATGAGAAGGGGCTTTTAATAAAAAATAATATTAATAATATAGCCTAATTCAATACAAAGTAATAGTTAACATAAAAATTAAAAGGTTATTAAAGTATCATGTAGGCTAACCGTAAACGAAAAAAACGCTATCTCAGAAAGTACCGGTAGACCTAAATTTTTTTCCTTTCAAAGCATGCGACAATAGTCGCACGACTCAAATTGATTAATTTTTTGTTGTATATATTTCAACAATCCCAAAGTTTGAGAGTCAGTAGCACAGATGTTGTAAAGGTGGAGTGTCGCTGTAAGTTGGCTGTTCTGCTGTGGCTACTGTAATTGTTGTCCCTTTTTAACAGAGGTCTAGACCCTAGAGGAATAACAATGAGTTCACGAAAGTACTTAAGTGGATACCAAAAACGCAAACTCAAGGAAAAGTGATCTGACGAAATCTCTAAATGTCAAAAACTAACAAATTATTTGGCAATGTCAAGTTTGTCAACACCTACAGTTGAAACAAGCCAAGCAAACACCACTGAAGCCAGTGATAGTGCACAAACTGTGGGAGCTCTTTCTAGCAATATTCAACCCACTGTTGACGCTTTTGATACAGATGACGATCACAGTGGTCAACATGAAAGTACCGCGGAACAAGCAGAGACTGAGCAGAAACATGAAACAGGAAGCAAATTCAGTGATTTCAAAGAATACAGTGACCTCCAAAACTGGCCCATAACAGTTGATAATGATTTCATACAGAATTGTTTAATGCAAAGACATAGGTTTTTTTCAAAATGAAAAACCAGATGATGTATATACCGAATCAAGCAGGGTTTACAAGGAGCAAAACAGAAGTTTCTCAAACAAATATTTTGAAAAAAGATTGAAAATGGCCAGACTATGATGAGATCCTGGTTAGTTTACTCAAAGAGCAAAGGCTGTATATACTGTTTTGTTTGCAAACTCTTTTCTAAATGCCAGACATCACTTACAACAGGTAGGTTTTCTGACTGGATGAATGTACTCAGAACTCTGGAGAATCATGAAGACAGCATGGAACATAAGAGGGCGATGTCGTGTTGGATAACAAGAAGGTCAAATAAAAATACTGTGGATCAGCAACTTGAAGAACAGATGACAAAAACCATACAGTACTATTTTGAAGTACTGAAAAGAGTTGTAGCTGTTATAAAGTTTTTAAGTGAAAGAGGTTTGGCATTTAGAGGTCATGAGGAGAAGTGGGGCTCACCAAATAATGGAAACTTCATGAGGGCCATTGAACTTATTGCAGAATTCGAACCATTTTTACATTAACATCTCGAGAAATGTGAAAATGAAAAAGTAAATGATACTTACCTATCCAAAACCATGTATGAAGAATTGATAGAAATTATGGGAAAACATGTGCAAGAAAAAATTGTGAATCAAATCAACAACCTAGACACCAAATACTACTCTATTAGTGTTGACTCTACTCCTGACCTGACACATGTTGACCAGCTGGTAATTGTGGTTCGATACTGCTATAATGGAAAACCCTGTGAGCGATTTTTAACATTTTTACCGATAGAATACCATTCATCCACGACCTTGTTCAACAAAATACAACAAGTCTTGGGTGAACGTAAGCTTTCACTTGAAAATATCCGTGCTCAGCCCTACGATAATGCATCTAACATAAAGGGCTCGGAGAAAGGGCTGCAAGCACTCTTTAAAAACATTAACAGGTACGCAGACTATGTACAACAATAAGAATGAACTAGAGTTGGGGCACTGTACGAAGGATGGCCGCCGACCGAGCAAAGTGGGATCAATTTGTTGCTGCCCTACAAGACGCCACCAGGCGTGATGGCCACTGACTGCTTTGGCGGTTGGCGGTTATGGATCAAAGAAGAAGAAGACTATGTACCATGTGCAGCCCATTCACTTAACCTTGTTGGAGAAAAGGCAGTGTCTACTGTACCTGATGGTGTTGACTATTTTGGCATTTTGCAGGAGCTGTATGTTTTCTTTTCTGGATCTCCATGAAGATGGGGGATTTTAAACACACAGGACAATCTACATTTTTCTCTAAAGAGCTTAAGTGTAACTAGATGGTCTGCACACTATGAAGCAGTCCGGGCAGTTAAAAATGGATATATGGGTATTTTACAAACTCTCAAACATATTTTTGAAGACTCAGAAGAGAAGCCTGAATGTAAACGAGAAGCAAAGAATTTATACAACAAAGTTGGTACAACTGGAATATGCTATTTTAGCAGTCGTTTGGGAAGAAGTGCTGGAGCGTTTCAACAAAACAAGTAAGAAACTCCAAACCCCTGGTTTTGATGTATTTGAAGGTTATCTTCTGTTTTCATCTTTGCTTTCGTTTGTTAAAGAACTCAGAGAAAATTCAGCCGATAGAATTGCACACTATGAATCAGAAGCCACAAAAGCCAGATCCAAACCTCAGAAATGAGGTATCTGAGGAAGGTGGTTGAAGTAACAAGAAGAGACATGGTCCGCAACCAGACGATACGTCAAGGCCTAAAATCCCACCCGCTGCAGACCCAAATAGAACAGTCCCAACTAAGATGGTTTGGCCATGTCTGCAGAATGGGAGAAGATCGGCTACCACGACAAGCATGGGAAACAAAGAGCCAGGGATCCAGACCTCCAGGACGACCCAGAGTCCGCTGGGAGGACAACATTAGACAATCTTTGAAGGACCGAGGACTAGAATGGAACCAGGCCAGGAAGAAGACAGCTGATAGAATAGTCTGGCGCTCTCTCTTCCAAACCTCTACACCTCACGGTAGAAGAGGAACGACTAAGTAAGTAAGTAAGAATCAGAAGCAAAAGGTGTGTGTGAAGATATCACTTCAAGTTATTCTGATGCTTCCAAACGCATTGTTACAAGGACATTTTCAGATGGAACAAGTGATATTGCTTCTTTGAGAGGAGCTGACAAACTTAGGATTGAAGTTCTATATCAACTCTATGACTGCTTGATAATCCAGTTAACTACGCAAGAGGATTGACCCATATGAGCAGATTGCGAAAAGGTTCAAGTTCCTCTCAGAATTGGTGAACAATTCGGAAATTGATGAGGACAGTATTTAACTTATAATATCGTATTACAAAGATGATATTGACCACAAATTAGTAAACGAGTGCTATCAGTTCAAAGAATATTTGCACCTTAGGAAATCCCAGAACACAGAAGAAAACACGCCATCTAAAATGCAATGCGCAGAAGTTCTTCAGCGTATTTGTGAGCAACACCTAATTGAAGTGTTCCCCAATATTACTACTCCGCTTGACAATGCCCATCACGAGCTGTGAAGCAGAAAGGAATTTTTCAAAGCTATCCTTTATAAAAAACAAATTTCAGTCTACCATGACTGAAGAGCGCTTAAATTCTTTATGCATATTGTCTCTAGAAAATGACATTGCAAGGAAGCTCCCATATGACAAAACTGTACGTGAATATGTTGCTAGAAAAAACAGAAATACGAGTATTTTGTAAAATGTGCTTCGTGTAGTATGTTCTGGTAAGTTTAACTTTTCCTTCGGAGCACAAATCTCTTATGGATACACCTTGTCAGTCTTGTTTTTTAACAAATTTATTAAAATATGTAATATTTCCTCATTGCTAATATTCTTATCTTACACTTGTATAATTTTCTTGGTACGTCTTCAACGAACTAATTCGGAATGATGGAGGCAATCATTAAAATAGTTAAGATTTAAAAAATCACATATACCAAGGTGGATAGTGGTCTAGTGATCAGAACATATGCCTTCCAAGCAAATGTTCTGCATTTAACTCCCAGCAGAGTTGTTTCTTTTTTGAAAATTCATTCATTTGTCTTCAGTTTTTATATGTGTGTTGTTGTGGATCTACTATAAAGCTTTAACTTCAGGTCCTCCAAGTCCATTTATCTCTATAATACATTTCTTTCCCATCCTCACAAATTTTTATATATTTTTTTTTTACTTTTTATAAAAGACCCCCCTCCAAGAGTTCAAGCTTCAGGGCCCCCAAAATGTAGATCCGCCTCTGACCACTGATATAGTTCACGTGACTTTGTAGCTTTTTTAAAGGCTAGGACGACCGTGTTGCCTGGAGTATCTTTGTACGCGTCACTGAAGTCTTATTCTTCAAGTACAATGCCTGGTGGCGTAGGCGATCACAAAGCCTTTATTTCTCAGTACTGTTTATCAGTCCTGTTTTTTTTAAATTTCTTCCATGCCATGCTGTCAAGCTGTCTAGCATCTTCTCTCTTTGTCATCCTCTGTATTTTTTTCCTTCAATCATTTATGTTATCACAAGACATTCCTGTTTTCTGCTTCTCACAACATTTCATTTTAAAAAGTGGATTATTTCCTTCTAACGTGAGTAGTAAGCTTCCTATTCGCGTTGGTCTCTTTCATGACATCCTCGTTACTCTTGTTAGCTGCCCCTGGTATTTTTAATTTTTTTCTGTAACACCACATCACTGTGGCCGCTAGTGCTTTTCCTACTTGAGTCCATGACTCACTTCCGTATTGACAAGTTATTTTGGTTCATGTCTCCGAATTAACTTCACTATGTCTTTACAATTATCAGAAATATATAAATATTACCTTGGGAGAGAGATTTATCTCCCGTCTAGCCAATGAAAACGCGTCATTCTTGGTGTGTGTTGTAAAACGTACTAGGCTTGAACATAGAGGCCAATTTTGTGCAACTTATAGTACGAAGCTATTTAATTTCATAAGGACTAAAGAAGTTTAAACGGGAAGGAGTATATATTTCAAAAACGGCAATGTTACTTTAGAGGTAGGTGCAAAAACTTTCTCGAATAGTATTTTAGTAAGATAGAAATATCGAGGGAAAGGGCTTCGTTACATCAGTTTAGTCCTAATTTAGCTCGTTAAAGCATGCACATATTAAAATGCATTTTGCAAACTAACCAATAAGTAAATAGATCAATACAGAATAATTCATAGAATAATTCAAGCTTTAAATGACCAAAATCGCCCCATAAATTAGAAAGATAATGAATATTAAAAGGTTTGCTAATTGAACAGAAGGCAGAATTATGCCTCATTTTGAGATTTTTAACACCCCTTTTTTCCCCATGCCATCCGATACGGCGGATGCGGTAGTATATAAGTCCTTGAACTTGGCTGAATTGAGGCCACAAAATTTGAAAAGACAGCTGAACAGAAGAGAGCGATAAAAGTGTAAAAGTCATATAACTTTGTCACTGCATCTGCCTAGCAGACCTAGAAGCCCATTAACAGCCTGTTACAGCTTGTGTGTATTGCCTGAGGGTAAGAAAGAATATATATATGTATATAATTATGAAATTTTCCTGTGCTTAATCCACTTGTGCGTTAGGAAGTGTGTAGAATGTGTAAACTCTTGGAGACGAAAGCCAGCCTTGTAAAATGTGTAGAATAATTGAGAATGATGGCCAAAGTACGTCTGTAAGTTTGACAAAGTGTTTGAAGGAGTATTTCCTAAAGGAACGACAAATTTACCAGGAACATAAGGAAGGATGACAGGAATTGTTTTAAGGTATTAATCAAGATATTACTTAGTGCTTTATACTAGACAAAATCATTGTATGAAGGCGGATCATGGACAACTGCATCTAACTTAGGATTTATAAGGAAAGTGTAGTCACAGTGAACTGGCTGTGAGTGGTATTAAGGTAAATTGTCCTGTGCATATGTTAGCACAATGTCTGACACTGTTTGTTATGTCCATTGTATGTGAGGACAGAATAGTGCTAGACCATACAGGGGTTGTGATTATTTGTATTCCAGGTTTTATCCTGCAAACTACCAGAAGTGCATGAATCATCTATCTCTGTTGAACTCTGAGGTGCAAGTGCTCTTAAAGTCATTGAAGCCAGATACCCAGTGTCCACTGCCTGGCAATTCACAGATGTGTTAGTTTATGGCAGGAGTGTGATTTATTTCTACATAGAAGATAAGTGGCAAAACCAAGCCACTGGTCAGACTATTCAGACTCTACCTCTAATATATATAATAAAAAGATAAAAATACAGTGTATGATGAATCCTTGTGGACATAAATTTGATAATTACTACTTCACAGTCCAGTAAGAGTGACAAAATATATATGTATTAGATAATGGTTAATCAAAAGGTGAAAGTCATCATATTGATCCATTTTGATAATTGATATTCCATGCTTATTTATTTCATTATGTAAATACATTTGATTCATTATAAGTTACCTAACCGAAAAGATAAACGGTATAGGATAAATAAATTGTAAATGTGTACCATCAGATTTGCTGAAATTATTTAAATTGAGTTCCAAGTTTTGTTGATACATATTATATATAGATATACCATAATTAGTACCCCTAGCATAATTAGCCATAATAAAAAATAATAATAACACATAATATCAGGGGAGAATCGTGAAAGGGAGCAAATAGACTTTCAGGACATCCACTCTCATCACACCTGGAGGTTTATACAGCTTGATCCTACCTTTGATGTCGATACACCCTTATTCCTTTCAGAAAAGGGGGTATTTCTTGTAATACCAGTCTCTTATCTGGCACTATCCTGGATTCATCTGATACATCTTTTTGTCCAGGATAAGTTGACATTTTCAATAACATCAACACCCTTTCGTGACATGATGGATACCAATAATTTAACAAAACATTAATTTTTTATAACAAATCTTTTTAATAGAAAGTACGAATCATAAAGATAGTATTAATAATTTAATGTCAACAGATTTCCTTTGCATTTAAAGCTGACTTAATGGGATTTGCATGTATGTTCATTAGTGGAACATTTCACTGCAGCTGCCATTCGCCACAGATTACCGCCCATGAAGTTCCAGTTGACCAGGCTTCATCTTGTACCATTCTTATATACTTATTTATGGCGTCTCCACTCTTCGTTTTCCTTGTGGGTTGCAATCATGAGTATGTCACTGCAGTGTTTGGCCATTTATTGGTTGACTACATCCAAAGCCAGTTTGTCTTGTTGAATTTTCGGTCTCATATTCTACAACAGGTACTTCATTGTTATTTCTTCTTACCATTGGATACAAAAGAAGCTGTAGTGGCATCTGTTAATGAAGCAATTGCTTCAGGACCTAATATTTTAGTGGCATATGATGTTTCCTGAACAAAATGGCAGGATGCATGTTACAAGTATGTTGAGCAGCCAAGAAAAAAACGTGCTGAGTTACGTTCTAGACAGAGAGCAGCGTAGGTAATCGCGTGTTGTCTTCGTTTTTTTTTTTAATTTTCTTTTTTTTATATTTCTAAGTCAGTCAATTTTGTTTTACTGCAAACGCAGATTGTTTCTTGATGTCACGAATAAAGTAATATATTTTATAGGTGTTGTGACAGAATTGACCGTTCCCTTTTCCTAACATTCATGGTTATCGCCGACATTATTGAGCTACGTCTCATTTTCTGTACTTAATCATTGCTTACACTCCCTTCCCTCAATTCTTGTCATGTCGGGACTTCAGCAACCATCTTTTGCTGATTAGGGTAATCAATCACTTTTGTTTGAACCCATATTGACACCTGAATCTGTGGAGTGAAATGTTGTAACACATTTACGAACGGACCGTGTGTAGGAGAGACCGGATAAATGAGATAACTATTTCCAAGCAAGACGGATCGGAAAATAATTATCCATCTTGAAAGAGAGAAAGGGAAAATATACGCATCTTATGCTATTGGCTTGGCATTTGAGATGTAAAAGTACAACATAACTCGTCAAGAAGACAGCCAGACATGACAGAGTAAGGAATAGGATCAGGATTCCATTTTAAAAGACCGGACAACGTATTTGAGCATTTTGTGAATTTACTCAACGACAACTCTACCTTTATTAATACGAAAAGCCCGAATTCCTAGGAACCTGAACAGTACATCTTAGTGAAAGTCTGTTGTAAAGTAACACCCCAGACCACGTGTAAGATGCATCTTAATGAAGTTGCCTTAACTATTTTTCTGAGCCAGAAGTTGGTATTCCCAAAAGAGATTTTGGATCGATGGTACCAACTGGTGGTGTTATCTGTGGAACAAGTGAGTGGTATAAGTGGCCTGCAGTCAAAGCTAGACAACTACGACAGATGGGTCTTAGCAGACGCTTGACCATCTTCGCAATTACCCCACGAAACTACGAGTGACGTGTTGCGGCCACCAGACTTGACCAGTGACGAGAGTGAACCAGTCCATAACCTGTAAAGAACAAGCATCGGCTGGAGCAGAAACCAACCGACATCTTACTCGCATCTAAGTACCCATTCAAAGTTGCCAAGTGAACTCTCTAATAAAGAACTTTTCGAATCAGACCATTACCTGTGAGGCAATTTTAAAGACTCTATCTAAATTTACCCCATCCTTATTTATGTTACAACTGTTAACGATAACTGACCATTAAATTTTGTTATCTATAGATATACAAATGTTTAGTTGATTTAGTCATTTTGAGTGAACTGCACCCGTATGTCTGAGTCACTTTAAATACCTTTGACAGAGCTATTAAAGTAATATTTTACTGAGTTAAATCATTTGGGGGCTCATCAGAACGAGCAAAATCCTTACTCATAGAAGGTCAGGAAAGATGAAAAGTTTAGACGGCCTGGATCCTATCAGCAGGAGTACTTGATTTCTTTAAATTCCCATGAGGCTCCCTAGAATTGAAGCACCATTCTTCAATTCACATCTCTGCCAAGAGTAATCTTGAGCGAAAGATAGACACCTTTGAAAACCCTAAGTAGATACTCTGAATTTTGACCACTATTGGACCATCATTGCAGAGTAAATCCCGCGACTGATGTAAAACAAATGTACTCCATACGGAGCTTGGTTAGTATAGTGTTTAAAAGTTTTGCAAGGGATAGAATGTTACGTGTGATTCCATTTCCATTGGTTGCTTTGACTGCTGCGAGTATGTTGTGAGTTTGTGTTCATCTTGCTTTGAGAATGCTCTTGTCAAGTACTGTATTATCATTTTGTCCTGTATATATTATGTGACAGAAGGATGATGTCGTCGGAAAATTCTAAATCTTCGATACGTTTTGTCAGTCCACTGACACATTTATGTTGGTTGATGTCGATGTTTTCGTAATGCATTCTACATGCAGGAAGAAGAGAAATGAAGAATTATGTATTTCTGCCATTATATGATTTCTTGATTTCGTTTATAAACTTACAGAGGACTCATCAATGCCTCATCGGCCTCCAAAATGATTCTCTGTTGTAAGCTGCCGAATACCTTTTCTAAGTCCACTAACCCAATGTAAAGTGGGACAGTTGTTCACACATTATGTGCAGTGTGACTATGTGGCCATTACAGGATCTGTTTTGTAGAAAACCTGTTTGTTCTTCTCTTAATTGTTTTCCCGTTATCTCTTTTTTCTGTCACGTTTGATCCTGTTTGATTTTTCTTTTACCTGACACAGATTGTGACATTATTCCAATGTCTTTTTTAAATAGTTTTTTAAACCTCCCTTCTTAACAACGTGACCAGTTTTTTTTTTTTTTTCCAGCCTGCTGGAATTTTGTCTCACCCCCAGACTTTACCTGGTAATTTTTGTATTAAATCTGTTGAGGTGTCAACGTCTGTTTTGATGACCTCTGCTGAAATGCCATCTGGACCAGTAGCTTCTCAATCTATTAAATGTTTTGTGGCTTTCTTTATTTCCTCTCAATTTGGGTTTTCACATTTTAATTTTAGCTGTTTGTAACTGAATAATGATGTATTTTCTACCAATCATGATTACACTGACAAACAACATTTTTCTTTCTTATATAAGAATAAGTGTTCTTAGGTCAGTTTCTTGCGCTGATTTCAAATCTGAAATCCGTTTATCTCTATCACGTCGGGTTCTTAAGATATTTGTGAATAAATATATTTTTGGGAAACCGTTATTTGCTCCGTTTCATTTTTACTATATAACTTATTAAAAATTAATAAAAAGCAACATAATTCTACTTTTTATACTGCTAAAAGATGCATGACATATGTTACGCGATTTTTCGAATAGTTACTGTATTTTGAATTAATTCTGAGCAAAATATGGCTTCTAGAAGTTGTAGAAATTCGGCTGATCTGTTCTGTTACGTGTGCGGATATTTTACCGATCTTGTTGACCAGAAAAACTTTACACCATTACTAAAGAAAACATATGAACTTTATTTCGATTCAAAAGTTGATGATGCAAATAAATCTTGGAAGCCAAATGCAGTTTGTTCGATACATTGGCAGGTTGGTTACGAAAATCGCCGAAGCATAAGTCGATGCCTTTTGGAGTGCCAGTAATATGACGTGAACATACAAATCACACTACTGATTGTTACTTCCGCTTGACAAATATCCATGGTTTCACTTTTAAAACTAAAAAGTCTGTGGTTTATCCAAATATTGAATCGGTTTCGAAACCAGTGCCTCATGATCCAATCACGTGTCCGATCCAAGTACCACCAGAACAATATCCGTTGGACGTAAATGAACCATCAGAAAGTGATAGTTTACCTGCTTTAGAAATTAATTCTGACTCAGATTACATACCGGTGAATGATGGTGTTTACTTAATTAACCATTCAGAACTTTCAGATCTAATACGTGATCTCGCTCTTACCAAAGGACAAGCGGAATTACTCGGTTCACGACTCAAAGAATGGAATCTTTTAGCGCCCAATACTCCGATATCTAAATTTCGTCATAGACACAGAGAACTTGTTCAATACTTTGAGATGGATGATGACATTTGCTATTGCAAAGATGTAAACGGTCATGAGCACATAGTCAACGAATGGCGATTTTTCATCGCTTCTTCCAAGACTAGTCTAAAAGCCGTGTTATTGCATAACAGAAATTTTGTTTCATCAATTCCAGTCGCCTACTCTGTTCATATGAAAGAAACTTATGACAATATGGCTAAACGTTTGGAAAAAATAAAGTACAATGACTACCAATGGCGGATTTGTGGAGACCTAAAGGTCATTGCAATTCTCACGGGCATGCAGACTGGGTATACTAAATTTTGTTGCTTCCGATGTGAATGGGACAGCCGCAACAGACAGGAACATTATGCAAGAAAGGTGTAACCTATCCGGGATCGTATGCAGCTCGGGCATAAAAATGTAATACTCGAGCCATTAGTTAACAAAGACACCTTCATTTTACCACTGTTACATATAAAGTTGGGGCTCATGAAGAATTTTGTAAAAGCGTTAGATAAAACGAGCAAAGCTTTCACTTATCTTCGAGAAAAGTTTCCGCAATTTAGCGATGCAAAGATAAAGGAGGGTATCTTTGTAGGACCTCAGATTACGAAAGTTATTGCAGACAAACAATTCGAGAACTTGTTACATGGTAGTGAACTTCGCGCATGGATGGCATTCAAATCGATCGTCGATAACTTTCTGGAAAATCACAAATCTGTCGACTATGCATACATAATTATGGGCTGTAACTTCTCCCTCAAAATCCATTTGCTCGATTCGCATCTTGACTTTTTCCCTGACAACCTTGGCGAAGTCAGCGATGAACATGGAGAATGATTCCATCAAGATATCGCCGTAATGGAGTCACGTTATCATGGACGGTGGAGTGTGACCATGCTTGCCGATTATTGTTGGATGCTTCATCGCGATGTACCACATGCCATTCACCGACGAAAGTCGACTGCAAAGAAATTCAAGCCTACATAACTGTTATACTTCTTGTACGAATGATGTTGTAATACTGTATGCATTGTTAAAAAACTTCAATTGTGTATTTCTAGAGATCCCGACCTGATAGAGAAAAACGGTTTGCAGATTTAAAAACAGCGCATTAAAATTGACCAGAAAAACATAGAAATGTTAGAGAAAGAAAAAAAAAGTTTTTTTTTGTTAGTCAGTGTTATCAGTACAGTTAGAATGTCTCCATTACTGAAGATTTTAAGTACATAAAATGGTCACACTGTTTACAGTTTTTTTCTCTCTCTATTTACAATAATGAAGACACTTGCAAATATAATTGTGAAACAATATTATTTTTTTTTTTTCGGAAACAATATCTTCACTAATAGCTAATGAACAATTCAAAACTCTTAAACTTTAACCTTTTGGTCACGTAAACAGAAACATCTATACAAACACGTCTTGCACAATTTTCTTCTATGCACATTTGATATCGTTTTAACTAATTGTAGTTTCCTCACTGTCATTAATAGAACCATTACTTTGTATTGCATTTATCCGGATCTCGTAACAGACTTATCATCGGAACAATTTCTACTAGTTACTCACTTCGCATCACAAAAAATATCTTCATCATAATCATCACCATTACCTTCTATTTTGCACCCTATAGAGCATGGAGCCACCTCTGTAGCTGGCCACTTTGCAGGAAGCGTTTACAACACACTAACATGATCTTGCAGTGGTGTTGTTTATGGATGTATACACTGCTTAAACAGCGCAAATTACGCTGGCTTGGCCATGTTCGCCGCATGTAAGATGTTCGCCGCATGTAAGATGTTCGCCGCATGTAAGATGTTCGCCGCATGTAAGATGGTCGCCGCATGGATGTTGGTCACATCCCTAAAGATATTTTCTACGGACAATTGGCAGATGACAAAAGAACAATGGGACGACGAAGTTCAGAGACGTGTGTGCAAGAGAGACATGAAGGCAATGAACATGCATCTCTTATCCTGGGAGGGCAAAACTGCTGGTGGCAAAATTTTGAGATTACGGCATCACCTCAGACTGGATGAAAAGTTGCTCTTACAACAAGCAGAAGACAAAAGAAAACCTCAAGGGTGCATGACTTCTGCTATGGCTGGAGGAAGCTACCAATTTCTGGGGCACTTAGTTTCACATGATGACGTTGCCAGTCCCAGTCCCATACACAAGCTCATATTGGTCGTCATGTACGAAGTGCATGAAGGAGCAGTAATCATAATTTTTCTGTGTCTCATAAGAACCCCCCCCCCCCCCCTCCCCCCTCCCGGTAACTACACGGGGAAAATATAAGCTATTGTCCGCAGATATTAGAACACAAGCAAAATATTTTTATGTCTGCTAATTTTGGAGTTTCATAAATTTCATTATACACTCCCACAATTAGCAGCTACATCAGTTTTTTTCCTTGTAAACTAACATCTGCGGACAGCAGCTTACAAAAGTAGCAATTAAGCTAATAAATGGAATTCAACATATTTGAAACTTGTTGGTTTTGTTATATTTTTATTTTATTTTGACAATGTAGTAACGGGACCGAGTAACAAATCACGGTTTTAGGGAAATGAATTCGGTGCTGGAATCATTTATTGTGGATGTCATGTGCAGAAATAGCAAGATAACACGGAAGTAGCGTCTAATAGAATATGAGCCACTGTGGTGAAAAATTCTAATCCACATATATAAATTAGAAAATAAATGTAAAGCCTAACGAAGTAATTCAATAGAAAGAAAGAAGAATGGTGAAAGACCAGTGCTTTCCCAATAGCGTACGCCTGTGTTGTAGAGCGCCATAATGGCTGAACCTGAGATCCCCTTTTTCTACTTCGTCTGCATAACTTATGGAGCCGCGGTAGCATAGTGGTTAGTGCACTGGCTTCCTAGCGCAGTGGTCTATGGTTCGATACCCAGATGAGGCGGAAAATTTTTAGGCCACAAACGGCTCCTGGGTCGACCAAGCCCCAAATGGGTACCAGAGCTACTCTGGGAAGGTTAAGGCGGCCGGCGTGATGCCGACCACATCACCCCTCGTGTGCCGACGGTCAAGATAATATGGGCCTAACACCATATTCCCAATATGCCTCAATGGGCGTGTAACGGGTTCCTTTACCTTTTTTTTACTGCATAACTGTAACTCTTTCACGTACGATAGTAAAAGCCTACAGCATCATACACGCGTTTCTAAAAATAAAACTGGTACTGTGTTCCTTAGAAAACCTTGAGATACGCAAACTGCATAATGACCTAGATACAAATACTAGCATTAATGTCATTATACACACTACGTTAACCTAAAAGACAGGCGGGCTTAGCAGAGAGAGAGAGAGATGCACGGAGGAACGCCAATCCCACGCGAAAGGCATGAAGACCTGATTTTTTCAAATAAACAGTGATAAAAAACACTAACGATACGAGGTTAGGTTTTGAAAACAGGTTTAAAATCTTATTGGGAAACCTGACATTCTACTGATTTATGTCTAAGCTCCTGACATTAGTCTGACAGTACAGAAGACATCCCTTGGTATAGAAGTGAACGGGTGGTAAAAACAAATACACGACTGTCCTAGAATAATACATATTTTGAACGAAGCCACTTAGCCCCATTAAACCTATATATTCTTGTGCCGTAGGACTTGCTGACAAAGAATATGTTATGTGTTACGCAAATAGTCTAGTGGTTAACAAATTATAGCCAAAATACTATAGTGGGGTTGTCTGACAGCACAAGATCATATTTGCTCATAATGGCATGTTTGAAAAACACTGCTTTAGGGGAAATGAGGCCAACAAGTTAGATACGATTTGATTGGCTGTAGTAAAATGTAAGGCGAAACCTTATTAGTCGAACTGCAAATACTATTATTGTAGTTAATGGCTACGTGTAGGATGGGTAAAATTTTTCAAAGGCTCTTGTAAACATGGTCTCATTGGTTAGAACGTTCGATATAGTCAAATAGAAGTGTCAGTTCAGGGCCAGTTTTGAAAATAAATTTTGGAAGAAGCAAGTGCGTTGAGATCAAGCTAATATTTTTCTTATAAAAGCCTGGGATAAGGCAGATCAAAATTGTGCCAGAATTCATCGCCAGTCAACGTTACTTGTGTATATTTCCTTGAATTGTGGTAAGCTAGACATATTTCCTATATATATATATATATATATATATATATATATATATATATATATATATATATATATATATATATATATTATATGAAAATTGAATATGAAATGATAAATTGTGTCTGTATGTGTGTGGTTCAGTAGCAAACAAAAGGCAAAGCCTAGATATTGCTCCACCATGTAAAAGCTTGTCAGAGAGGAGTATAACTGCATAGGCATATATGGGATTGCCCAATAGTAACATGACACCTATCCTATTGTATAGAAAGAATTAACGCTGGAATTGCAGAGACGTTGTAACCATTAGGGAGAGGAATACTGGTGTATATTGTCACATGAGAAGCTAGCAGTTGGCCTACAGCGCTGAACTCTGTGTTTGTAATGTCCTGTACTTCAGTGTGGAAATATATTATATATTAGTTCTGAAGAAGGAGGTACAACCTTCTTATTTCAGGGACCGTGGTACTGAAGTATTAGAGCAGCACCTGGTCTGAGTTTTGCTGGATCCAGAGGGCTGGCAGCAGACTCCTTGTCTAAGATATCGACCAGTGGTGTATTTCAAGATAACTGAGAAGCAAGCGAGCAGAGGAGACAGTTTTCCTGCCACCGACATATGAGTTAAGACTTTGTCAGCCAGAGCAGCTCACCCTTGTATAACCCACCCTAAAATTGACTGTAATACTAAATCAAGAGGGACAGTTATTGTTGTACAAATAAAAAGAAACTGTGATCCCTTCAATATTATTTCCACCATTAACAAACACATGAAGTCGTGATGACAAACAACAACCTAGCTTCAAAAGCCAGTATTACCTCATAATACTACATCACAACACTACACACATATTGTAATAATATTATATGTCAGGACAAAGATCCTTTCTATAAATTTTGTACATAAACATTGTGTATACATTTGATTGTGATTCCTGATTCACTCTGTAGTTGGATCAGGATATCTATTATTGAAAGAAACTAATACATAATTTAAAAGTTAACACTTGACTTACTTAAGCTAGTCTTCTAGAGTGTTATATGTATGTGTTTGTCATAGTGTTGTAAAGTGTTGTGGATCTTAATAAAAGTGTCTATCTGTCTGTTGGTTGTTGTGAACTTACACTTCATCACTATCATAACCCTAGACATTCAACGTAGTCATCACAATATTCCAGAATAAGTCTGATTGAGGTCTAAATGTGGTAGCAAAGTAAGGTCATCTGTAACACACCACACTTATTAGATACAGATACCTTCACAGCTGATCTCAGTCAGTACACTAAGTCCCCTATAACTATTTTTATAATCCCAACTTACCACATATATTGGGGTCCTGTCCGGGATTTTGAATCTTCTTCTATTACATATATTGGGGGTAATTCACTTCTGGGAATTATAAAAATTAAAAAGGTATTCTTGGGTGGAAAATAAATAAGGTTGAGTTCTCAGTGTTTGTGGTTGACCTTAGTTTAATTAGTCATAGATTGAAGTGTTTAGTTAAACATTGTATAAATTTGCCTGTTAGAAAATGGCAGACCTGGCAAAATTTCGATCTGCTGCTATGCAGGCTGCTAAAGAGTTGGGAATGGACAGGCAAGTTATGATTGCTTATGTCACCACTGAATGTGACAAATTTATTGAACGTGAAGAAAAAAGATTAGAAAAAGAGGCTGAAAGAAAGTTAGAGGCTGAAAAGGAAATTAAGAGGTTGCAGATTGAGGCTGACAAGGAGGCTAGGGCATTAGAGGCTGAGGCTAAGAAGTTACAATTGGAGGCAGAAAGAGAAGAAAGGAGACAGGCTGCCGAAAGGGAGGCAGAAGAAAAAAGATTGACTGCCGAAAGGGAGGCAGAAGAAAAAAGATTGACTGCCGAAAGGGAAGCAGCAAAGGAGGAGAAAAGATTACAGAGGGAGCACGAAATACGACTAAGGGAGTTGGAATTTCAAGACCATGCTTCTGAAAATGGTGCCAGTCCCTTTGCCTCTGATGCCACTGCTAGTCAGGGAGCCTCAACCTCAGCTATGAGTTTTCATTTAGATCATTTTGTTGAGAAAGACGATGATATCGAGAGCTATCTAAATAGATATGAACTGTTAGCTACCACGTATGGGTTAGAGAGAGAAAGGTGGAGCTTAAAGTTATCTCAAGGGCTTCGTGGTACAGCTTATGAAGTTTTTGCCAAGATGAGCAGAGATGACCAAAACAATTATGACATGTTAAAGCAGGCTCTTTTGTTAAGATATGAAAAGAATGGAGAATTTTATAGAAAAAAGTTCATGAATGCTAAACTACTGTCAGGTGAAACATATCACCAGTTCTCTGCACGGTTAGAGACATACTTGGAGAAATGGTTGGCTCTGGGGAAAACCCAAGATCTTAAGGAAATGATCCTTATAGAACAACTAAGAGAGTCCATGGCTCCAGACCTGAGAAAGTTTCTCATGGAACAAGGTGCAGAGAAGCTGGGTGAGTTACTAAATGTTGCTGAAAGATATCAGGCAGCTCAAGCAGAGGTAACTGGTAATAAGAAGAGGCAGGTAGACAATTTTAAGGCACCACAAAACTTTAATGAATTTGATCATAGAGATCAGAACAAAGGTAAGCATCAGTTTGATAGGCCACGTTATGATAATAAAAATAAAACCCCACAATTCAATGAAAGGAAATATGATGACAGGAAACCCTTCAGACAGGAAGGAAAATATTGTCAAATATGCAGGATGCATAATCATAATACTAGTGAATGTGGTAGGAAAGTTCCTCCATATCACGCGGCATGCATGATAACAGTGGACAAGGGGAAGAAGAAACTGACAGAGAATCATATAAATCTTCAACATCCCCCATCTGTGAAGAAGTGACATGTAATGGTGCCAAGGTTAGGTGCCTTTACGATTCAGGTTTAGAATATGACTCAGTTGTGAGTGCAACCCTAGTGCATCCTGAACAGTATACCACAGAGAAAGTGGAGATACAAGGGGCCGTAAAGGGAATATCCACCATGAAACTTCCCGTAGCCGAGATAAATGTCAAGACTAGGTACGTGGAAGGAGTGATTAGAGCAGCCGTGTGTGACGACCCTAATTACCCGCTGGTGTTAGGAAGTAAATATGTGTTTCTAGGGAGCCCTATAAAACCGCTGGTAATGGCCACGCTCCAGGTCAGGTCGACCCCTAGTAGGGAGGAAATATTACCACTAAATTATTCTCATAAACAGATGAGAAAGGCCCAGGCAAAGGACAAATCACTAAAACCTTGCTTTGGCAAATTGCCAACAAGCCATACACACCCTAAGAAAGGGCAATTCTATTTAAAGGAGGGACTGCTCTTCAGGAAAGCTAGAGCAGGATCCAAAGAACAGGGACAGTTGGTTTTGCCAACTCCCTATAGGGAAAAAGTGATGGCCCAAGCTCATGTTGTACCTAATGGTGGACACCAGAGGAATGGAACAACACGTCAAAGGACATCTGAAAAATATTACTGGCCCCAAGTAGCTGCTGATATTGCACAATTTGTGGGGGCCTGTGAAAAGTGTAGCAAGGTACAGTCCTCAAGTTGGGAAAATCATAATCAGATGTCAGCCAAGCATTCTGAAACATATGGGCCTAAAAATAACAAGGAAAATAAAAATAATAAGGTTGACATAGAGGATAGGTATCCACCTTCCCACCAACAGTTTTCACCAAAAATATTTAGATTCGCAACTCTGAGAAGGGCATCCAGAGAAAATAGAAACTCAGACCAGTCAACCCAGGCACAGTTTGAAGCCGCAGTTAGGGAACTGGCTGAAATTAATATTGAAGATAATCCGCCAGATTTGAACCCGATACAAAAGGTTAACATAAGAAAAGTGGGGAGTGGACGAGTGAGCAATTCGGAAAATGCTCACAGCGGTTCACAATATGGCTATTAATTTAGCATGAAAAGGGCACTGGTGACATTGGTAGTCCCCCGACCCCACACCGTCGAAGGGGAAGTACTGATCGGACCCTGGTAGGAGATCACCCACACATATTATAGCAAAGCTAAGGGCGAATTGATTTCTGATGCAGAAACTCATTTCCCCACATATTATCTTAATTCACCAAATTGTCGGTAGGCGGAAATATAGTTGATGAATATGGCCTCCATTTGAGTGGCATATTATAAGAATATTATTAGAAGGGTGTTTCCACATTTAATCAAGCCTGAGATCAGACCAATTGTTGGCTGTGAACATTTCGGAGGAGCAGAGTGTCTCCATTGTTGCCTTTTTGAATTGAGGATAGTCCGAGTGTTTATTAAGGCTGATCAGGAAATTATTGGATCCCATACACAATTCAGATATCACCATATAGATCAACTCCTCATAACGTACAATTTGAGGAACATCTAATATTCTCGGAACATGTTGTTGAGCAGACTCAGAGAAGAGAAATGGGGAATATTGATTGCTAAGCAGCATTAAGACCAGCAGTAACACTTGCCGCTGTTCAGTAACATAACTGAAATGGATTCTTGGATTGCAGAGGTCTGAGGCAACCTTCGTCAGTAGTGCTTACTTTGAATTGACCCACCTGCATAAATCCATGATAAAAATAAAATCAGCAAAATGTTGATGCCGATTTTCTAAGCCGCCATCTGTGCGATGAAAATCAGAATAATCACCAGGCATAGCTAGAAATGTATCTATGTGTATATAGAATTAGAGACTGACATATAATGTCTGTTTTAAGTGGGGAGAATTATGGTGAAAAATTCTAATCCACATATATAAATTAGAAAATAAATGTAAAGCCTAACGAAGTAATTCAATAGAAAGAAAGAAGAATGGTGAAAGACCAGTGCTTTCCCAAAAGCGTACGCCTGTGTTGTAGAGCGCCATAATGGCTGAACCAGAGATCCCCTTTTTCTACTTCGTCTGCATAACTGTAACGCTTTCACGTACGATAGTAAAAGCCTACAGCATCATAAACGCGTTTCTAAAAATAAAACTGGTAATGTGTTCCTTAGAAAACCTTGAGATACGCAAACTGCATAATGACCTAGATACAAATACTAGCATTAATGTCATTATACACACTACGTTAACCTAAAAGACAGACGGGCTTAGCAGAGAGAGAGAGAGAGAGATGCACGGAGGAACGCCAATCCCACGCGAAAGGCATGAAGACTTGATTTTTTCAAATAAACAGTGATAAAAAACACTAACGATACGAGGTTAGGTTTTGAAAACAGGTTTAAAATCTTATTGGGAAACCTGACATTCTACTGATTTATGTCTAAGCTCCTGACATTAGTCTGACAGTACAGAAGACATCCCTTGGTATAGAAGTGAACGGGTGGTAAAAACAAATACACGACTGTCCTAGAATAATACATATTTTGAACGAAGCCACTTAGCCCCATTAAACCTATATATTCTTGTGCCTTAGGACTTGCTGACAAAGAATATGTTATGTGTTACGCAAATAGTCTAGTGGTTAACAAATTATAGCTAAAATACTATAGTGGGGTTGTCTGACAGCACAAGATCATATTTGCTCATAATGGCATGTTTGAAAAACACTGCTTTAGGGGAAATGAGGCCAACAAGTTAGATACGATTTGATTGGCTGTAGTAAAATGTAAGGCGAAACCTTATTAGTCGAACTGCAAATACTATTATTGTAGTTAATGGCTACGTGTAGGATGGGTAAAATTTTTCAAAGGCTCTTGTAAACATGGTCTCATTGGTTAGAACGTTCGATATAGTCAAATAGAAGCGTCAGTTCAGGGCCAGTTTTAAAAATAAATTTTGGAAGAAGCAAGTGCGTTGAGATCAAGCTAATATTTTTCTTATAAAAGCCTGGGATAAAACAGATCAAAATTGTGCTAGAATTCATCGCCAGTCAACGTTACTTGCGTATATTTCCTTGAATTGTGGTAAGCTAGACATATTTCCTATATATATATATATATATATATATATATATATATATATATATATATATATATATATATATATATATATATATATATATTATATGAAAATTGAATATGAAATGATAAATTGTGTCTGTATGTGTGTGGTTCAATAGCAAACAAAAGGCAAAGCCCAGATATTGCTCCACCATGTAAAAGCTTGTCAGAGAGGAGTATAACTGCATAGGCATATATGGGATTGCCCAATAGTAACATGACACCTATCCTATTGTATAGAATGAATTAACGCTGCAATTGCAGAGGCGTTGTAACCATTAGGGAGAGGAATACTGGTGTATATTGTCACATGAGAAGCTAGCAGTTGGCCTACAGCGCTGAACTCTGTGTTTGTAATGTCCTGTACTTCAGTGTGGAAATATATTATATATTAGTTCTGAAGAAGGAGGTACAACCTTCTTATTTCAGGGACCGTGGTACTGAAGTATTAGAGCAGCACCTGGTCTGAGTTTTGCTGGATCCAGAGGGCTGGCAGCAGACTCCTTGTCTAAGATATCGACCAGTGGTGTATTTCAAGATAACTGAGAAGCAAGCGAGCAGAGGAGACAGTTTTCCTGCCGCCGACATATGAGTTAAGACTTTGTCAGCCAGAGCAGCTCACCCTTGTATAACCCACCCTAAAATTGACTGTAATACTAAATCAAGAGGGACAGTTATTGTTGTACAAATAAAAAGAAACTGTGATCCCTTCAATATTATTTCCACCAGTAACAAACACATGAAGTCGTGATGACAAACAACAACCTAGCTTCAAAAGCCAGTATTACCTCATAATACTACATCACAACACTACACACATATTGTAATAATATTATATGTCAGGACAAAGATCCTTTCTATAAATTTTGTACATAAACATTGTGTATACATTTGATTGTGATTCCTGATTCACTCTGAAGTTGGATCAGGATATCTATTATTGAAAGAAACTAATACATAATTTAAAAGTTAACACTTGACTTACTTAAGCTAGTCTTCTAGAGTGTTATATGTATGTGCTTGTCATAGTGTTGTGGATCTTAATAAAAGTGTCTATCTGTCTGTTGGTTGTTGTGAACTTACACTTCATCACTATCATAACCCTAGACATTCAACGTAGTCATCACAATATTCCAGAATAAGTCTGATTGAGGTCTAAATGTGGTAGCAAAGTAAGGTCATCTGTAACACACCACACTTATTAGATACAGATACCTTCACAGCTGATCTCAGTCAGTACACTAAGTCCCCTATAACTATTTTTATAATCCCAACTTACCACAGCCACTTACGCAGAAACGTGCAACTAGTAAAACACAAAAACGTAACTCAAACAGTAACACGAACACAAACGAAATAAAAATATGATCACGGCAGAAACTGAAATAAATTTTTTTTTTAAACATCGCATTGGCAAATGGAGTAAAAACACATGGCAAACACACAGAATGTAAGGTCGTAGCAACCCCCCCCCCCCCCCCATCCCCAAATGATAATAATAAAATATGCATACAAGTAAACACAATACAGACACACACACATCCGTAAAAAAATGCACGCTTTGTTAATATTCACCTACCTTGACAAAATTCCCTACATCAACTTTCAGCTTTCCATTTGCCTCTACTCATTCCAATACCAGCTCATTAGCGCCGCAGATCCTTCATTCGCTTTCCCATCCACCACTCATATACGCCATTCTTTGACCCACCTGTCGTAAGTATATGACATCTACGTGCACCTACATTTCACCTATTCTACCTACTTACCTCATCACCCACACTTCGTTTCGCCACGGTCATAGACATTGATGCAGTCACCGTCAACTTCCACATGACTCACCTATACGTTATGTCTCCCCCCTCCCCCCCCCCTCTCGTTTTATGTTTGCTGAGATGTCCACGAAGTACGCCCCATTCAACCAATAACCAAAACACAGTCCTGGACCACATTTATACCCCGTCCTTCCGCATTCTCCCACGAATAGGTCTCGGGGGTCTCCGAGAAGACAATAGGTCTCGGGGGTCTCCGAGAAGACAATAGGTCTCGGGGGTCTCCGAGAAGACAAAGACAGAGTATAACTACTATTCTTTTTGGCATGTCATTAAAGGCAACTTTTTTTTCCGTACGCCCGCTATTACTCGAGGAGAAATCTCTTGTTAATATGTCTAACCTGAGACTGATTTTACGTGAGTATCCCTTTTTTCCCTGTACAATGACAGGTGTCCTCTCGCCATTCAGGCAGATACTCGCCGATTTCGGAGGTACCCATTGGAGCTGGGTCGGCTCAGGAACCGTTCAGGTTATCCCAGTCCCCGGTCGACCACACTTCTTCAAATGTCTTCGCCAGGGCTCGCATTAATCCAGTCCAAGTCCCGGTCGACGACACTTTTTCAAATGTCCTCGCCAGGGCTCGAAACTGGATCACCCGATCGCCAGCGCAGTGTGGTAACCATTATACCAGCGCGGCTACCCATTAAAGGCAACTAATATTAAGTTATGTAAGAGGCTGGCAACTTCATCAGGTAAAACAATATGCTACATAAACCAATGCTACAAGAGCACCCGAATGATTTTTTGTAGGCTGCACACTTTGTTGTAGGCTGCACGCTTTGTTGTAGGCTGCACGCTTTGTTGTAGGCTGCACGCTTTGTTGTAGGCTGCACGCTTTGTTGTAGGCTGCACGCTTTGTTGTAGGCTGCACGCTTTGTTGCAGGCTGCACGCTTTGTTGCAGGCTGCACGCTTTGTTGCAGGCTGCACGCTTTGTTGCAGGCTGCACGCTATGTTGCAGGCTGCACGCTATGTTGCAGGCTGCACGCTATGTTGTAGGCTGCACGCTTTGTTGTAGGCTGCACGCTTTGTTGTAGGCTGCACGCTTTGTTGTAGGCTGCACGCTACGTTGTAGGCTGCACGCTACGTTGTAGGCTGCACGCTATGTTGTAGGCTGCACGCTATGTTGTAGGCTGCACGATATGCTGCCAGCTGCAGTAATGGTTTCGTGCTCCACGGTGAGCGATAAGGGCAATTAAAAAATACTGCGTTCTGTTCGTTTACCATTTTCATCACCCTCCCAACCATCTGACTCCCCAACCCCACTACAGCCCACTTTCATGCAAATGGCACTGACGATTTCACTCATCAATCCGCCGACAGCCCCCCACTGACTACTTTACTCCCCCACAGTTAATCCTCCAACGCCTAATTAGTCAACCTCCGCTCACGGTTACCTCTTTCACTCCGCCAGTAAATCTGCGGTACGGCGCAAAGCTTTTCACTTTGAATTTCCGGCTCAGAAAGAAGAAAAGAGAACAGACAGCAATAAAAGCTGTTAAAGGAGTTCTTGCTTCAGTTGATTAAAACCCTTTGGCGCCCCCCCCCCCCCCCCCCCCCCCCAAGGCACAAGCCTTCAACAAAACATACCAAGTCCTTCCTGTCACGTGCCATCAGCTCATGTCCTCCTGTCACGTGACATCAGCTCAAGTTTTTTCCACGTCTTCCTCATCATTTTCACTTCTGTCTCCAGTTCTCTTCTCCACGTGATTGTTGGTCCACCACTGCCCCCTCTCTTTCCCTGGGGATTCCAGAACAAGGACTGCTTTGTAATGCTATCAACTGGTTTCCTTAGCATGTGTCCTATCCATCGCTAGTGTCATCTTATCTCTTGTTCTACAGGCACTTGCCTGGTGCACGTCATCAGTTCTATATTGATGATCTTGTCATACCATTTTTACATTTTTCTATTCTACGGAATTTATTTATGAATTTCTGTAGCTATTTGGTTATTGTTTTTGTTGTTCTCCATATTTCAGAGCCATACAATAGGACTGATTTACCATTTGAGTTGAAGATTCGTATTTTCGTGCTGGACTTGATTTCACTTGATCTCCATGTTTCCAAAGGCAATGAAAGCTCCTCTTTTTTATATTCTTATTTGTCTCGCATGGGATTGAGAAAATAATGTCTAACAGAAACACCAGTATATTCATCAATCAATCAATACATTTAAGATCCCATGGAACACGGGGTCTGCAACAAAAACATGACAAGCATTCTTGTCCTGTGTCATCCGTTCATAGTCTTTCAGTGTCCTCGTATTCCCTTTCATCTCTATCTCCAGTTCTCTTCCTCATGTGTGTGCGTTGTTTTTTTTTTTTCTTTGGCCTTGAATAGGGTTTCTTGACCTTTTTATTTCGTGGACCCTTTGATTGTCCAAAGAAGGCCATAGACCGCTTTGATAAAGAAGTAAATGATATCAGCAGGTGGAACGATTAACTCCCACAAACCTCTTTAATGTTAGAAGCATCAAAATTGATAGGGAAACCTCCTCTTTCAACAATCAAAAAGACATAAAGACAGACCAGTGGACGTGAAGGGAGAGGTCTCATGCGTGCTAGGACGTTCAGACTAGACAGAGAGGAAGATAAATTATATGTGTATTAAGTGATGTGCGGCTTAGCTGTCTTCCTCTAGGGCTACTGACTTTGATAAAGCGAGCACCGGAACTGGTGGATCCAGACTTTAAATATAGCATATCGAGCTTTTAACTGATTGTTACCGGAACTGGTGGATCCAGACTTTGAAATACAGTATATTGAACTTTTAATTGATTGTATAGAGTAATGTAGTCCATTGGTAGATTGTGTATTAAGACGCTTGTAAATTGTGGAACTATTCATCATTAAAACTAAGCGAGCGATATATTTATTAAATATGTTAAACTTATTTCTATTTGCCATTTATAAGATTATATCAAGGAAAAGATAAATACACATGATTTTAGAAACTGTGAAGACCAATAGCGGCTCATTAGTTTTGGCAGTGAGGAAAATAAATATATGTAGTTAGTTCTGAATAATTAAAAACTTTTAATAATACAATTAAATTGACAGTATATTTACAAAAAGGCCTTGAAATCTAAGCCTGGTCGCACCCGAACGTATGTATACCTCTACACGTACAAGTAATAATATTATTTTTATTAATAGCAATGAAAATAATAATATTTAAGAAAATAAAAAGCAACGGCGACGTAATTTTCAAAATTATCTAATACTTGATAAACGTAAACAAAGACACAGCATTAAGCAAAATGAAACAATTCATTAGGAAACAATATCACAAAAGCCATTTAAATTAATATTAATAAGCAAAATTGATTAAACGCAAATCAACACGTGAAAACCCCCATATGCTTTTTTGTGACCTCTCATCAAGTACTTTCATTTTGTCTTACATTTGATTATGGGACAGAAGAGCCATGTCATCTGCAAAATCTAGATCATCAAGCTGTTTAGTCAGGTTCTACTGGATTCCACTTTTGTTGCGTGATGTCGATGTTTTTCATAACCCAATCTATTGCTAGTAAGAAAAGAAATTGAGGCAAGAGGCATCCCTGTCGCACTCGAGTTCTTATCCCAAAAGGGTTCTGTAAGTTGTCCTTCATGAAGAACTCTGCATGTCATTTCTTCGTAAGACTTCTTTATTAAGTTAATGATCTTCATATGAACTCTATAATGCCCCATCAATTTCCAGAGTGATTTTCTGTCTACACTGTCAAATGCTTTTTCATAGTCCACAAATCCGACGTATGGCGGTGAATTCCATTCCAGACTTTGTTCAGCTATTATTCTCAATGTGGTTATCTGGTCTGTACAATATATGTTTTGCCGAAAACCTGCTTGTTCATCTCTCAGCTGCTTGTCTATAGACTCTTTTAATCTCTCAATGATGATTCTATTTAACACTTTTCCTGGCACTGATAGTAACATTATTCCTCTATAATTTGTGCACTCTTGTAAATGTCCCTTCTTAGGCAACATGACCAGACAACCTTCCTTCCATTCTTTTGGTATTTCTTCTCTCTCCCACACTTTGCCAAGTAGTGTGTATAATATCTCTGTAGAGGTATCAATATATGTTTTGATGGCCTCTTCTGGAATGCCATCTGGACCAGAAGCTTTATGGCATTCTTTACTTCTTTTCTACTTGATAATTCAGTAGATTTTTAGCTCTTCTTCTGCTGGCTGGATGTCTGGAGGATTTGTTGGAGGTGGTCAATTTAGAAGTTTCTCAAAATCTTCTGTTCATCTATTCATTTGTCGTTGTATTTTACTAAGCATTTGCCCATTCGTATCTTTGATGAAGACATTTGCTTGCTTATATTTCCCTATTAGCTTTTTTAAGTTGTTGTACATGTCCCTCATTTTTCCTTTGGCTGCAGCTTCTTCTGCTTCCCTTGCCAACTCTTCTAAATACTTCTTCTGGTCTCTTTCGATGTTCCTTCTTACTTCTTTGTTTGCTTCTATGTACACTTCATGAGCCTTGGCTTTGGAACTTCTGGTTCTGCTTCTGTTTAAATCTGCTGCCACTTCTGCAGTTTTCCCTTGTTCATGTAAAGTGCCAACATTCCAGGTGCCAATCCCGTAGATTTTCCTAGACGAAAAAAGGTTAGTCTGCAAACAAGACTCCTTTCGGCTTTCTCTGAGTTGCTTCATGCACCCCCTTTCCAAAGTACATTCTTTTCTTGGGCGGCTCACTTGATTTATATTCTATATTTGACTTATCCATAGTGCTTGTTGACGCTTATGTGGTAAAAATATGTTACGGGGAAAGGTAACCAGCCCTATGCCCATCCCTCCTTAATCGCTTTTTACGACATGCCTGGTAGGGTACAGTGTTACTATTCTTTGCTCCCCTTTCGGTCCCGGTAACACACGGGTGACATCACTTAGCCGTACCATTTATTTTTCAGGTTTTTTTAAAATGCCTTTTAGTTGGCCTCAGTATACAAACCATATAAGTATTAGCACTTTAGTCTTGTCGTGCCATCATCATCATCATCATTATCCTATTCATCATCATAATCATTTCCTTTTTCCCTCCTTCTGGAGCATGGAGCTATGACTGCAGTTTGTCGTTTTGCAACATACTTGCGCCAACGTATTCATGTGCCGTTACAGCGGCGGTTTGTCTTGCAACTTGTTGTATACGACGAGGTTGTCAGTCGCAATGCACAACTTCATATTAGTTGATTCCTACAACACTCCGGATACACGATACAACCACGGTATCACATACATGGTTTAAATAAACAAAGAAACATCCCGAAGCCTGTAAACAGTTAATAAATATTACGCACATAAAGGTATGTTTCAGGCACTCGAGTACACAAAATAGTGTTCAGACCTTCACCTGGGTCAATACTTTCAAGAAAAATAAAACCACGTAGGAGTACTGGTGTATCGACACTGCTATAGATCTGTGTTGCATTCATTACAGACATGACGTGAATGGAAATAAAAGCGCTTTAGTTGTCTTGATTTGGCACGCACTGCTAATTGCTCAGTGTTTCCGTTTCAATCATTTTTTCATAATAAAAATCTTCTATCTTAAACAAATACAGGAACGTTTGTTTCTGTTTTACAGAGTCCGGATTACGCAGTTGTCAATAATTAATATTTTTAGCTAGCTTGTCTAAAATGCATTGTCTTGTCCCACGCCCGCAAATTTAAAACAACGGCGCTGTTTATGGAACGTGTTTGTCTTTATTCTCACAAAATTGTTTAATTCCTTGTTTTAATATATATTTCAAATAGACTGTTTTGTTTAGATTAATTCACTAAGTGATTCATATGGCCAGCAATCATTGTTTGGAGCTGAATATCTCTACGACAAATTCTAGTTTAGAAAATGCAGCCCATGCATCAATGCTGATAGCAGGGGGGCTGTATTCCAGCAACTTAATTCAGTTCTAACGATGTTTGTGTTTCATGATGACGGCTGAACGCTATTATCAGGGCTGTAGAGTCGGGCGTCGTGGAGTCGGAGTCGTTGAGTCGGTCGTTTCTTAGTGGAGTCAGAATCGGTAAAAAATGTCCGGACTCGGACTTCCGACTTTTATGGCATCTACTTTGTTAAACACTGCAGTTGTTGCCGGGGTTGGGAGTCGAAGTCAACAGCCGGACTTCTAAAATGTCAGGAGTTGTAGTCGGATAAACGTTTGAGCCGATTCCACAACCCTGGCTTTTATACTGAAAAGTTTTTGAAAACTAATACTGACTTTTCACTCTGATGCATTTATTGTTTTCCTCTCTTTCTCTCTCGTTCAAAATGCATGTTAATATCAACTAGACAAAAATTACAAAATTCAGAGAAAAGAACACTTAGATCTACATTGGTACCTCACTTATTGAAAACGTTAATGAACTCTAGTTATAGTCGTTGACCAGCATCTAAATTGGAACTCACATGTGCATGCTCTGACCAAGCAAACGGCACAGAAAGTTTACCAGTTAGCTAAAATCAAACATTTCCTAGATGAAGAAGCACGAAAATTGTTCTATATATCTCACATACAAGCAAACTGTGACTATTGCTCCACAATCTGGGATGGTTGCTCAATGTCCAACACAAAGAGACTCCGCTCACTATAAAAGCGTGCAGTGCGTCTAGTCTCTGACAACTGCCTAACTCAATGTGTAGATCTATTTAAAATCTCCAAATAATGCCCTTAAGAAAGCGCCTTCTGTTTAACAAAGCTAACTTTGTTCACAAAATCCTGTCACATAATGCTCCAGAATACCTGTGGCCAATGTTCAAATACAATGAAAGACGCATTCAACGCTTTAACAAATTGCAAGTGCCCAAGCCTAGGTTTGACTTATTCAAGAAAAGCTTAGCGTACTCTGCTGCTCATCTTTGGAATTGTCTTCTACATAACCTAAGAAACAACCTCAGTCCCTATTCATACAATCGTAGACTTTTCGAATACTTTATGAGTTCTGATTACATGCCCCGCTGTTGCACTAAGGACATTTGAAGTTGTTGCAGACTCATTGTTGAGTTCGTTTGTCCTTGCATCTTAATGTCCAAATTATTATATCAATAAAGAATGTTCCCAATTCTGGCCATGTATTGAATTTTCTCATTTTTCATTCATAAATTGATCATCGTGCTTCAATAGTGTAGTACGTGAATGCTGGGGTAGATATGATCAACAAGTTAATGATATTGACTTGATAAGTCTTCGAACTAGAGTCCAATTATTTATTCACAAGTTTACATACGAAGACAGTCATACAGGTATAATATTCACATACAGTTCATTAGAAGTTACTTGCATATATATTCTTATCCGTCCGCGTCATAATGAATTCATGTCGGCAGAACATCATGGCTATATACATGGGCTGCTGGGATTCAGACAGCCAGAAGTGAGCGCATGATGTCTTGACAAAAATAATCAAATTACTTATCAACCATCCGTCCGTAACGCAGGTTAATCACTAACCTTATGAATTCGCTTGTATATATTATTATCTGGACTGACCCTGAGTCCTGATATCACTTTACATAAATATGGCTATTAGCAAAGCCTATCAACCTTGGAAGGAGGTAAAAACACGACTTCACGGCTTGACGGACAACGTAACAAGGGTCCAGTAACTAAGTCACGAAGCGTGACCTTATCGACGCTAACACGTCATAATTTGACCGTGTTTTTCGCGTTCATTAATCCGTGAAGTATAAAAATCAATTTATATTAATTCTATTGACCCCAAAAATGCGCACTGCCAATTCTAGCAGACGATATCAATAAAACTACCGTACCACCCGCCTAATCGGATTATCTTTTCTTATAATATCAACTGTAGGTTCTAATGACGATGTTTGTACTTTTCAACATATTTTATGTCATGCTTATAAGTAGTTAATGTTAAAATGAGTGTGCTATTTTATTTTACTTTACAACGTTGAATTTCTTGAAATTGATATGTAAATACATGTGAGAAAAAATGAATTCAGTATGAAAGGTGAGAGAAGGGAAGGGCAGAATGTCAGACAGTCCTGCGTGCCCAATTCTCAACCCTTTGAAAATAAAGTTCGTTCATTTGTTCTGTCTCTATTTTTCGTCTCTCGTCAACCTCCCATCCTTTGCTTGTTGACTGCGTTCCCTCTTTCCTTATTTCGTTTCTCTTTTAAATGAAAGTCAGATGTTAAGACGGTGTTACAAAATTAATTCATCAATATGGAAACCATCTCCACTCTCAGCAATAGCATGTTATATGTTCCCTCGGTTGGACAAGTGAGTGGAATAGGAACTAACACTTACGTTTTACAAGTAAATATATAATCATTGGGCTTATTGTTTAAAGAATAGGGGCGCTAGTGAGCTCTGTTATTATAAACAAGAAATGACACAAATATGAATAAAAAGTGTTATAAAAGACACTGGAGAGTTTTAAAGAGTAACATTCAGTAAACCGGTAATCTGCTGTTTATTACCACAACAAGCAAAGAAAGCTGTCTTGTGCCACTTCAGGCTATTCGGACAAAAATAGTGAGCTGGGTGATCCTCCTGCATCAGTTGGCGTCTTGAAGTCCTTCGCGCTGTTCATTTCATAGAAAGTCCGTACTGTTATTTGCTCTAGCAGGTTGAACCCATGAGGTCACGATTTGCCCAGAAAAGTTGACTTCAGCAGATCTGCAACATTCGCTTTTGCTGTTGTGGCACACTGCTACAAGCTACTTCATTTCATCATTTAATATTTCCGTTTCACTTACACTACTGTCGTTGTCTTGCATACGTCCCATTATCCCAAGGTTAGGGTGGGCAATACGTTCGCCAATCGACACATGTGACAAATAGGCAGCAAAATTCATTAACATGAATCTCGGAGTTTCCACTTTAATCTAATGAATCATGAAAATAATAAAAATCACCCAACCTGTGGCTAGACTCAAAATTATATTACCCACCACTGCCTTAGATTATTGCTCGGCAGCTAGGTTTGACCAATAGCCCGTTTCAAAAGACTGGTGCATCGCATTTACCCCGGTCTAAAGAACCTAATTGTTATATTGATGAAAAAAAAAACTGACGAAAACTCAAGTTGTTTTATTTCTACACAGGATAAACATGATAAACCTACTGACACGGAATTGCCTCCCCTGCTTTGCAGTAGTGGTCCAACAGTGGCCAAAACTCAAGAGTATCTAATTTAGGTCTTCAAACGTGTCTACCTTCGCACAAGATTACTCTTAGCAGTGTTGTAGACAGAAGAATAATGATGCTTCTATCTCAAGGGATTGTTCATAAGATATTTCAGAAGTCAAGAACAATGCTGCATTGGCAGAGCAATTGTTAACTTATATCTGATCCGCCGCCTTTTATGAAGAATTAAGCAATTATTAATTTCAGCTCGTTCAAGCCCCTACCTTGATTTACTCAGTGGAATTCTTATTATTCTGGTATAGCTCGGTTTATAGTGTATTTAGTAAATTGACTGAGGCAAACATGCAGTACATTCAAAATGATTAAATCGACGTTAAATTTGTATATTTACAAATAACAGATTTAATAGTCATTTAGGTTTTAACAAGGTTTTAAAGAAATGAATAATTATTTTATAAAAAACGTTTATCATCACTGTTGTGATGGAATAGAAGTGTGTAAAGGACGTCACTTTGCAGCTTTTAGGGGTTACTTAGCTGTCAGTGATAGTTCTGCTCCTTCTGATGGGTTGGTTCTTGGCAGACTGGTCACGCTCGTCGCTGGTCAAGGTTGTAGGGCGCAGCACGTTTCCAGAAGTGTCAGGGAGTGTCTACGAAGTTGGTCCCTCGTCTTAAAGCTCAGGTCACTTTTCCCTTCTTGTACCAGAGATAGTACTTTCTGCTGGTACCACCAATAACTATGATAAAGAATAGAGACGAAACGCTCTCCTGAGTATTCCGTTTTCCGACACATAGTTATGTGCCCACCTCTTCTATTTCTCCATCCCATTTAACTCATAATTTACCCTCGATGATAATTTAATCCCTCTGGATAAAACTCTCTTTACATTTAAATTGAATCGCTTTAGCTTTACATTACATTTAAATGGAAAGGTTAATAGTACAGATAGAATATGTTTACATTTACATTTCCACTGATTGAAAAGTGTTCACAATATAAATTGAATATATTGTTTTCATTTATGTTTACACTGATTTGAAAAGCTTGAAACTTCCATTAATTTTAAAGTGAATATGTTTACATAGACATGTACACTTGTTTGAAACTGTAAGTATTATAATTAGAATGTACATCATTTCTTTCATCTTTCCCTCCCTGCTCCATGTGGAACTTGGGACTACCGATGCTTTTAGTTCTCTGCAAGAAACTAGCAATAAAGCAGTCACCAGCCCTTACAGTGGTGGTTCATGAAATCATCATTCTATATGATGAGGTTGCCAGCCTCAAATGATTTGAACATCTACTAGCACTTTTCACATATTAATATTCACATGGCAATATAGACAAATTAGCTCACATGTTAGTAATGAAAAATATAAAATGTAAAAAGTACAACTTACGCCAATCTTGGCTCACAGACTGTTTGCCCAGAGGAATAAAGGCACTTAACTAAGCACCTTACTCGTGTTCTTGTGGGGGTCGTTATTTTAACACTAGATTCCCTCTATGACTCCGTGTTTTCAGTTTCCTCAGATCCCGGTTCCTTATTAAATGATAGAGATTTCCTGGGCTGTTTAAGTCCTTCAAAATACTCCAACAAAAGTCCGTTCTGAAAAATGGAATTCCGAATTCTAACTTCTGGCAGCCTGGTTTCGTCTTGGCAAGCGATCTTCACAGTCTCTTAAATCTGCGAAAAGGTCAGGTTAAATGGCCCTTCCTCCCCCGCATTTGTTTGTTACGATGCTAAGCAGGGCTCCAATCTTTTCAAACATGCGTGTTTAGTGGGGTAATTTCAAAATACTTCCGCCTGAAATAATATGCGTGATGCAAAATGTCACGTCTCCCATATATGGAAATAAAACATCCGATCCTCTCTAGGCAATGTTTACAAATAACTATTATTACTTTAATCTAAAGTAATGTCTTTGTAACAAGGTGTGCCGGAAACGATGATGTCATGCATGTCTGTCCAAAATGTGTCGCACATACGAGGAATCTCATTATCTGTCGCTTGAGCACACAAAATCCGTCTCTTTACCATCTTGGCAAAGAATGCACACTAGCCTTATCAGCGATTAAACAAATGCGCTGGGTGATTTTAGTGTTAATCTGTAGTCTGATGTCGGCCACACACAAGATTAATCAACATGGTTGTCAAGTAATTATTATCTCAGCCTTCCCTGGCAAAGCAGAGTGGAACGGTTAACGAAACAGACATGACGACATATCTCTGAGAGGAGTGTAAGAAAGGTTGAAAATACAAAATATCTGCTACATAGCTGTAGCAAAGTGTGCAAAACACGCTTAGTTAATGGACTGATAGAACGAACAGAGAAAGAATAAATTGGGATGGTTTCGGCAAGATCCTTGAACTGTATGAAAACAAAACGAACACCGTGTTACCAGGATTAACACGAAGTAGGAAATTTTTCTAAGCATTCTTAGAATAGTGGCGGTCACGCATGCGCATTAGGTTATGTTATCGGAGAGAGGCAGGTATGACCAAATCCACAATGGCGAAAGCGTAGTGTCGCAAGTTAGGTAGAGAATTTCTTTTGAACTGGGACTATGTATCAGTGAATTGTGATAATAGTTATAAATTTTCACAGAAGGAATATGCAGAAATGGAAATCCAAAAGGAAAGTTGGAAGAGGTATGTATATATTAAGATATTTGCAGTTTTATTTGACGTTCACATCACAGGTCTAACCTAGTGATAGACTTTATAAATTCGTAGTAAATACATGCCATACCCGATTGTAAGTTTAAGTATATGAAACGGAAGCTTCCAGTGGGGGAAAGATACAGGAAATATAAGACAACGTGGTGGTTAAACTTGGTTGAGTGTGTATTGGGACGATTGCTCTGACAGTTACACATAATACCCTGAATGAGAGAAATCTTCAGTGCTGGAAAGGGACAAAACATTGGTGCTCCCCGAGACGCCCGCCCGCTCAGTATTTAAGGCGAGAACGCTCAGTTCAAAATACACACAACTATAAAACCCAGCCAGAAGGCGAAGAAGAGAGATGTCTATACTACGTCAGTTATCACTGCATGCAGGGCATTCTTCGCAAATTATAGTCTTCATAAGAGCTTGGAATCGATTTTAGAGGGTGTGTAGGTTTACTATCGATATTTATGTGAATAATATAAATTTTATTTTAGATTTTAGTGTGTTGTGAAGAATCGGACATATTGTTTGTGTGGATATGATTGCTGAAGATTGGAAACCCTCAAATATAACCTCCACAGTCCTTGTCAGGGCTAAATATAATGTGACGTAGAATGGAAATATTAATACAGTAATCTGACAGCCTTTGCTTTCCCATTTAGTGCGTACCATTGGCAAAGCCAAACAACGCAAATTTCGGGTTGTATGACTCACCTTTGAATCCACGCCCTAAACCTGCCAGTCTTAACAGGGAAGCAAATCACGTTTGTTTACCTGAGTTTCTCACACGAGCTGATTTGCCAATTATCGGTCATTAGACAGATGCGCGTAGAAATAACGGATTGTTTGAAGAGATACAGGGGCGATAATATTTTCCCGACCACCTTTGATGTTCGTACGTTTCAGGGGGAGGTAAATGAATGATCTGCGGAAAGGGAACGTAGTCTAAGAGAGGCTCGTGCACGGCCAGTCTTCTGATGTCGATCAGCATTGCTGAGTAGAATAAACGAAAACCTTTGATCCGGGAAACGTAGTTTCCTGATTTCTCTGCTATACAGAAGGTGTGAATTGTAACATCTTCTAGCGACAATAACCCCATGATCCGTATATATACCGCGCTCTCTCAAATTCAGTTATCAGAGTCGCTCAGAAATTCTTGGATAATCTAAACACGCCAGACTAGAACCATTCTTTGCTAAATGTGTTAAATTGTCTCGTGGGGATTTCATTTTCTGATTTTTGGTAACAGAAATTGTGCTTAAGTGTTAAAATGTTTACCATTTTTATTCACTATAATTCCCTAGCGTTTAAAACTAGTGAAATAACCTAACGCTTAGATATTTCCTTGCCAGTCGTTCAGCGTAATGTAAATTCCATCACCACACTTTCTTACACAATAAGACACCGTTTAGCTGACTGAGATTATTATGAGTGACCGAATAGAATTCGCATTATATTTCATTGTGTGAAATTATATAAGTGACTAGAGTTAATGTTATGTGACAAAACAAAAGATGCCGACAAATAGCTAGTAGTGACAGGCGATTTTTGTTAAAGTGCGCGTATGGATAAAGTAAATAATAATTGACTTTGTGCGCTGTTCATTTTCTCGCGGGCAATAACGGGGGAGGGCGCATACTCTTTATCCCGACATGCCAAAGCGGAAAACTTTCGGGTGGATAGGATAGTAGCAGTTTTTCATAAATGTTCTTTTCTTCCTAATATAGCACCTGATCAAAACCAGCGGCCAGCGGTTTACTTACCAGTACCATTATTATTATTTTGGGTCTTCGATTTTTGGACTAGTTCAGTCCTCTTTCTTCATTCAGTGAAGAATTAATGGTGTCTTCTTCGTGGCTACAAGTCCCAAGTTCCGTCGTAAACCGGTTGGGCCCAAGAGACCAATAAACATTAAGATTAAATCGTAACTGGACTGTACATTACCCAGAATTATTTATCAAATTTTTCCAGCCCACTGGGCATACGAAAGAACATATATTCCTGACGCTTGACAGCCGTAGCAACGGAGTGATCCAGAAAACTACGCTGTTTCAAAATCGGCACTCACCATGAGAGCCAGCCGATAGGATTTACCATCATCATCAGTTTTACATATTGTAACATTTGTCTTAGCAACCAGATTCTTAGCAATACGGGAATTACTTTTCTCCTTTTTCAACTGTGAACGTCAAGAGAACGTCTTGCTTCAGTAATTATTTGTGGTGACGTCAATTTCCTCCAGGGAAAATTAAAACACCAAATTTGGCGTCTACCTTGTAATTATTATTCGATTTATAGGCTGGACTGGGGCCATTTTTGGGCAACCCACCTGACAGTATAGGTTCAGGGACTATTGTATTCTTTCAAGGGATACCAACACCACGAGTGGGTAAGTGAGAGTGTTTGTGGCCACAGATGACAGAGAGAGAGAGAGATAGAGAGAGTGAATATTTTCCTTTGTTATAATCATTGTACTAACTTCTTTATTTTTATTTCACTAAACTGAGTACTTTATTGAGTAGTAATTTAGTGGGGAACTTGTTCTTCATAGTCTATTCTGTAATCTAGTGCTTATCTTTGACCTTTGGGTTATTAACTTCTTTTGGGATCCTTTCTCAACAAGGGGAAGGCACTTATTCGGTTATTTTCATATATCTGTAAACATGATTTTATTGATTTCTCTATATGTTTTAATGTTGTAAAACGTTTAATGATAATAAACAACAAAAAGAACTTAAACTTGTGTGTTGGTGAGACCCATACCCAATTAACCATAGTTTTCACTTTTTGTGTGTCTTGTTGTCACATAATTGTGTGTGGGTGTGTTTAGTTAAACTTATCTTTCTAGAGATAAGAGGTTGAACGGGTGTCTTACACTAAAATATAGTCGTATAGATAGGCTGGACTAGAGGAACTATTAAGTCCAGAGTCAACTTTTCTCCTTAACTATTCAATCGTGAAATCTATTTCTTCCACCTTTATTCTCACATGTTTACTACTATCACCTCTGCTCAGACGGGACCATAACTATCTTCTAAACTATCTAAAAAATATACGACATATAATTATTCTGGTTTTGTCTGGGTCTATAACCTACCAGCAAGACCAGTACTGACTTGGCATGTATGTGAGGAAGGCAAAGGTTGCATCGTGTCCATATATTCATATTGCTTTGATTATTCATATATTATTGCATTTGAGACAATGTTTTGCAGTAGACACCAGTCTGTTTCACTATATCTCAATCATACAATGCCATGTATCATGTATCATACATGCAGACACCTGATGACATCCTCATCTCATACACACCATAGGATGTAATAGGTCTCCATGACATCGCCTAGCCACTTGATACTCCTTGTTCAAGGTTCTATATTCGAATTTCAAAAAACCCTGAAGTCAAGTGGACCTTCGATCCTGCTCACTTGTGATACCAGTGCTCTTCTCTGACACTGGGACTTCATACATTCTAGAGAGAATTATATTTCTTCCTAAACTCTATCTTCATACGAGAAAACCTTACGCTACAATAGCAGAGAAAGAAAGAGGTGCCGACCATTGAAAAGCATGTAATAAGTCAGTACAGCAACAGTAACTGATTACTGCCGTAGTGAAGCAGAGATCGACCCAAATAATGTCACAACTATATAATGTAATTAAAGCCACAGCTTGTCTAATAGCTACATTGACACTTGTTTTTCTTGATTATTTCTTCAGAATGTGGCTTGTGTTGACTTCCTGCACACTAGATGTTGCTCTCCGGGTTGAGTCTTCTTCGGGTGTTCGTTTTTATCAACGTAGGTGCAGAAAGTCCATCTCACACTGGGAAGCTAATCCTTTCAAGTTGACCTTGACGCAATAACCCAGGATTAGAAAGCCAAGATCATCGGAAAAAAACTAAGTAGTTGTACTGCCCAGCTACATTTGCTCTTTACTCCAAGGAAAGGTAAGTTACTCCTATGTGCTTATCACTTCCTTAACTGCCTCTACTTTATTATCGTTTTAAAAAAAAAATATGTCCAAAATATTTTGATTACGTATATTAATATCTTTGTTATCTTTTCTCATTTTAACCAAATTCATCAATACAGCTGCATCTATTAGTTTTTTCCATTTCCTTTTTCTTTCTTTTTTTTTAATCGTACGCCCGCTATTACTCGAGTCGAAATCTTACTTACTTACTTACTTAGTCGTTCCCCTTCTACCGTGAGGTGTAGAGGTTTGGAAGAGAGAGCGCCAGACTATTCTATCGGCTGTCTTCCTCCTGGCCTGGTTCCATTCTAGTCCTCGGTCCTTCAAAGATTGTCTAATGTTGTCCTCCCAGCGGACTCTGGGTCGTCCTCGGGGTCTGGATCCTTGGCTCTTTGTTTCCCATGCTTGTCGTGGTAGCCGATCTTCTCCCATTCTGCAGACATGGCCAAACCATCTTAGTTGGGACTGTTCTACTTGGGTCTGTAGGGGGTGGCATTTTAGGCCTTGACGTATCGTCTGGTTGCGTACCATGTCTCTTCTTGTTACTTCAACCACCTTCCTCAGATACCTCATTTCTGAGGTTTGGATCTGGCTTTTATGGGTTGTAGTCATTGCCCATGACTCGCCTCCATATGTCAAGACTGGGACATAGGTGGAGCGGTATACAGCCATCTTCGTTTTCTTACCAACCTCTCTCTTGCTGAGGAATCCTCGATTTATGGCCTGAAAAAGTCTCCCAGCTGCTGCTTTTCGAGTGGCCAACTCTTCTTTGATGCCTCCCTTTCGGTCTATAATAGCTCCGAGGTATTTAAAGTGGTCGACCTGCTTCAGGACCTGTTCTCCCAGCTTAATCTGATGTCTTCTTTCTTCTCGTGATATCACCATGGATTTTGTTTTAGAGCTGCTTATGACCATCCCTCTCTTCTCCAGCTCTTCCTTCCAGACTTGCAGGTTGGATTGGAGATGTGCCTCTGATTTAGCAATCAGGGCAACATCATCAGCGAATGCGAGCTCTGAAATATAGACCTGTCTCATCTTCCAGTACCCCACTGAATACTTTCTTGTTCTCTCCTTACATGCCTTGATGACATTGTCCATAAGGAGTATGAAGAGGTAAGGTGATAGTATATCACCTTGTCTTACACCAGTGGTGGTTCTGAACTCTTCTGACTTATGGTTTGCTGTCCTCACATAATTTCTGCAAGACTTGTAGAAGCTCTGTATAGCATGAATCAGAGGTGCTGGAATATTCTTCCTTGCCAAACAGTCCCAAAGTTTGCTCCAAGGGACCCTGTCAAACGCCTTTTCCAGATCTATGAAACAAAGATGGATCTCTCTCTTATACTCAAGGGCCTTTTCACTCAGCTGTCTGAGTGTGAAGATTAGGTCTTGAGTACTTCGGTTTGCTCGGAATCCGCACTGGACCTCATCCAATTGTGGCTCAGCTAGGCGTCGGAGTCTCTGCTCTAGGATTCTAGAGTAGATTTTTCCAGGGACACTGAGAAGGGATATGCCTCTATGGTTTCCACACTGTCGATTGTCACCCTTTTTGAAAATTGGTGTTATGATGGCGATCTCCCAATTCTTTGGTATGGTCTTGTTGCACCATGCTGCCTGTAGGACCCTTAGGAGTAACAGGTCGCCTGATGCTCCCATGTACTTAACCATTTCTGGTGTTATACCATCATGCCCTGCTGCTTTGCCCATCTTGATTTTCTCCAGTGCTGCCTTCAGTTCTTCCATCTTTATGTCATCTTCATCACCATTGGTTTCCTCTTCTGTGCTAGTGGTTATCATTTCTGATGTTTGACCTTGCTCACCATCAAGGAGTTCTGAGAAATATTCTTTCCATCTTTCCATTACTTCCTTCGGGGCAGTAAGCAATTTGCCTTGCTTGTCCTTTATAAATTTGAGAGGGCATTGTTTTTCCTTCCTCATGTTCTTTAGGGTCTTATAGAACAATTTCTGGTTTTCTTGTGCATCTTTTTCTAGCTTTTCTCCAAATTCTTCCCAGGACTTCTGTTTTGCTGCTAGCACTTTGTTCGAGTCGAAATCTCAGGTTAGTATGTCTAACCTGAGACTGACTTTACGTGAGTATCCCTTTTCCCGACTAGGTTGAATGGGACCGTGCCTCGCCAAAACGAGGCAAAACTTTATTTAAAAAAAAATAAAAATAAAAAGTACGCTGACAGGTGTCTTCTCACCATTCAGGCAGATACTCGCCGTCTTCGGAGGTACCCATTAGAGCCGGGTCGGCTCAGGAGCCGTTCATGTTATTTCCTTCAAATACCAAAATGTGTGTGTACCAGCAGTTCACGGGCTTGATTTCTTCCAGTTTTCATAGACATACTCTGTTCATGAATCAGGTAGTATTGAAGAGTTTATAAACATGTATTCATTGCCATTGTTAATTGATGTGCTCTTTAGACATTGACAAATGTCATACTTTTAAATAACTAAAGTCTCATACTTTCAAATGACAAATGTCTCACATTTTAAAATGACAAATGTCTCATACTTTTAAATGACAAATGTGTCATACTTTTAAATGATCAATGTGTCATACTTTTAAATGCCTAAAGTCTCATACTTTTAAATGAATAAAGTCTCATACTTTCACATGACAAATTTCTCACACTTTTAAATGACAAATGCCTCATACTTTTGAATGACAAATGTCTCATACTTTTAAATGACAAAAGTCTCATACTTTTAAATTACTAAAGTCTCATACTTTAAAATGGCACATGTCTCACACGTTTAAATGACTAAAATCTCATACTTTCAAATGACAAATGTCTCATACTTTTAAATGATAAATGTCTCATAGTTTTAAATGAAAAATATCTCATAATGTTAAATAATAGATGTCTCATACTTTTAAGTGACAAAGGTCTCACACTTTTAAATGACTACAGTCTCATACTTTAAAATGGCAAATGTCATACGTTTAAATGACTAAAATCTCATACTTTCAAATGACAAATGTCTCATACTTTTAAATGATAAATGTCTCATACTTTTAAATGACAAATATCTCATAATGTTAAATGATAGATGTCTCATACTTTTAAGTGACAAAGATTTCACACTTTTAAATGACTAAAGTGTCATACTTTTAAATGGCAAATGTCTCATACGTTTAAATGACTAAAATCTCATACTTTTAAATGAGAAATGTCTCATACTTTTAAATGATAAATGTCTCATACTTTTAAATGACAAATAACTCATAATGTTAAATGATAGATGTCTCATACTTTTAAGTGACAAAGGTCTCACACTTTTAAATGACCAAAGTCTCATACTTTTAAATGAATAATGTCGCATACGTTTAAATGACTAAAATCTCATACTTTAAAATGACAAATGTCGCATACTTTTAAATGATAAATGTCTCATACTTTTAAATGACAAATATCTCATAATGTTAAATGATAGATGTCTCATACTTTTAAGTGACAAATGTCTCATACGTTTAAATGACTAAAGTCTCATACTTTCAAATGACAAATGTCTCATACTTTTAAATGACAAATGTCCCATACTTTCAAATGACAAATGTCTCATACGTTTAAATGACATATGTCCCATACTTTCAAATGACAAATGTCTCATACGTTTAAATGACACATGTCCCATACTTTCAAATGACAAATGTCTCATACTTTCAAATGACAAATGTCCCATACTTTCATATGACAAATGTCCCATACTTTCATATGACAAATGTCCCATACTGTTTGTCACGTGGGTTTTGTTCATTAAATTACCTAGATCTTCTTCCTATTCTCTTACCCGAATTTTTTTTTATTTTATTATCTTTCCGTACTTGTTTTTCCTGTATTTTTCGCATCACTCGGGTGCGAAAAATATTTTCTTCAGTATTCTCAAACTTTACCTTGTTCTTTCTCATACTGGGATACGTAATTCTATTGCGTAGATGTCAGTGAAAACGAAACTGGGACTTTCGCTTATCTCACGATAGAGCAGACTTAAGTCTGCAGCATTCCCCGTACTGGTCGATATAAGCTGTGAATATTCGTTTCGCTAGACCTAGAGGTGTCATATTGTCTGCATCTTTCACCGGTCACAACGAAAGTGCATCGGCCGAACGCTCAGGTAGGAGCGATAATTTACACCTTTTAGTCGCAGTTCGAGACAACTGTCTGGGAATAGCAGCGGCAAACGGCACCCACTGTTGGCCTGGTCAGCGCGAGGTGGGGAAACGCAGAAGTGTCAGCTATGTAAGACGTCTAGTAATGGTAATGTTAAATGTAAGGTGTTGTACACGTAAAGGGGAGATGATTTCGGAGTTTGAGAAAATGTGGGATTGTTTGCCCTTGTTTTCAAATATCCACCCTAGAGCTGAAATCTGATTTCATTTCAGTCTCCAACATCTCAGTAGATGGAACACGCGTGCTAGTGAATGAAGCTTTATAGCGAATTTCATAGTTCTCGTCAGATTTGTGACGAGCTTCTAACTACCTATCTAGTGAATTATCCTAGTCGTGGTGTTACCGTAGTGCTGGGGTGAGATAAATATAATAGATATCTAGTATTTTGTGAAGTGATAAAGTGTTAAGTCGCTTATTTCATTTTAACTAGTTTCTTTTGAAAAGAGTGCTTAATTTATATAGTCTGTATTATTTTCTAGTGACGCGTTTCAGTGGAAAGCAGAAATATTATAATTTCTAGCATTAAACAATAATGTAGCTATAATGAAGTTAATTTTACTGCTAAATAATCAGACGAGATCATATTTTTCTAAACTAACTTATAAATGCTAGAAGCCTCATGAGATGTTGACGGAATACGCACGTGTTCCTAAATTCATGAGGATTTATGATTTTTTTAAATATAACTTATCTCCGGGGAAGTTTTAATAATAATACGTCAAGCTGTAGGCTTGCCGTTTAATATGTAAGATCTTAACGAGTACATATTCTGTATAGTATATTGTATGTTGTTTTTTTTCTTCATTCAGTCATTTCTGGGGGTGAACCCAAACTTGCTGGCGTTTAGTAAAAAGGACATACTTGTGAGAAGCATAGACATTTCCTATCTTTAACCACGTGGGGGTTTTTTTTTTCAAGTAACACTCGTCTGACAGTGCATATGCCATCAGAGATAGACAGTAATACAAATCCCACAAACGGTTCCTAAAGATTAGAAATATATATTGGGCTTTTGAGCCAGTTCATATTGCTCCACAAATTTAAATGTATATGCTGCCTGGCGGCGAGAATAATTGCAAGAACTAACATTTACATTTCCAACACTATTGAAAGAGTGGATAGTGAACCAAGACTATCTGTTGAGAGCAGTTGTCCACTGGTCATCTTTTCCAAATTAAGGGAATCCTCGTGTGTTTTTTTTTTCGGAACTCTGTGTGCCCGTTTAAACTTGCTTATCAAACCTGATCAAAGTGACATTAAAAGTAAATCTAAAGTTTAACTGGTGAAGCGAACGCTCCCCGAAAACAGTGGAAGAACACCTGTATTTGTAGAGCTGGGATTCGCTTTATCCAAAGAATCCAGATTCACTGTAGAGAAGTGTCCTAAGGTTGCGCCAGACGGTGAACAACATCAAGTTTTAGGTAAGGGTGAGAGAACCGAGTGAAAGTGACGGAAGGATGTTCGTTGGTTTAATGCATTCATTTTTTTTTGTGAAATTTTTCCTGAAGAAAGATTTGCTGCTTAATGTAATTGTTCCTTTAGAATAGATACTGCTGTCATAAGTCAGTTCTTACCTTCTAGAAAGGGGACAATATTAGACCCTAACCATATGCATCTCTAATTCTTTGGGCCATCATCTGTCATCCTAACGGGGCTGTGGGCTAAACCTAGAGTTAAGGGCATAACGGGGCTATCATCCTGGTAGCATTTTCTTGATTTTTATGACTATTTGTATATGTTTTCTTTTGATGTAAAATTTATATGTTGTGTCGTAAGTTTAATAAATGATAAATAAACTTACCCATAAATTAAATCAGTGTGCTGGTCGGCTCGTTCTAAATATTTATATAATCATTGTTATAGATTTCCCACGTCTGTGTGTGTAACCGTCGTCACGTGTATGTGCGTGCCCGTGAGTAGATATAATATATGTAATAGATGTATATGTGGTAGACTGTCTGACTGCTTAAAAATCTGTCGTAGAAGATAGGAGAGAGAGAGAGAGAAGATTTTTCTCGCATCTCAGAGACAGCCTCTATCACTATTCTATCATCTCACTTGTGGTATCTATTTCCTTTACTAACTCACACTGTGACTCTCACTCATTCCACTCTATTCAGAAGGGACCAACCCAAGTCTTAAATTCTCCTATCAAAAATCTACGACAAATGGTCGCTCGTTACCGGGAATTGAACCCAAAATCCTAAGGCGATACGACAAATGGGGTCTCGCCCGACGGATTTTTGAACTTAGAATAGGAAGACGAGTACGACTAATGTGGACTCGTCTATCTGGATTTTGTCTGTAAGATTCTTTATTCTGATATAGAGTAAGAGTGTGATTGTCTTGTGGAGTTTTGTATCTTTAAAAAAAAAAATAATTTATCCCCTAGACTAACGATCTGTTTTTGGGCGTGCTGACCACACAAACTGATAAGTTTTTTTTTTCCACAGCATTTTGAATAATATACATTTGAGTTACAGGTTGATTGTCGGAATATATGTTAATTACTGATTTTGTAATACTAAACGCTGGTAAAGTTTCGTGAGTGTATAACATTCACACGGGTTCTGAAGTAGTAGGTGTTTGAGCAAAGCTAAGGAGTGCGTTTCGGACTATTTGTCCAGATTAATTGCCTCCCTCACCCTAACTGTCTTCAGGGGTGAACTTGATAGTGGATTTAAAATTAAGGGGATTTTTTTTTTCTCCGAAATTTTTTTTTTGCAATAATTATTTTGCTTTTCCACTGTAGCTACTTATTTTTCAGGGATTAATCTTAACTACCATTTAGTTGGCGTAGTCGTGTTTTGCATTAGGTGCTTTATTGCCGATTAATAGCAGCGATAGTTAGATTTTTTATTTTTGGAGGAGGTATCCCAGGGTTAAGGATATCATCTTTTGAAGTTTTGGAAATTTGTTTCTCGTAGTGGTAGGAACCAGTGTATCCTTTCTTCTTTTCTTTCTTGACTTGTTTCAGTCACTGACATAATATGGCCGAGAGGGCAAAACTTAGACAACTCCTCAGGGACGAAGCGAGAGAGGAGGGACTGGAAGGAGAGGAAGCGAAAGCATTTGTCAGAGACGAACTTGAGAGATATGATGCGGAGAGGAAAGCAGCTGAAGCTAAAGAGGAAAAAGAAGCAGCCGAAGCTAGAGAGCAGAGGAAGATGGATGAGGAAATGGAAATTCGCAGGATGCAGCATGAGGAAAGAGAGAAGGAGAAGGAGAGACAGCATGAGGAAAGAGAAAATGAGCAACGACGACAGCATGAGCTGGCGATTAAGACTCTAGAGTTCCAAAACCGTGGTGCTGCCTCTACCTCCAGCAATGGAGAGTCTTCTCCTCATTCCTCCTTAACTGATCCTTCTAACACTCAATCTACTCATCTCACTGCTATGTCTTTTCCGCTAGAATCTTTCCCTTGTCCAAATGAGAAGATTGACACTTGGCTAGAAAAATTTGAGAAAATTGCAACTCTGTACGGTTTAGAGAGGTCGCGTTGGAACATGAAGCTTTCCCAGGCTTTGAAAAGTAGTGCGTATGATGTTTACGCCAAACTGGAAAGCAGCCAACAAGACAACTATGATGTGTTGAAGAAAGCTTTGCTCGAGCGTTTCGAAATGAATGCTCGAAAATTTTTGCAACTCTTCCGAAACAGCAGGAAAGAGAGCTCGGAAACTTTCCAGCAATTCTCTTCCCGTCTAAAGGGATACCTAACAAAGTGCCTTGAGCTTTCACAGCTCCCCTCTACCTATGAAGGTCTTGAGGAATTTGTTCTAACAGAACAAATAAAGAACACTTTGTCTGCAGATACCCGGAGATTTCTAGCTGAGCAGGGTGCAGAAAAGCTCGAAGACATCCTAGAGAAGTCTGAGCGTTACCATAATGCGCTGGCTGAACTACCGGCCACAAAGCGGAAACCGACAGAGGAGCATTTTCGAAAACATAACCTAGAGCAATCTTCTCAGGCTTCTAACCTAAATAACCACAGAGAAACTGGACCTCAAAACCCCCCTCCTGAGAAATCCAAGTTCTACAAGAACAAGTACCCCAACCACCCCAAACAGTCTGATCAACCCGACCGCCCTACATGGCAGCGTAGCCAGAAAGGACAAGGTGGCAAAGGGAGAACCCCTGAGCACGGGACATATGATCAGACCGAGCACACCGAGCCGAAACGCATCGGATGCTTATTAACAGTCTCGCAAGGCGGAATTATTGACAGTGATTCTCAACCTGTTGGGGATGGACCCTCAACGCGAGGTACTGTTACTTTGAACGGTTCTAAAATTTCTTGCTTATTTGACACGGGGCTTTCTTACGATTGCATTGTTGCCAGAAAGCTGGTTAAACCCGGTCAAGAGACAGGAGAGACCGTCAAACTTTGTGGAGTTCGTAAGAGTGATGCACCTACAGCGCTTCCCATCGCATTGGTGGAGATACACTCTGACTTTGTCAGAGGCGTGATCAAAGCGGCTGTTATGGATGATCCCATCTACCCAGTCATACTTGGCGGGAGATACGTGTGTATTGGGAAACCGGAAGAGCCGATTGTGGCAGCAGTAACTACAAGAGGGCAAACCAAGAAGGAACGGGAGCCTGCGCCTAATTTGTTACCCATGGAACTTAAAGAAGCGCAATACAAGGACCCTACTTTGGCACCCTGCTTTAGGAAACTGCCCATGGCTAAGGAACCCAAACAGCACGGGGACATTTTTTCTGAGGATGGCGTACTTTATCGGAGATCGGGCAAGCCTGACCAAGGTTACAACCAGCTCCTAGTACCGAAACAGTACAGAAGCCAAATCCTAGAAATGGGGCACTCTCTTCCCTTCAGCGGACATATGGGACAAAACGCCACAAACCAACGGATAACCACTCATTATTGGTGGCCAGGAGTAAATACTGATGTTATCAGATATGTCAAATCCTGTGCCCAGTGCCAACGTGTGCCACCCAAGCAACGAGCACCCCCAGTCTCTTTGGGTGAAATGCCAATAATGGGAACACCATTCGAACGGGTTGTGATCGACATTTTAGGGCCTTTCGAAAGGACTAAAAGAAGGAACAGGTTCATCCTGACCTTAGTCGATACATGCACTTTATGGGCAGAAGCTATCCCGCTAACATGCGCAGATGCCAAGCATGTCGCAGAAGCCCTCGTGCAGATTTTCACTCGGTTGGGATTCCCTCAACAAGTGTTGACGGATAACGGATCTCCATACCGAAACCTGTTGATGGATGAGATCGTGAAGATCTTGAGGACCCAACACATCCACACTAAGCCATATACTCCGGCCGGAAATGGGCTCGTGGAACGTGCTAATGGAAACCTCAACATGATGCTAAGTAAACTGGCACAAGTGAAACCTGAAGATTGGGATCTTTGTATTCCTGGAGCTTTATTTGGCTACAGAGAATCTCCTCATACTTCCACAGGATTTCCGCCAGCTACACTCTTATTCGGCAGACCCATTAAGGGCCCGCTTGAAGCCTTACTTCAGTCTCTGACAGACGAGAAGGCGGATGAGACAGTTGTCTCAGCAAGTAAATATGTGTCGGCTTTAAAGGAAAGGTTGAAACTAGGGTGGGACCTAGCAACGACTAACTTTAAGCGAGCACGCACAAAGCACGCTAACCGATACAGGAAAGTCGCGAAAGAAAGAGAACTAGAAGCAGGAGAGAAAGTTTTGGTGTTACTCCCTACCGGAAACAACCAACTGAAGATCGGATGGCAAGGGCCGTTTACCGTCCTGAAAAAGATTTCTAAGGCTAACTACCAGATATCTATTCAAGGAATGGAGGTTTTCCATTTAAATCTCTTAAAGAGATATTTGGAAAGACCGGTGCCGACCTCCGACCATCTCCTGACGATCGCCAGAGCTGACGAAGATGATGATAGTGGCAGGGATATTCCACCGCTATCACAGGAAATCTTTCAAAAATGTCAGAAGCGGCGACGCTCTTTCAAGCGCGCATGGGAGACATTCCAAAGGAAGGAAACGTCGGGACAGACTTCATGAGTAGGAATTGGAAGAGATGGAGGGGGAAGATGAGAGGGAAGAAGACAGACACCCCGAAGCTACGGTTATAGGAAATTTAATTCCATAACGTAGACATGGAGTGCTTCCATATCTAAAGGGGGGACGTCCTGTCACGTGGGTTTTGTTCATTAAATTACCTAGATCTTCTTCCTATTCTCTTACCCGAATTTTTTTTTATTTTATTATCTTTCCGTACTTGTTTTTCCTGTATTTTTCGCATCACTCGGGTGCGAAAAATATTTTCTTCAGTATTCTCAAACTTTACCTTGTTCTTTCTCATACTGGGATACGTAATTCTATTGCGTAGATGTCAGTGAAAACGAAACTGGGACTTTCGCTTATCTCACGATAGAGCAGACTTAAGTCTGCAGCATTCCCCGTACTGGTCGATATAAGCTGTGAATATTCGTTTCGCTAGACCTAGAGGTGTCATATTGTCTGCATCTTTCACCGGTCACAACGAAAGTGCATCGGCCGAACGCTCAGGTAGGAGCGATAATTTACACCTTTTAGTCGCAGTTCGAGACAACTGTCTGGGAATAGCAGCGGCAAACGGCACCCACTGTTGGCCTGGTCAGCGCGAGGTGGGGAAACGCAGAAGTGTCAGCTATGTAAGACGTCTAGTAATGGTAATGTTAAATGTAAGGTGTTGTACACGTAAAGGGGAGATGATTTCGGAGTTTGAGAAAATGTGGGATTGTTTGCCCTTGTTTTCAAATATCCACCCTAGAGCTGAAATCTGATTTCATTTCAGTCTCCAACATCTCAGTAGATGGAACACGCGTGCTAGTGAATGAAGCTTTATAGCGAATTTCATAGTTCTCGTCAGATTTGTGACGAGCTTCTAACTACCTATCTAGTGAATTATCCTAGTCGTGGTGTTACCGTAGTGCTGGGGTGAGATAAATATAATAGATATCTAGTATTTTGTGAAGTGATAAAGTGTTAAGTCGCTTATTTCATTTTAACTAGTTTCTTTTGAAAAGAGTGCTTAATTTATATAGTCTGTATTATTTTCTAGTGACGCGTTTCAGTGGAAAGCAGAAATATTATAATTTCTAGCATTAAACAATAATGTAGCTATAATGAAGTTAATTTTACTGCTAAATAATCAGACGAGATCATATTTTTCTAAACTAACTTATAAATGCTAGAAGCCTCATGAGATGTTGACGGAATACGCACGTGTTCCTAAATTCATGAGGATTTATGATTTTTTTAAATATAACTTATCTCCGGGGAAGTTTTAATAATAATAAGTCAAGCTGTAGGCTTGCCGTTTAATATGTAAGATCTTAACGAGTACATATTCTGTATAGTATATTGTATGTTGTTTTTTTTTCTTCATTCAGTCATTTCTGGGGGTGAACCCAAACTTGCTGGCGTTTAGTAAAAAGGACATACTTGTGAGAAGCATAGACATTTCCTATCTTTAACCACGTGGGGTTTTTTTTTTTTCAAGTAACACTCGTCTGACAGTGCATATGCCATCAGAGATAGACAGTAATACAAATCCCACAAACGGTTCCTAAAGATTAGAAATATATATTGGGCTTTTGAGCCAGTTCATATTGCTCCACAAATTTAAATGTATATGCTGCCTGGCGGCGAGAATAATTGCAAGAACTAACATTTACATTTCCAACACTATTGAAAGAGTGGATAGTGAACCAAGACTATCTGTTGAGAGCAGTTGTCCACTGGTCATCTTTTCCAAATTAAGGGAATCCTCGTGTGTTTTTTTTTTCGGAACTCTGTGTGCCCGTTTAAACTTGCTTATCAAACCTGATCAAAGTGACATTAAAAGTAAATCTAAAGTTTAACTGGTGAAGCGAACGCTCCCCGAAAACAGTGGAAGAACACCTGTATTTGTAGAGCTGGGATTCGCTTTATCCAAAGAATCCAGATTCACTGTAGAGAAGTGTCCTAAGGTTGCGCCAGACGGTGAACAACATCAAGTTTTAGGTAAGGGTGAGAGAACCGAGTGAAAGTGACGGAAGGATGTTCGTTGGTTTAATGCATTCATTTTTTTTTTGTGAAATTTTTCCTGAAGAAAGATTTGCTGCTTAATGTAATTGTTCCTTTAGAATAGATACTGCTGTCATAAGTCAGTTCTTACCTTCTAGAAAGAGGACAATATTAGACCCTAACCATATGCATCTCTAATTCTTTGGGCCATCATCTGTCATCCTAACGGGGCTGTGGGCTAAACCTAGAGTTAAGGGCATAACGGGGCTATCATCCTGTAGCATTTTCTTGATTTTTATGACTATTTGTATATGTTTTCTTTTGATGTAAAATTTATATGTTGTGTCGTAAGTTTAATAAATGATAAATAAACTTACCCATAAATTAAATCAGTGTGCTGGTCGGCTCGTTCTAAATATTTATATAATCATTGTTATAGATTTCCCACGTCTGTGTGTGTAACCGTCGTCACGTGTATGTGCGTGCCCGTGAGTAGATATAATATATGTAATAGATGTATATGTGGTAGACTGTCTGACTGCTTAAAAATCTGTCGTAGAAGATAGGAGAGAGAGAGAGAGAAGATTTTTCTCGCATCTCAGAGACAGCCTCTATCACTATTCTATCATCTCACTTGTGGTATCTATTTCCTTTACTAACTCACACTGTGACTCTCACTCATTCCACTCTATTCAGAAGGGACCAACCCAAGTCTTAAATTCTCCTATCAAAAATCTACGACACTGTTCTATGTCTTCTTTATCCCTTCTATATCTATCTCCAGTTCTCTCTCGCCCCTCCCCCCCCCCCGTATATTTTTCCATCTGTTTCTCTAGCCCTGGGTATTCTAGTACAAGGACTACGTTGTAATGCTATAAACTGGTTTTTTTAATGTATACCCTGTCCAACTTCAGAACATTCTCCATATACCATGTTCCATAAACCATGTTCCATATATTATGTTCCATATATTATGTTCTATATACTATGTTCCATATACCATGTTCCATATACCATGTTCCATATATTATGTTCCATATATTATGTTCCATATACCATTTTCCATATACCATGTTCCATATACCATGTTCCATATACCATGTTCCATCTATTATATTCCATATATTATGTTCCATATACCATGTTCCATTTACCATGTTCCATATACCATGTTCAATATACCATGTTCCACATACCATGTTCCATAAACCATGTTCCATATATTATGTTCCATATACCATGTTCTATATACCATGTTCCATATACCATGTTCCATATACCATGTTCCACATACCATGTTCCATATACCATGTTCTACATACCATGTTTGACATACCATGTTCCACATACCATGTTCCACATACCATGTTCCATATACCATGTTCCACATACCATGTTCCATATACCATGTTCTACATACCATGTTCCACATACCATGTTCCACATACCATGTTCCACATACCATGTTCCATATACCATGTTCCATATACCATGTTCCATATATTATGTTCCATACCTAAAGATGCAGCAATAGAGAATGGAGTCAGCGACCCATAGCTTGACTGATTGCGTCAGGGTCAGCGAACCAGAGCTGACCAAGACTCTACTCCACCTCCACGTGGTGGTCCTGGAAACAGACTGCATCACTGCAGTCTGGCTGAGAGAGTAGGGATCGAAGAGGGAAGGCAAACCCGGTCCCAAAAAAATGCCGTGCTGAAGTCGGATGTGTCTGCCGAAAGGCGCAGATATCGCAGCTCCGGTGTAAACAGACACAACGCAACCAACGTCCTTTTTAGGACGAATGCTTTATGTTGTCTAATCAATTAGTGATCTTGTTATATCATTCAAATCCCTCTATTCTGCGCAGACACCCATGTGCAAATGTATGTATCTTTCTATTTTTCATTTTTGTTGTTATCCATGACGCTGAGCCACATGATAAGACTGAATTGACATCTGAGTTGAAGATTATTATTTTTGTGTATCGTTTGACTCTTCCTTATTAGTTTAATAACGAGGAGATTTCATTAGTGGAAATCTACTGATGATTCCTGGTTCACTCTCATGTAAGCATGGCTGGTCAGCCTTCTGTCGTCGAAATGCAGTTTATACCTTAAGGAAGTGTATGGCGGCTATTCTATCAGTCTGCTGTTTGCGCAGAGCCGTCGTTTCTGACGGACTTTTTGCTTTCTTACTCGTTGTTGATTCATACCCATTGACTCAAGTCTTAAAGAAATATTTGTTAAGTTTGCAATGGATGGTTCTCAGTTTTATAATTGTACTTATTCAACATCGGTATGCTTAATTAAAAACGAACCATTTTATTATATCACTTTTTAAAAATGCTCCACTCACTTGGCTACGATGACTGAAGGATAATCCACATTTACAATAAATTACCACTTCGAATTATCATTTCTGCATTTTAACATAAATTATATAATACCGCGCTTTTACGAGTGCAAATAAGCGATCGTAATTCAAAATATTGAGGATAGTCAAGAAAGGGCTATACGACTAAAATATACAAAACACTCATAATCGTCAAGTTTAGACGTTTTACAAAGTGATATTCAATATTGCCTTAAGTGCCATGCAAACCGCACGTCATGTGCATGCTTACAGATGTCGAACTTCCAAGGATGTCATCGTGTTCTGAACCATAAGCCTTCTGTAGTGCATATATGTTTTACTTCACTGATGCCGAATTAAGCAGCAAGCGAAATCTCTAGAGATTACACACGAAGAACTACAGGCAATTACAATTAAATAGCATCAATAGAATTAGTAACTTTCGCATATATTAGTTACAGAGAAACAAAATGCAATAGTTTTGTGTACAGGAAACAAGATAACAGTATGATGATAATACGGGTTTCGTCTTGTAGGCTACTTGGCCAATACTTGTGAATAGAAAAGTTATGGAAGTAACAGAGTCTATAATAATGTTTAGATCATTCATTTGTTATATTTGTAGTTGCCATTATTGTCATGAAAGCGCGTATTTCTAATATACTTTTTTTTTTAAAATATGGGTGCTTAGCTAGTCGCCTCTCACAGCGAGCCGGTGGTGCAGATTGGATGGGCCTATACCGAGCCCACGAGAGTGTCTACTACTTCTGTTACTTTTCTGTTGTCTAATTTTTTCTTTCTTTCTTATTTTCTTACATATATAAATTATCAATTAAATATAAAGCCTAATAAATACATATAATAAAGAAAAGAGCAATGGTAAAATGACAGTGCTATCACAAAGAATGTACTCGAAATCCCCCTTGTTTTCTGCTTCGTCTGCAAATTGTAACGCTTTCACGTTGATAGTAAAGCTTACTGTATTATTACCCGCCTTCTTCAATGAAACGTGTGCTGTATTTCTTGGAAAAGCATTGAGACGTACTGCGTAATGACCTAAATTAACCCTAACATTAATTATACTGCGTTACCAAAACGAACGAACAGATGGACTAAAGGGATAAAAAGAGAAGGGAGAGGCAGAAAGCCGAACACTAAACCCGCTTCGCGCGATACACAATTACTACCATCACGCGTGTAAGTCTACATGCACTAATTTTTTTTCAGACGGACAGTGATAAAATACACTACCCTTTCCCAGAGTTAGGTTTATAAATCATAACAGACTCTTATTAGAAAAGACAACATTATATGGGTTTACGTTTGAACACATAACAGTACCCAGACAGCACATCTTCTAAACAGGAGATAGAAGAAATTGCATATTTTGAACGCAGCCACGTAGCTCCTTTAAATTAGTATTTTTGGGTTCCTTAGGGTTTGCTGACAAATAATATGTAAAACGTTACGCAAATAGTCCAGGAATTAATAAATTATACCCAAAATAAAATATTGGGGGTGCCTGACAGCATAAAATCATTTCTGCTCATAAGATTTTTTTTTTTTAACGTGTTTGAAAAAAATTTACGTTACAGAAATAGCCTACCATGTAAACTCCAAATTGATTGGAGCGCAACAAATGAAAGCCTAACCACGATTGGTCGGGCTATAAATACTATCTTGGTTGTTAGGGGAGACGGGAAAAGATAACATTTTTTCAAACACTTGTCGAAACGTGGCTCATTGGCCAGTCTCGCTGATATACACACTTGGGAGCGTTAGTTCGAGACCACTAATTCAAATAAGCTTGATAAAGCGACAGTACGTTGAAGCCAGCTCACATTTTTGCTAAAATAAAAGCCTGGAACATAGGCAGAACGGAATTTGTGCCAGTTTGTGCCAGAATTCATTGCTAATCAACGTATCTGTGTTTATTTCCATGAAATTGTGGTAAGCTTGAACCATTCAGTATCTTTTAATGAAAAAATTGAATGTGAATTGTTGATTTATGCCTGTATATATATGTGTAGTTCAGTGGCAAACGTGAGGTAAAGCCTATAATGCTCCAGCCTGAACAGAGGGTGTCGGAGAGAAGTAAAACGGCATGGAATGGCCAAATAGTACACTGACACCTGGATGATGGACTAGAAAGAAATAATGCTGGAAGTGCAGAGGCGTAGTAACCATTAAGAAGGGTAATACTGGAATAAAGTATTTCAATGAAGCTGACTGTTGGCCTAACGCTCTGAACGCAATGTTTGTGCTGTATTGTGATCAGTGTAAAAGAGAATATAAATTAGTTATGAAGTAGAAGGTACATCCTTCTTGATTTCAGGGACAGTGGTCTTGATGGTACTGAGCAGCATCTGGTCAGAGATTTGCTGAATCCAGTGTCGGACAGCATACTCCTTGGTCCTTTTAGCTATCAGTGAGGTGTCTCCAGAGCCCAGAAGAGAATTCGAGCAGAGGAGTCCTCTCCTGCCGCCATCACTCAAGATAAGCAGAGTTGGCCAGCTGAGCTCAACATTATGTCCCCTCATCTTGAAATAACTTTATAAAAATACCATTCAGAGGGGAATTTACTTGTCTTAAAATCAGGAACTGTGAACATCTCCAATAATAGTCCCTAAAGACAAACTATTGAAGTCATGATGACCAATACCAACAGAGCTTGAACAAAACAAAACCAGTATTACCTCATTTTACTACTACACAACTGACACACACATAGAACATTTGTACTAATATATGTCACTACAATATTCATATTAAATACATTCTGTACATAACTTGTAATTTAAATTGATTGTGATTCCTGGTTCCCTTGTAGTTGAATCAGGACACATATTCATTCATGCCAGTAATGAATACATATTGTTATTTGAAAGTTCATCAGTGACTCTTTTAAGATATCTTTGTAGAGTGTTATATGTATGTGAGTGTCACAGTGTTGTCAAGAGTAGTGGATTAAATTAAATTGTTTATCTGTCTGTTGTTGTGACTTACACTTCACCATACTCATACCCTAGACACATAACGTAGCATCACACTATTCCAGAATAATTCTGACTGAGATATATAGATATGTGGTAGCAAGTAAGGTTATCTATAATACACTACTCTTAATAGATATAGATACCTTCACAGCTGATCTCAGTCAGTACACTAAGTTCCCTATAAGTATTTATAACATCCCACTTCACCACATATATTGGGGTCTCGCTCTTGGGATTTTGAATCTTTCACTATTAAAAATATTGGGGGGTAATTCACTTCAGGGAATATAAGAATTAAAAGGTATCCTTGGGTGGAGTTAAATAAGGTTGAGCTCACGGTGCCTGTGTTGTCCATTAGAGATTGAATTGTTGGTTAGACATTGTATAAATTTACATAATAGACAATGGCGGACCTGGCCAAATTTCGATCTGCTGCGGTTCAGACTGCAAAAGAGTTAGGATTAGATGGGCAAGTTATGGTTGCCTATGTCACAACGGAATGTGACAAATTTATTGAACGCGAAGAAAGAAGATTAGAAAAAGAAGCCGAAAGAAGGTTAGAGGCTGAAAGGGAAATTAAGAAGTTACAATTTGAAGCTGAGGCTGAGACTAAGAGGTTGCAAGCTGAGGCTGAGACTAAGAGGTTGCAGATTGAGGCTGACAAAGAGGCTAAAGCATTGGAAGCCGAGGAAAGAAGACAGCTGCAGAAAGAGAAGAGAAGAAATTAGCTGCAGAAAGAGAAGAGAAGAGATTAGCTGCAGAGAGGGAAGCAGAAAAGGAGGAGAAGAGATTACAAAGGGAACATGAGTTACGACTAAGGGAGTTTGAGTTTCAAGGCCATGCTCCTGAAAATGGTGCCAGTCCTTTTGCCTCTGATGCTACGGTTACTCAAGGAGCCTCAATCTCAGCTATGAATTTTCATTTAGATCATTTTGTTGAGAAAGACGATGATATTGAGAGCTATATAAATAGGTACGAACTATTAGCTACCACGTATGGGTTGGAGAGAGAAAGGTGGAGCTTAAAGTTATCTCAGGGACTTCGTGGGGCAGCTTATGAAGTTTTTGCAAAAATGAGCAGAGGTGATCAGGAAAATTATGACATGCTAAAGCAGGCTCTTTTGTTAAGGTATGAAAAGAATGCAGAATTTTATAGGAAAAAATTTAGGAATGCTAAACTACTGTCAGGTGAAACCTATCACCAGTCTCTGCACGAATAGAGACATACTTGGAGAAATGGACTTCTCTGGGGAAAACCCAAGATCTTAAGGAAATGGTCCTTATAGAGCAATTAAGAGAGTCCATGGCTCCAGACCTGAGAAAGTTTCTCATGGAACAAGGTGCAGAGAGGCTGGGTGAGTTGCTAAATGTTGCTGAAAGGTATCAAGCAGCTCAAGCAGAGGTAACAGGTAATAAAAAGAAACAGGTGGACAACTTTAGGGCACCACAGAACTTTAATAAATTTGATCCTAAGGATCAAAATAAAGGTAAGCACCAATTTGATAGGCCACGGTATGACAATAAAAATAAATTCCCACAATTCGATGAAAGGAAATATGATGAAAGAAAATCTTTCAACCAAGGAAAAAGGTGGTGTAAAAATTGTAAGATGAACAATCATGACACTGACCATTGTAGAAGGAAACCTCCTCATTTTGCTGCTATGACATCGGGGAAAAAGGAAAAGAAGGGCAAACCTGAAGAATTACAGGAACCATACCACCCCCCCAGTGTGTGAAGATGTCATTTGTAATGGTGTCACTATAAGATGTTTATATGATACCGGTTTAGATTACGATTCCGTTGTGAGTTCTCACCTGGTGCAGGCCGATCAATACACCACAGAAACAGTGGAGATTCAAACTGCAACCAAGGATGTAGCTACCATGACACTTCCCGTCGCCCGAATAAAAGTGAAAACGCGATATGTGGAAGGAATCATAAAAGCAGCAGTGATAAATGAGCCAATCTACCCTCTAATATTGGGGTGTAGATATGTCTTCTTGGGGAATCCCAAGAGACCTGTGATATTGGCAACAGTGCAGACCAGATCACAGACAAAGAAGGAGGAGGATAATCCCATAAATACTCACCCAGATGAGATGAGGAAGGCACAGGCTGAGGACAAAACACTCAAGCCATGTTTCAAGAAGTTGCCCAAATCTCATACACCTCCAGGCAAGGGAGATTTTTATATGAAGAACAAATTGATATATAGGAAGGCTGGATCTGAATCCAATGGTCACGGACAGCTGGTCCTTCCCACTTCATATAGGACTAAAGTGTTGGAACTAGGACATGCGATTCCCTTCAGTGGTCATATGGGAATCAGCGCAACAGGACAGCGAATAGCTTGTCACTATTTCTGGCCAGGAATAACTGAAGATATCAAACGATATGTAAAATCCTGTCCAGAGTGCCAACGAGTAGCACCTAAACATTGGACTGCACCAGCAACTCTGGGGGAAATGCCCATAGTGGGAACACCCTTTGAGAGAGTTGCCGTGGATCTTGTGGGACCTCTCACCCGAACCAAGAGAAGGAACAGCTACATTCTGACTCTGGTGGACACTTGTTCTATGTGGGGAGAGGCAGTAGCCCTGTCATCGATTGATTCTAAACATGTGGCAGAGGCATTGCTCACAATTTTCACAAGGTTAGGCTTTCCCAATCAAATCTTGACTGATAATGGCTCTCAGTTCAAGGGGAAACTAACTGAAGAAGTTTTCAGGATCTTTCAGGCCAAACACTTCCATTGTAGTGTGTATCATCCCCAAGGGAACGGCCAAGTGGAAAGATTTAACGGCACATTGATGTCGATCCTGAGAAAGTTGGCACACGAAAAACCAGATACATGGGACCAGTACCTGCACGCCGCCCTCTTTGCTTATCGGGAGGTACCCCATAGTTCAACCGGTATGGCCCCGGCAACATTATTGTTTGGAAGGCCAATAAAAGGTCCACTTGAAGCTATGTTAAGAACGTGGACTGATGAAAAGGCAGAGGAAAACATTACATCTTCATACCAGTATGTGAATGAGCTGACCACTCGGTTAAAAACTGGCTGGAAACTTGCCAATGAAAATTTGAAACAAGCCAGGAAGAAACATGCTGCCTATTATAACAGGAAGGCGAAAGACAGAAATTTGGCTGTGGGAGAGAAGGTACTGCTTCTTTTGCCCGGGAGTCAGAATAAGTTACAAATTGGATGGCAGGGTCCATATACAGTTCTAGAGAAGGTGTCTAGAACAAATTATAAGATAGATAAGAAGGGGAAAGAAAAAATCTATCATGTGAATCTCCTGAAGAAATATTTGGAAAGAGAACATCAGGAAGAGACACACTTGTTGACCTTGTCCATCGCCATGGAGATGAAAAAGGAACCACTTTCATCATTTGAATATCCATTACACCCCTGTGAGACAGCAGCACAGGTGAAAATCAGTACACATTTAACGAAAACTCAGAAAGAGAGAGTGCAACAGGTTCTAAATAATCATGCAGAGGTGTTAACAGACCGACCAGGGCATACAAACCTATTGGAATATGATATGAAATTAATAGACTCCACACCTGTCTGTATGAAACCATATTCGATTCCGTTTGCTAAGGAAAAAGCTTTGAAGGAAGAGATAGACTATCTGTTGAAGGAAGGAATTATTTCGCACAGTGAGTCTTCGTATAGTTCCGGTGTTGTACTTTTAAGGAAGCCCTCTGGAGAACATAGACTCTGTATAGATTACAGGAGACTGAATGCTATTACAGAAGGACAGGTGGATCCATTGCCGGATACAAATCAGCTGTTTGCCAGACTAAATAAAGCTAAATATTTCTCAAAAGTGGATCTGAGTAAAGGATACTATCAGATTCCAGTAAAGCCTGAGGTTAGACCATACCTAGCTTTTAGTACCTCAGAAGGACACTATGAGTTTAATAGATTGCCATTTGGATTGAAGAATGCGCCTAGTGTCTTCTCTAGAATGATGAGAAAATTATTGGATCCTCTGAATAATCCCTGTATAACAAATTTTATGGATGATATCCTTATAGCAACAGAAACATTTGAGGAACACATTGACTCTCTGAACATGCTGTTTGATCGACTTAGGGAGGCAAATTTAACAGCCCGACCAACCAAATGTTGCGTTGGATGTAAAGAATTGGAATTTTTGGGACACACAGTTTATCAGGGAAACATGACCCCTGACCCAAAGAATTTAGAGAAACTACAGAAAGCCCCGAGACCACAAACCAAGAAGGACGTGAGATCCTTTGTCTCATTATGTGGTTTCTACCAGAAGTATATCAAGAACTTTAATTCCATATGTGCACCGTTAACTGAATTGACACGTAAAGGACTTCCAGATCGCATTACATGGACACCACAATGTGAAATGACTTACCAAGAATTGAAGGAAAAGCTCACAAGTAAACCCATTTTGAAATTACCTGACTTAAGTCAAGAATTCATAGTAAGGACGGATGCAAGTAATATTGGGCTAGGTGCAACTTTACTACAGAAATCAGAGGCATTGGATGGGGAATTAAGCCCAGTGGCATATGCTAGCAGAAAGTTGAATAAAGCTGAAATCAACTACTCAACTAGCGAAAAAGAATGTCTTGCAGTAATATGGGCAATAAAGAAATTCAATATTTATCTATATGGGAAGGCATTTAAGTTGCAAACTGACCACAAACCTTTATCGTTTTTAGCACAGGCTAAGCATGAGAACTCTAGGTTACTCCGATGGTCTTTGCTTCTGGCTCCATATAATTTTAGCATTGAATATATATCTGGAAAAACCAATCTGGGAGCGGATTTTTTAAGCCGCCATCCGTGTGATGAGAATCACCGTAAACCCCAGAAATAATAATAAATTTCTCTATGTGTATATAGAATAAAGGACTGACATATAATGTCTGTTTTAAGAGGGGAGGTGTCATGGAATATTCTAATCCACATATATAAATTATCAATTAAATATAAAGCCTAATAAATACATATAATAAAGAAAAGAGCAATGGTAAAATGACAGTGCTATCACAAAGAATGTACTCGAAATCCCCCTTGTTTTCTGCTTCGTCTGCAAATTGTAACGCTTTCACGTTGATAGTAAAGCTTACTGTATTATTACCCGCCTTCTTCAATGAAACGTGTGCTGTATTTCTTGGAAAAAAGCATTGAGACGTACTGCGTAATGACCTAAATTAACCCTAACATTAATTATACTGCGTTACCAAAACGAACGAACAGATGGACTAAAGGGATAAAAAGAGAAGGGAGAGGCAGAAAGCCGAACACTAAACCCGCTTCGCGCGATACACAATTACTACCATCACGCGTGTAAGTCTACATGCACTAATTTTTTTTCAGACGGACAGTGATAAAATACACTACCCTTTCCCAGAGTTAGGTTTATAAATCATAACAGACTCTTATTAGAAAAGACAACATTATATGGGTTTACGTTTGAACACATAACAGTACCCAGACAGCACATCTTCTAAACAGGAGATAGAAGAAATTGCATATTTTGAACGCAGCCACGTAGCTCCTTTAAATTAGTATTTTTGGGTTCCTTAGGGTTTGCTGACAAATAATATGTAAAACGTTACGCAAATAGTCCAGGAATTAATAAATTATACCCAAAATAAAATATTGGGGGTGCCTGACAGCATAAAATCATTTCTGCTCATAAGATTTTTTTTTAACGTGTTTGAAAAAAATTTACGTTACAGAAATAGCCTACCATGTAAACTCCAAATTGATTGGAGCGCAACAAATGAAAGCCTAACCACGATTGGTCGGGCTATAAATACTATCTTGGTTGTTAGGGGAGACGGGAAAAGATAACATTTTTTCAAACACTTGTCGAAACGTGGCTCATTGGCCAGTCTCGCTGATATACACACTTGGGAGCGTTAGTTCGAGACCACTAATTCAAATAAGCTTGATAAAGCGACAGTACGTTGAAGCCAGCTCACATTTTTGCTAAAATAAAAGCCTGGAACATAGGCAGAACGGAATTTGTGCCAGTTTGTGCCAGAATTCATTGCTAATCAACGTATCTGTGTTTATTTCCATGAAATTGTGGTAAGCTTGAACCATTCAGTATCTTTTAATGAAAAATTGAATGTGAATTGTTGATTTATGCCTGTATATATATGTGTAGTTCAGTGGCAAACGTGAGGTAAAGCCTATAATGCTCCAGCCTGAACAGAGGGTGTCGGAGAGAAGTAAAACGGCATGGAATGGCCAAATAGTACACTGACACCTGGATGATGGACTAGAAAGAAATAATGCTGGAAGTGCAGAGGCGTAGTAACCATTAAGAAGGGTAATACTGGAATAAAGTATTTCAAATGAAGCTGACTGTTGGCCTAACGCTCTGAACGCAATGTTTGTGCTGTATTGTGATCAGTGTAAAAGAGAATATAAATTAGTTATGAAGTAGAAGGTACATCCTTCTTGATTTCAGGGACAGTGGTCTTGATGGTACTGAGCAGCATCTGGTCAGAGATTTGCTGAATCCAGTGTCGGACAGCATACTCCTTGGTCCTTTTAGCTATCAGTGAGGTGTCTCCAGAGCCCAGAAGAGAATTCGAGCAGAGGAGTCCTCTCCTGCCGCCATCACTCAAGATAAGCAGAGTTGGCCAGCTGAGCTCAACATTATGTCCCCTCATCTTGAAATAACTTTATAAAAATACCATTCAGAGGGGAATTTACTTGTCTTAAAATCAGGAACTGTGAACATCTCCAATAATAGTCCCTAAAGACAAACTATTGAAGTCAGGATGACCAATACCAACAGAGCTTGAACAAAACAAAACCAGTATTACCTCATTTTACTACTACACAACTGACACACATAGAACATTTGTACTAATATATGTCACTACAATATTCATATTAAATACATTCTGTACATAACTTGTAATTTAAATTGATTGTGATTCCTGGTTCCCTTGTAGTTGAATCAGGACACATATTCATTTATGCCAGTAATGAATACATATTGTTATTTGAAAGTTCATCAGTGACTCTTTTAAGATATATAACGTAGCATCACACTATTCCAGAATAATTCTGACTGAGATATATAGATATGTGGTAGCAAGTAAGGTTATCTATAATACACTACTCTTAATAGATATAGATACCTTCACAGCTGATCTCAGTCAGTACACTAAGTTCCCTATAAGTATTTATAACATCCCACTTCACCACACCGCTCACATGCCAAAGGTTTCCCTCTTTCTTCATTATTGTGTTTAAACTTGCCTAAGTAAGAACTAAGACAGTGTTTATGGCATTAGTCATGTGAAGTATGTGTTCAATTTGTGTTTCAGTCCTTAAAGTGTTGATGCATGTTTCATCTTATCATAAAATGAAAGCAGATACTATTTCTTGTTACCTTATTATTAGCCAATTTAAAAAAAAAAAAACCGTAAAGGTAATTCAGATACTGCCATAGAGAAGGGGAAGTGAGATTTCACATACTAGGTCGCAGTTTTTTTGTTTTTTTTTTAATGACGTAGGGTGACTTGTTTTCACTGACTCAAGAGCAGAAATAGGTACCTATTACAGCTGGAAAGTGACGCTACTTGGTCTCGAAACCCGGTAACTTGGTCCCAAGAGTCAAGCGGTTTAACCACTTAGCCACTCAGCGCTCTTCATTTAATGTATGTTTTCATCACGCGCTTACATCATTACAAGCACATGTGCTCCCCATTGTGGCTCAATGATTCTCACAAGCCACAACCATGGCATTGGTTAATGTGTCTGCCTACAACTTCTGGTTAATGTGTCTGCCTACAACTTCTGGTTAATGTGTCTGCCTACAACTTCTGGTTCAGGGGTTTTTATTTTTTTTTATTTTAATGATGTAAACACTTGTTGATATTTTCACGCAGTGTTTTGTTTAACTGCTACTTTCTAAAACTGCAGGTCTGCATGAGAGTTAAGGAATAGACCGCAAGGGTTCATTTAAATTAGGGCCAGAATATTATAATATTCGTCGTGCAAGTAATGCCAGTTCTTTTATAAAACATTTCGTGAACTCTCTCTTGCTTAATTTGTGTCCAAAATTCTTCAGAGCGTGTAAATTAATATTATGTGAACGTGTTCCCTTTGATGTAAATATTTGTTATCTGATTGTCAGTGTATTTGCTCTTGGCGCCTAATGATGTATATTGCATTTGATACGTATAGTTTTCATGAATGTGTATTTTAAATGCGTGTTATGCTTAGGTATACTTCCTTTTAATTACTACATACGCAGTGCCTAAGAAACTAATCGTTCCCATAGTTTACCATGCCATACGTACACACAAGTATAAATAATATTGTGTGCTTTCTTTTTTTATTTGTTCAAATTGCACGGACTGTCCCTTCACGGATAGTCGTGGATAACACTTAATTAAGTGAGCTTATCATGTTCCGTGCACTTACAACTGTGTTTTCCATTGTATATTATGTTCCATACTGAGAGTGTATTCAGTTCTGTTTACGAAACACATTTTGATGTTCAGCCTTCGCCACACTTAGCAAACATTTATATTATTTTATGTATGTAATCCTAAATTAGTTTATCATGTTCTGTTGTATGTAACTCGCAGAGTTTTGTTCATATTTTTATGTGTAGAGCTTAGCGAGTTCATGTGTTCAGTATACGTAAGACTTAGTCGAGATTTATCTTACATGCACATACCGATGTTTCGAACAGCTGTAAATGTAACAATGATGTATACAGCTGTAAATGTAACACTGATGTATACATCTGTAAATGTAACACTGATGTATACAGCTGTAAATGTAACACTGATGTATACAGCTGCAAATGTAACACTGATGTATACAGCTCATGTAAGTTCAAGCGGGCGAAAATGAGCTTCCCCGGAGGCAGCTTTACTGGATTAAAATATCGTAATGTATTTTGTAAATTAATATAAAATACGTGAGTTTCCAATACTATACCAAACATCCGCTGGCTATGTATCCAATGAATAAATAATTTCAGTTCATTGAAGCGCAATGTCCTACATTGTGTACTCCCGCTGAAAGATTAAAATAATTTTTTTCTTTTTTCTTTTTAGATTAGATTTCTATTAACACCTTAACAGAATGAATGTTCATCACGCGCGTACATCATTACAAGTACCTGTTTCCCCCATGTGACTCAATCATTATAAAACACCGTAGCCATCATATTGGTTACTGCGAGTGTCTACAAATTTCTGCTTCCGGGTTTTTTGTTGTTTTATTTTTTAATCACTTGCTGGCATTTTCATGCCGTGCGCTTGTTGAACTGATTATTGTCTCTTTGACATCATCTCTCCTCTTCCATTTCCTTATCTTTTCCTTTCCTTCCATCACTTTTGCTTCTTATAACATAATTTAAACATTCTGATCAAACTTCATCATTTCCAAAAGGAATTCAGTTTATCGAGCAAACATTATAAACTTTTTTTTTACATTCATTTTCATCAAATATTCTGACTCTACAAGCTGATCTCTGTTTAATGGAACTAATAATTATATTTAATATTTGTCTACTCTTAATAGTTCTTTTATAATCAATATTGGCTCATCTTTGTGTAAACTGATGAATTACCCTTACCGTTCCATAAATTTCAGGTGTGACACCATCACCTTTTATCAGTATTAGATCCTTACCTTTAATCAGCATTGTTTGCTTGAACATCAACCTCTATGCTTTTTGTGCCTTAGCAGTAATGATCTTTAGGCAACATTTATTTGAAGGATAGCACAGTGGTTCTCATTGTAGGCCATAAGGCCAACCAGGGGCCACAGAGATAAATGAGGGTCAGAAGTGGACCATGAGCCAAAAAAAAAATTTAGAAGCCCTGGACTAGAAGTCCTTTCTTTCAATTTATTGAAAGCAGGTTTGCTTTCATGTTCAAGAAAACTATACAGTTAGATGTGCAGTTACACAGCATATATATTTTGAAATGCATCATAATCTGTACTGTCTAATCTAGCACTCACGAGTAGTGTTTGATGCCGTTCTGGTTGTTGTGGTAGATTATCAGGATTTTATTATTTGAATTTACATCTTTCTATTCCCTGTAACTGTTGTCGAAGAGCCATTGTAGACTCAAATGCCATCTGCACAACTAAATGAAGATTAGACAGACAGATATATGCCATGTGGCGAGGACAAACAAATAGTTGAATACGTGCTTCAAAACCATCGACTGCACGAAAGGAGCAGGGTGTCAGCATGGCCTTCTCCAACCCAGTTGAGGGAGAAACTGTATTGTGCCGAGACAAGCCTGAGACGGACTGCCAGCTTTATTCGTCTCTTCTTCTTCTTTCGTTCGCTTGAAATATATTGTCTATATCTGCAATGTTGTTTCTTGTATAAACTTCACTGTCTTTTATAGTTCATACAGAGGTCCGTATAGTTTTGCTTCCAGTGTTGTTTCTCTGGGCCAGAGGGTTTGCCTCAATATATCATATTCGGGGCAATCTTAAAGTACGTGCTCCGCAGTCTGGGGTGCCTCTCCACATGGCTGAATTGTCAATCTTGAATTTTGTATACATGTGGCTGCGGATTCGGTTGTGTCCTGTTCTGAGGGGCAGAATGACAATTTGTTCTGATCTGTTCATAGCTCGGTAGTCATCCTGTGTTGGTGTTGGTCGCTTTCTGATTGATTTGATCATCTTTTTCATCTGATGGTACGTAACTGGTACATCCGGTTGCTCGTCTGCAGCACCTTCTTTAGCCAGTCGGTCCGCTCTCTCGTTTCCTGGTATTCCACAATGCGTCGGTATCCACTGAATGGCGACCCTGCGCTAGTTGCACAGTTCAGAAAGTAGGGCTTGTATACCTGTGCCAGCGTTATAAGATAGATAGATGTGGATATTTGACAGTGAATGACCAAGAAGAAGAAGTACGTCTTCCCTTAACTCGCTATCTAGAGCTTTGTGCCATTAGTGCGTCTTCCCATAACCAACTGTCAAGAATGTCCTGTCATAGTACGCATTTCAATAACTAACATTTAATAACGTTTTACCGCAAGCCCGTCTATCTCCATAACCAGATCATTATAATTTTCCATTGCACTCCTTACGGAGTATGGAGCCACCAGTGAAGTTGACCCCTTGCAGAAAGCCTGCACCAAGCATTCGCATGCTTTTGTTGCAGCTGTTTTAATAGTAATTTATTTTACGTAATGACGTTGCCAGCGTCATACACAAGGTCACTATTTCTCGACCTATACGACATGCTTGAGGGAGCAGTAATCCTGTTCTTTCTTTGTCTCATCAGACACTCCCGGGAACTAAACGGGGGCCTTGTCATTTATAGTTCGTAGAAAAACGAGTGCTAGATACACTATCGCTTCTATCTCTCAACTACAATTTACCCATACAGCAAATATAAGCGTGGGTAAACGATTGCTATTTACACTATTCCCTCATTCCCTCAATTAAAATTTTGTTCAAAAAGCAAATACAAGCGCGAGAAAACAAGTGCTAGATCCACTATCGCCTCAATCTGTCACCTAAGATTTTGTCAAAAAGCAAATACAAGCGTAGGAAAACGAGTACTAGATAACACTATTCCCTCATTCCCTGAACAACAATATTCCATAAAGCAAATACAAGCATAGGAAAACGAGTATTACACTATTCCCTCATTCCCTCAGCTACAATATTCCATAAGGCAAATACAAGCGTAGGATAACGAGTATTACACTATTCCCTCATTCCCTGAACTACAATATTCCATAAAGCAAATACAAGCATAGGAAAACGAGTATTACACTATTCCCTCATTCCCTGAACTACAATATTCCATAAAGCAAATACAAGAGTAGGAAAACGAGTATTACACTATTCCCTCATTCCCTGAACTACAATATTCCATAAAGCAAATACAAGCATAGGAAAACGAGTATTACACTATTCCCTCATTCCCTCAGCTACAATATTCCATAAGGCAAGTACAAGCGTAGGATAACGAGTATTACACTATTCCTTCATTCCCTGAACTACAATATTCCATAAAGCAAATACAAGCATAGGAAAACGAGTATTACACTATTCCCTCATTCCCTGAACTACAATATTCCATAAAGCAAATACAAGAGTAGGAAAACGAGTATTACACTATTCCCTCATTCCCTGAACTACAATATTCCATAAAGCAAATATAAGAGTAGGAAAACGAGTATTACACTATTCCCTCATTCCCTCAGCTACAATATTCCATAGGGCAAATACAAGCGTAGGATAACGAGTATTACATTATTCCCTCATTCCCTGAACTACAATATTCCATAAAGCAAATACAAGCGTAGGAAAACGAGTATTACACTATTCCCTCATTCCCTGAACTACAATATTCCATAAAGCAAATACAAGCGTAGGATAACGAGTATTACACTATTCCCTCATTCCCTGAACTACAATATTCCATAAAGCAAATACAAGCGTAGGAAAACGAGTATTACACTATTCCCTCATTCCCTCAGCTACAATATTCCATAAGGCAAATACAAGCGTAGGAAAACGAGTACTAGATAACACTATTCCCTCATTCCCTCATTCCCTGAGCTACAATATTCCATAAAACCAATACAAACGACCATGCTGGCACCCAACAAATAGCAGACGGTGTTAGTAGGGACCGAAGACGCATCAAAAATGAGGAATGCAGAAAGCGACCCATAGCTTGACTGCCTGCGTCAGGGTCAGCGAACCAGAGCTGACCAAGACCCTACTCCACCTCCACGTGGTGGTCCTGGAAACAGGCTGCATCACTGCAGTCTGGCTGAGGAGTAGGGATCAAAGAGGGAAGGCAAACCCGGTCCCAAAAAAATGCCGTGCGGAAGTCGGATGTGTCGGCCGAAAGGCGCAAATACCGCAGGCTCGCTGTAAACGGACACAACGCAACCATCGTCCTTTTCAGGACGAACGAGGAAGAAGAAGAAGAGTGTTAGTAAATACAGAAAATACGATTATTAAAACATAAGTAATCCAGCATTAATCATCATCATTTTCGCTCCTTGTGAAGCATGGAGTTACCACTGCATGTAGCTCTCTTACAGAAACCGTGCACAAAGCCTTCTTGCCACAGTGGTTTCTGTAGCAATTTATTTTACTTGATGAGATTGTTAACTTCAAGCACAACCTCAAATTAGTCGCCTTATACGACATGCCTGAGGGAGCTGTAATCCTATCCAGTCTTTATCTCATCAGAGATCTCCATGAACTACACGGGGCCTTGTCAATTATAGTCGATAGAAAAATTAATGCTAGATACACTTCCACCTCAGTCCCCCAGTTAACATTTTAGGATAAAGCAAATATATGCGACTGTGCTAGCGCCCAACAAATAATGAACGAGTTAGTAAATGCAAAAACTACGATTCCATTATTAAAACATATGAAATCCAAAATTAGTACCTGACTGCTTTTTCGTAATTTAACTCCCATATCAAAAGTTATCCTGGATGAAAGATATAAATTCACCTACATAGGTTGAGATGTCACGAACGAACACGATTTATAATGCATCACTTTTTCACCCTCTGTTATTACCTTTTCAATCACTAGTGTGAATTGAGTGTTAAACGACCTAAAATACAATCGTCAGCCTAGAATGCTTGCTCAAAGAAGTGTGAAGACATTTCTGATTGAACAGGACAAAATAACTTCTTGATCACGTATTGATCTTCAGACACCGCTGTCAAAAGCGCCCTCAGTTGGAAGAAGGCGTTGGTGTTTTCTTTTCTACTTAGGTTACTGTGGGACTTCTTCGCACAATTCTGGCCACGTTTTGTCGTACTTTCACTGTGTCAACGGAAATTACCGAGTGCCAAATCTGCTTAGAGTGATAATCTTTGTAGTTAGCTGTCGAATACCATTATTAAATAGTTGAAAGATGCTTTAATTCTACTCATTCGGATACTCAAATAGTCGAATACTACATTTGGTTATACACATTTATAAAGTTCTTGTGCAACTTTATATGTTAAGAACTTTGATGTCAGAAGGACACTGCAAATGACACATGAAAGCATAATTTATTAAGTTTTAATACAATACAGTTCAAATTTCTTAGGCTGCAACGTGACGGCCATTTTTCGTGACATAACCTTCGATCCCAATTTTCTAACTCGCTGAAAACCACGCATCACCAAAAAATGATGCGGAAAGTGTGATTCGCTTGCATAGCTAGGCGTGGTTGTCGCACGGAAGGTCCAGGGTTCGAATCCTGGGTAAGCCACTCATGTCTGTTTTTTTCTGTTGTCTAGTGTTCTACTTCTTTATTTCCTACGAGTGCCTGAAAACATACCTTTATGTTTGTTTCATATTAATTTACCGTTTACAGGCCTCGGGTTTCCCTTCCTTATGTGTTATAAATGCTTATACAATACCAAACCTACAATCTGTCCTGTTCTTACTGTTCTAAGTCTACTATCATGTACTAGACACAGTATGAAGGTCTCTTTGTCTTGTGTGGACTGGCCTATACTGTTTGATAGGGAAACAACAGAAGTGATTGCGTCATTAATTGGCTGTACTGCCCATGGTAAATTTCCGGTGTTATGTCTTTCGGTTTGCACTAATGACCTGTCATTGAAGCATCATTTTTGGTGATGCGTAGATGGCAGGGTGGATAGTGTGATTGGCTTGCATAGCTAGGCGGGGTTGTCGCACGGAAGGTCCAGGGTTCGAATCCTGGGTAAGCCACTCATGTCTGTTGTTTTTCTGTTGTCTAGTGTTCTACTTCTTTATTTCTTACGAGTGCCTGAAAACATACCTTTATGTTTGTTTCATATTCTTCTTCTTCTTCCGTCCTTAGCCACCGACCGTCAAAGCAGTCAGTGGCCATTACGCCTAGTGGCGTCTTAGGGCAACAGCAAATAGGTTTTCTTTGCCATTGTTTCCCATCACGCCTATTGGCGTCTTTAGGGCAACGGCAAATCAATCCATTTGCTGTTGTTTCCGTAATCGAAGTGACTGGCAAACGGGTGATCAGCCCGTTGGTTTGTTTCATATTAATTTACCCTAATATAACCGACTAGGTTGAACAGGACGCGCCTCGCCAAAACGAGGCAAATTTTTTGTTGTAATTCCGTTCAAAGAAAGTGGTTTTGAAGAATGGACAACAGTTTTACCTTCATAAATTATGCTTTTTGTTTGCTGTTTATATTGTGCAAAGTTATTAGTTTAAAGTTGAACCTTAAAATCACCCTCTATAGAAGTTAGCCGCTTCTGCTTGATTCACTGGGGTTACGGTAATCTCAGGGGAGAAAATTCTAATATTGTTTTGTCTAGCCGTATCATCTCACTGTGGGACATGTCGCCTGACGCTAAAGCTAACTCAGGGGTCTCACCGCGCTAAGGAAAGTCACTGCTTATTCCTTTCCAGCTGGTCTAGGGAGTTAAGGTAACAGAATCAAAATAAAATATTTATCTCTATGTTCTCATTTCTGTTAAATTTACTTTGCTATATTGTTTATATGACTTTTAATCTAATATACTTGAATACCACTTCCCTTGTTCCATGTATGTCCTAGTGTTGTGTTTTCGGTACAATGCTTTAAACTTTATTTTGTTACAAAATAATTATTGATCATATTATTTGTCGTGTTAAATAAAGTTTAATACAATAATTTAGTGCCAAAAGTAAACCTTGAATAATTTTTTCTCTAAATACCAAATGAAGGCAACAAAATTTATTACTATTGCTACAAACTACGGCTCTACACAATTTAGCTTACTAATATATTTTATAAGCATTTGTGTGTGTGTGTGCGTGTGTGTGTGTGTGCGTGTACGCGTGCGTGTGCGTGTGTGCGCGAGCGCTATTACCGAATGGTATATTAATCTTAAATGCTTAATAATAAAGTTAAGAATTTTTAAATTTGATAAAAGCTTGATAATTGTATTATTGCGTTGCGCAAATGTAAAAAAAAAGCAATGATGCCTATTTCGTTACCCTGATGAAATTAAGATTTAGTTCGTTCGCTCGTTCATTCGTTCGTTATAAAGGATTTACCTATTATGGCTTTTATACATATTTTAAATTCTACATTAAACAAAAAAAAAAAAAATGCTTTAAAAAGTTGTCATTTTCTGGTTACGCAATAAAATGTTTATGTGTTTCTCTTTTCACTCTTTTCTCCATCTCTACTTTTCTCCATCTCTACTTTTCTCATTTCTACTTTTCTCCATCTCTACTTTTCTCCATCTCTACTTTTCTCCATCTCTACTTTTCTCCATCTCTACTTTTCTCCATCTCTACTTTTCTCCATCTCTACTTTTCTCCATCTCTACTTTTCTCCATCTCTACTTTTCTCCATCTCTACTTTTCTTCAATCATTTATTGTCACATGTACATATTTTATGTCCCAAAATGTCCCACCCAACCACAATTCCCCTTTTTCTTACTATCTTTCATATTTTTAAATATTACTTTTATTTACTAACTGTTAGACTTATCTGAACAGAGTTTGTAACAACTTGATAATTCAAACAAAATTTGACAGCCTATATGGAAATATCAAGTTCCTTATGTCTACATCTTGTTAAACACAAAAGCATGTTTTAAAATTGTATATTCTTTCTACTACAATGACAAAACCTTAATGGTACAATCAGAATAAAGCTGTATACATACTTACAGATTGATATCGATCTCCGCTGGTGATGTCTTCCTAGTAACGTTAGTGAGTTATAATTTTTATTTTGATGTTGAAGTTCTGTTACAGTCTCTTTGGAATCAAGAAAGTTTTCCTTCACACTGGCACTAAAACACAAGTATCTTTGAGTTATATAAGTTTACCTTTAATATGCAGACTTCTGTTTGCGTTTCTTTTTCTTCTCACCGCGAGGAAATACGAGAACAACTTTTCAACAGTAAACAATAAAGCTGACAAAGTCTTTGCTAGGAGGAGAAAAAATTGGCTGTATTAGTTGGACTCTACTAATAAATCATGTGTGTCCCGTTCCTCGTATCCGGGAGATATTTAAGCACTTGTCCCCGCCTCGGAGAACCGTATTGTTTTATAGAGGTGCGCGCGCTTCCACAAATATATGCGCTGACGCCAAAGAGAGCGGTCAATCAACCCACAGCTTCAGTTTATTCACTTCCGCTCGTGTCGCACGGCAAGACAAGGGCGAATCGTATTGGCTGTATATTACGTTTCGAAATAATAACAGAAATGTGTATTGTTAAGGTCACCACAACCGACACAATCATCACATTTTTAAAGTAGATGTTTTCTTTTCTTCTTCTTCTTCTTTTTTTTTTAATTAATTAGTTTTTTTTGGTACCTTTTTGAATTATGTGTAGTTAACGAACTTTCAGTAATTGAACTGTGAACAACAACAACCAGTGTCATTAATTTTGTATTAGGGGGTCGTCCAAAATGACGTCACGCAATATTTGTCATTTTTTAACATTCCTCCCCGCTTGTCACATTTCGTCACACACAAAAAACCAGCCCCCACCTAATATGACCTCAGAAATATCTCCCTATTTCCCACTTTTTTGTACTGATGTAGAGCAACAACATAATCGAATGTAAATTAGTTACTTAGTCATCATCATCATCACCATCACCATCGCCGTCGCCGCCGCCACCACCACCACCATCATTATCATCATCATCATCATCACCACCACCATCACCATAATCATCATCATCATCACCACCACCACCACCACCATCATTATCATCATCATCACATCACCATCATCACCATCACCGCCGCCATCACCACCACCACCATCATCATCATCACCTTTCAACTCCCTAAGGAGTATATAAGTTATGACAAGTCTTCCTGTCACGTGCCATTAGTTCATGGTCTGTCCATATCTTCGTCATCCCCTTCACGTCTGTCACCAGTTCTCTTCTCCGTGTATTCCCTGGTCTTCCTCTGCCTCTCTTACCCTGGGGATTCCAGAACAAGGACTGCCGGGTAAATCTATCAGCAGGTTTGTGCAGTGTTGTGTGTCCTATCCGTCACCAGCGAATTATTCTCATGTCTGGTTCTTCTGGCACTTGTCTGGTTCGTGTCATCAGTTCCACTTTAGTGGTCTTGTCATACAACTACAGTTCTTCTATTTAAGCAAGCACATATTTATGAGGGCGTCTGTAGTTATAGCGGAGGCCTGTTGCGGCGAAGGTAGCTGGTTGGAAATACGGTGGGTTACGCCACAGTCTATTAGCTATAAATGGATACCTGACTCTAACCCTTGGACCAGGAAAGGCACAGGCAGCGAGCAGGGGAATAGTTTACTTAACTTCTCGAAGCTTTATGCAGCACTGTGACATCTCTGACACTTCACTTCTCGAAGCTTTATGCAGCATTGTGACATCTCTGACACTTCACTTCTCGAAGCTTTATGCAGCATTGTGACATCTCTGACACTTCACATCTCGAAGCTTTATGTAGCATTGTGACATCTCTGACACTTCACTTCTCGAAGCTTTATGTAGCATTGTGACATCTCTGACACTTCACTTCCCTACATCAGTATTTGCCATAAGACTATCTTATTTTTTTTTTTTTTTACCCATTTGCGAAAGTCTGGAGCTTTTTGGTTGTTGTTTTTGTTGTTCGCCATGCTCAGAGCCATACAATAGGACGTACTTGACATTTGAATTGATTCTAATTTTTGTCTTTTAATCTCGATACATTTCTCTGATTTCACCAGACTGTTGTCACGATGGGTACCTGTTACTTTTTTTTTTTTTTATCTCATTTTAAACAGCACAATTCGTTTAGTCTGCATTTTGTTTTCTAAGTTGTTGTTGTTGTTGTTGTTTTTGTTGTTGTTTAACTAGGGCTGCTGAGCTTCTCGCTCTTTAGCAGCCAATACCAAGTTGAAGAATCCTTGGTATTATCTACTTAGATCTAGGCTTTTCCTGTGGCTTTTCTGCCATTCCGAAACGTGTTGAGTTGAAGTAATGAGTTGCAGTTTCTTCAGCTTGGCTTGAATTTAAAGGATCGTCACAATTTGTCCCAAGCTAGAAGTAAGACATGGGGGGCATACTGTGCATTCCCCGCCATCAAGGGGCTCTCCAACTATGCAGAGCTAAAATACTGTACTCTGGTTCTGGGCTCTGTCAAGGAATTGTCACGTCCTGCACAGAGCCACTTCTCAGCTTCCCCTGCCTATCACTGGGTCCACAGTGTGAGATCCTTCTGCATGCAGTGAACCAAGTCAAAGTCAAAGAATTACGCCTGGGGCTCAAGTGACTTCTCCAAGTTTAGTGTGCAATGCTGGGTTCTCAACAAGTTTCACCACAGGGGGAATCCCTGGAAGTGTGTGGATGGTGTGTATTACATTATTTAAAACACAAAGAAATATAAAATCAAAAACAATTTAAACCATTTAAAGGTTATAACAACTATTCGATATTTCAGCTGACATTATAATATTAACTAGTAAGTATACACGTCAATAAAATTACGAGGAAAGAACTAAAGCTAACGGTTAACCTTTCAGTATCTACAGTACATTTAGAAGACTGGGGAACTCATTTGGTGATTCTGAATGAAGTTATTTTACCAATTTTGGTGAAGTTTTGAAAACGAAAAACATTGTTGGCTGTTTTTTTTTTTAAGGGATGTAATTTATCTCTCCCCTGTCATAGGGAAACCATCACATGGCAAGACAAATAATAACAATAAAACATATTGTAGATTTTTGACACTTTACTATGTGTTTTATATTTATTATTTACAATAAAAATGCTAATTTTGTGGGAAAACAGATGCACGTTACATTGAGCGTCGTGTAGTTTAGTGCACAGGCCAGCAGCGCACGATTTTTATATAATTTCCAGACTGCAACTTTGGTGGGAAAAGGTTTTGATTCACATCCGTGACAGCGAGCCTGAGAGAATAAATATACAGGGGATATAAGACATCCACTAGAGAGTTGTTATCTACTACGGCACAAAGTTAACTATTGCAGACTAAAGTTAAGAAATGTGGATAAAAGTTAATCATTGTGGATAAAAATTTACTGTTGCAGAGAAAAGTTGAAACATAATTTATGTAAAAAGCGAGTATGACTCTTTTCTGTTTGTGTGACGTTACATTTTTCCTCCCCCCCCCCCCCCCCCCACCCTCCACATCCACCTCCCCCATCGTCACACAACGTCATAAAATTTTGACTCCCCGCACTGCGTGACGTCATATGTGGACGACCCCTTACGGCTATTGCTTAATAGCACACAAAAGCCTGCAGTCAAGGTATTAACACACACTACACGTTTTTAATTCAATTATCAATACCTTTTAGCTCCCCAAGGAGCTTAGGGCTGTTTTTGAATTGCTGGCATGTAAAAAAAAAAAATAATTAAATAAAAATTATGGAAACACAATCGTAAACATAAAATGTAAAGGTAGTCACAGAGCAAGAACAGCTGTTGTCACGCTTGGCTAAGAAAGTTCTGGCACTTTGTTGGTAAAGACCACCCTTAATATAGTCTGGTCTTTTAGTCCCTCTCGTGTCTTTTTATTTTTGTCTCTAGACAGCTGTAGATTGGGGAAACTGGCCTGTCACTTTGTAATCGGATAGGTTCACTCCCCTTTCTCCAGCGCGGGTGAGTGTGGGAGTACCTTATGTCTTTTCATGTCTTCTGTATGCTGGTCGGCATAATTTGTAAGGCGTCCTGGGATTCTTTTGTTGCTGGTGGCGGCAACATTCCTAGAGTTCTTTGACACCGAGCTAAGTCTCTGCACGCTCTTTCTGGTAGAGGGCTGCCGAGTTCCGTGAACTTTCACACGGGAGGAAGACGTTGCCTTTCAAGTGACCGTGCACAGCTAGATACTCTAAGCCAGAATATCGGTCCAGCTTTAGTATTGCTTTCATTCGAGTTCCCGGAGCCTTTCGTCGTTATTACGCACTCACCCTGTTTCCGGAGACTTCGACTAGCAGGTGAGACGAACATCTGCAGGCCTTAGTCTCTTATAAATTGGGCAAATCACTTTGTCTAGCACTTAATGTCTCCAGGATTCTCTACTGTAGAGTGGGCGCTGCCCGATAACTAGTGCTGACGACCAGCTACATTTTTGCGTTATTGAAATTCTTTACATATTGGTAAGAGCACTTAATTAAATAGATAGTGGGTGGATTAGGAACTTAGACATAATCATCATCAGGGGCTAACGCGTATAGTATTAAGTTTTTGCTATCACTTTTCATGACGGGAAAGTGAATAATTGTTAAGTTCGCTACCTACCCCTAAACCACGGAGATGTTTCAACTAGTAAGTTCATGGTCGAAGGAAAGCGGGTGTGCGTTTGTCAATTTTTCCTAAATAACTGTAAACCCAACTTAAAGTGATGCAACGAGTTCCTGTAAAGAATTTTTCTAGTGATGTAAATAATTGTGCTATATTAATGACTCCTAAGAGTATATTGTACAACCAACATAGAGAATTACCCATTAGTACCTTTATAAGGTCTTTTGTCATATGGCATATATGTAATATTGCTGTTATTTAGTGTGTATCAGCCCAGAGGTTGTAACCAGATACGGGCCATTGATTTAACGTTACTAAAATTAGAAGACGCCTCATGCGGGCGAAATAATTATCATGTAGGCCGTTGTACAACGAGCTAACAGGACAAAAGTTTGTTTACATACCCAGGCATTCAGCATCTTCGTAAACGCTGACCGAGGGGTACGCCTGGTGTGATTTCTCAATGTAGGCCTGCCTTTTGCATGGCTAGCGATTTGTCGATAACAAGGAAAGGGGAGATGATTTTGTAACCTGGTCAGCCAGCGCTGACCGGCGGTAATTCCCAAGCTATTTGGTGTGGGGTACATTGTTGTTTACTGTAAAAGTGCTTGTCCCGATGTACTATAAACTTTTGTTACTATATATTGAACCCTTATATAAGGACAGATGCTTATAGTGGTTGTATGTATTTGTATTTTCAACGAAGCTCCTATACGCTACCTATGGAAAACTGGGCGACAAAAAGTCCCAGCCTGAATTACCTTCCCTGTTTGGAATTTACCGGTTCTGATTTGGTTCCTGATTTGGGTCAAAAGTTGTGACCTCAACTATTAATTTCGGGAGTCGTTGGCGATACCCAGTTGATGGTACCCCATACTTCAGCTGCTGCCAACCCCAGAAAAGGCCGAGATTCAAGCTCCACTACCTCCGGGACAAGTGCGCCAGTCTTGAACTTTTGTCCGTCAGCGTTGGCCCTTCCCAATTTATACATGCAGTTGCATTTTTGACTGGCCAGCGTCTGTCGGTTATAGTAGTGCGCGTCGCCTACACTAACCTGAGTTTGGCCTCGTATAACCCATGGGATAGCAGGGTTCCTTTATAGTTGTGTCACTGGTGGATAATATTCCCACTGAAGCCTGCATATCGAAGATTTATTTGTAATTTCTTCAACCCTATCGGAGAAGAGATAGGAAAGAAGATACCTTTCAAGTGAATAGAATAATACATCTCAGGCAATTAGTGAAACAGACGCAGGGACGCAGGGACGAAGGTTGCAGATCGTAACAGTGTAGGGTTAATTCTTGGTGGTGCTTAGAGGAGAGTTGTGTATTTCTCGGCATTGGTTAGTTTTTTTGCTTTCTGCGTAGCCACGTCACGTACGTCTCGCCTTAAGACACTGGGATCTGTCGACTGGAGCAGAGACTGTTGATATTCTTTTTTTTGTTTATTACAGGCAATATCTAAGGATTGTCAGTTTTCCAGACCTGATTGTCATTCTGGATTGTTAACCAGAATCGACTTGGGTTTTTTGAAGTCCTTTTGTTTTAGTGAAATTGTAGTTTTTTTCTTTTTTTTTTTTTTTTTTTTTTTTTTTTTTGTTACTGGGTTTCCTGACATCGCTCAGGCATAATCTGAGTTTTATAGCATTTAATAAAAATAGATAACTATTAGCGGATCAGAATTCGTCTACTATCTCTGTTATTGTTGAATGTGAAGACATTGTTGTGTGTGTGTGGTCCCTTACTCTCTCTCTCTCTCTCTCTCTTTCTCTCTCTCTCTCTCTCTCTCTCTCTCTCTCTATATATATATATATATATATATATATATATATATATATATATATATATATATATATATATATATATTGATATTTGTACGGTAGAGAGGGTGAGTGGGGTTAACATTGGAAGGTTGTTACGAGTGGCGGGAGGAAAAAGTGTTTATTGTCTCTGTACTCCCGACTGTTACACTTCCACTCTATATTCACATTCTATAATTCAGTCATTTCTATTATCTGGCTCTTCACTCAAACTTTGTTTGGTCACAGACAGACTCCTTTCACGACTCATGACAGCAGTGAAGGACTGAAGTGTTAGAGATTCTATATTATGTTCAGCTTTGTTTTTTTTTTAAATGAGTTGGCAGTGATCAATTCCATTCTTCGTTTCCTTTTCTTCTTAAGTCAAGAGCAGAGTCATGTACCCATTTACAATTGGGTAGAATTGAGCATGACGCTACCAGTTTTCGATCCTAGCACCTGGTAAATGTGCCTTGAAAAGAAAACGGCCTAACCGCTTGATCAAGCGTACGCTCAACATGCAGATATGCACAATGAAATTATTAAAAAAAAACATTCCTTAGACAATGTTCAAGAGCTGGGTTATCTTGTTGTTGATAACATTATAGTTTCACGGAACCACATAACATTATATTGTTTTCGTTTGTCCTTTCCGTTTTTCAGTATCTCTTGTTGATCTCCATTGTATTTTTTGTGGTCTTGTTCATTAAAAAATGGTTTTATCTTTATTTCATATGGTCATTCTGTGAAGAATATACTCATGTTATGTTCGAAAGAAGTGTACACAGTCGATGGGCAGTTAAAACACCCTGCTGGATTACAAGTCTATTAGCTACTGACCTCCTCTTTTTTACTTACATATCATCAAGCTGCAGGAGTATAAATATTCGACCAAATCTCTTCCTCCTCTTCTTTCACTGCATCCGAGGAAGTTGAGGGGGACTGCGGTAAGACGTGGAGTACAATGGATGGGTTTGAAAAAAAAATCGAAAAAAGGTTATTCGTCTTACGAGGACAAAAGACAAAGAAAGTAGTCTACGTTACGGCTACAAGGCCTTCGTCAGGAAAAGAAAGAAAGTGAAGGCTAGATAGGAGACATAAGAACTTAAAAAAATATAAAAATAAAACCTAGGTACTTCCCTGAAGGCGAAGCATCGGAATCCTATCACTATCTGATGGACGCTCTTGGCTTTTCAGCCAAGTTGTAAGTAAAGACAGACAGTATAATGCATGTTTTTAACTAGCAAATCACAGAGCAGCTATGAAGTTACAATAGGCTGTCAGATTACTGTTGACTCTTTTCCATTACACGTCACACTCTCTAACTGATGGGTCCTTCGGAACGTTATGACCATTATATAATATCTGGAACTGAGGAAATTAACGAGATAATTATAAGCGCAGAAAGAGATCAGAGAAACTCTGAACAAGGAACCACCAGAAACACAATTGAATGTTCCTGAGGCTGAAAACGATCTAGATGTTAATACAGACATTCCACAAAAAGAAGAAAGCATCACAACAATCAAAGGGTTAAAGAATGGAAAAGCTCCTGGTCATGATAACTTAAATGCAGAGCTATTTAAGACAGACCCTGAGCTAGCAGCAGAACTATTAGAACCACTATTTGCACAAGTCTGGAAAATAGGGACAACACCAACGGAGTGGAACAAAGGAATAATTGTCAAATTGCCCAAGAAGGGAGATCTTGCAGACTGCAATAATTGGAGAGGAATAACTCTTCTCTCAGTTCCCAGCAAAATACTAGGCAGGATAATTATACAGAGAATTTCAAAAGCAGTAGACCACAAACTGAGGAAAGAACAAGCAGGATTTAGGAAGAACAGAAGATGTGTAGATCATATATTTACCCTCAGGAACATTATAGAGCAGTGCTCAGAATGGCATAGACTGCTGTCCATTAATTTCGTTGATTTTGGAAAGGATTTTGACAGTATACATAGGGACAGTTTATGGAAAATACTGAGGGCTTATGGAATTCCAAGCTGCATAGTGTCAATCATAAAAAGCCTCTATGCCAACTTTACGTGTAGCGTTGGGCAGAGCAACTTAACCTTTGAGGTGAAGACAGGAGTACGACAGGGATGCCCCTTATCAACCCCTCTATTTTTAACAGTCATAGAGCGTCCATCAGATAGTGGTAGGATTCCGATGCTTCGCCTTCAGGGAAGTACCTAGGTTTTATTTTTATATTTTTTTAAGTTCTTATGTCTCCTATCTAGCCTTCACTTTCTTTCTTTTCCTGACGAAGGCCTTGTGGCCGTAACGTAGACTACTTTCTTTGTCATTTGTCCTCGTAAGACGAATAACCTTTTTTCGATTTTTTTTTCAAACCCATCCATTTCACTGCATCCACGCTGCTGGAGTATATGCTGGCCATCAGATCATTTCCTCTACTTTACTTACCGATTCCACTCTGCCGGAGCATAGGTCTTCCACCAAATCTCTTTTACTGCTGGAAATCAGGCTTCCCATCAAGCCTCATCAAACCGTTAAATTCCTGAGTATTGTGTTCTCAATATGTCGTCTAATTCATATTCTTTCCTCACAACTACTGTGCATGTTGCGGCCATCTGTTATTTTAATTTTCTACCATCTGGAGTTACAGACCAGGTTTGCTTTGTGATCTAGTCTCTTCTTCTTTCTTCTTTGATCCTTAGCCGCCGACCGTCAACGCAGTCAGTGGCCATCACGCCTGGTGGCGTCGTGTAGGGCAACAAATAATTGATTCTACTTTGCTCGGTCGGTGGCCATCCTTCGTACAGTGCCCCAATTCTGGTTCATTCTTTGCATCTCAACCCCCACAGTCCTTCGCCAAGTTGTTTTTGGTCGGCCTCTCTTTCGTTTTCCTTCAGGGGTCCATAGCATAGCTGTTCTTGTGATGGCATCGGGGTCTTTTCTGAGGACATGGCCAACCCAGCTCCAGCGTCTGCCAGCTATGATGGTGTGTATGTCCTCTTGCTTGCTATGAGTAAGCAGATCTTGGTTGGTGATGGTATTCGGCCAAAATATTCGGAGAGTTTTTCTTAGGCATGTTGTGTGAAAAGATGACAATTTCGACATTTCCTTCTCTGTAACTCTCCAGCATTCCGCATCATAGAGAAGCACAGAAAGCACACAGCTCTGATATAATCATAATTTTGTCCTTGTGCTGTACTGAGAGGACTTCCAGATGTCGTTTAGACTAAAAAAGGCTGTTCTTGCTTTGTTCATTCTGTTGTTAATGTCTTTGCTTGCTCCGCCGTCTGGTGTTACTATGCATCCTAGGGTTGTGAAGGTGTCTGTCTGTTCCAGTTGCTGATTCCTTACTGATATGGGCTCAGGGTTGCTCACATTGAGCGTCATGACCTCTGACTTCTTTAGACTGATGTTCAAGCCCACCTGCTGGCTATACCTATTAAGTCTATCCGTTTTTTCCTGGATGTATTTATGTGAATGTGCTAGTAGTGCAATGTCATCTGCATATTCCAACCAGATCTTCTGATGTAGAAAATTTAGTCCATCTTATTCCTCTTGGACTGCCCTCTGTTGTCTGGCGCATCACCCAGTCTATGACTGTTAAAAATAGAGGGGTTGATAAGGGGCATCCCTGTCGTACTCCTGTCTTCACCTCAAAGGTTAGGTTGCTCTGCCCAACGCTACACGTAAAGTTGGCATAGAGGCTTTTTATGATTGACACTATGCAGCTTGGAATTCCATAAGCCCTCAGTATTTTCCATAAACTGTCCCTATGTATACTGTCAAAATCCTTTCCAAAATCAACGAAATTAATGGACAGCAGTCTATGCCATTCTGAGCACTGCTCTATAATGTTCCTGAGGGTAAATATATGATCTACACATCTTCTGTTCTTCCTAAATCCTGCTTGTTCTTTCCTCAGTTTGTGGTCTACTGCTTTTGAAATTCTCTGTATAATTATCCTGCCTAGTATTTTGCTGGGAACTGAGAGAAGAGTTATTCCTCTCCAATTATTGCAGTCTGCAAGATCTCCCTTCTTGGGCAATTTGACAATTATTACTTTGTTCCACTCCGTTGGTGTTGTCCCTGTTTTCCAGACTTGTGCAAATAGTGGTTCTAATAGTTCTGCTGCTAGCTCAGGGTCTGTCTTAAATAGCTCTGCATTTAAGTTATCATGACCAGGAGCTTTTCCATTCTTTAACCCTTTGATTGTTGTGATGCTTTCTTCTTTTGTGGAATGTCTGTATTAACATCTAGATCGTTTTTAGCCTCAGGAACATTCAATTGTGTTTTTGGTGGTTCCTTGTTCAGAGTTTCTCTGATCTCTTTCTGCGCTTATAATTACCTCGTTAATTTCCTCAGTTCCAGATATTATATAATGGTCATAACGTTCCGAAGGACCCATCAGTTAGAGAGTGTGACGTGTAATGGAAAAGAGTCAACAGTAATCTGACAGCCTATTGTAACTTCATAGCTGCTCTGTGATTTGCTAGTTAAAAACATGCATTATACTGCCTGTCTTTACTTTCACGGCTTACTCTTTTGTCCCCGCCTCTTTTCTTTTAACACGAGCTAACACAGTGTTTACAAACTTCGTGACCTCTCAGTCATAACAGGAAAACAAATCAGGTTTTGTTTACCTCGTCCACCCACGCGAGATCATCTGTCAATCATAATACAGCTGTCTCAGATAGACAGCACGTGAGAGAGACGAAACACAGACACTTTTGAAGTTTTCTACTCAGGGAAAGTTTAGAATTCCCTGTGCTCTTTGATCTCGAGACACGGGCGTTTTTAAGAGAAACCCGTTAGCCGTAACGAAAGCTTCTAATGTCGGTCAACAGCGCCAGACGAGAGATTCCGGTAGCCGAATCGTAAGCTTTCATCTTGAGCGCTAGTTTTTGAATTCTTCGCTGCACACAGGAGCGCGAAATTAACAACATTAGAGATAAGAGCAATCTAATGATATATATATATATATATATACTGCTGTTTTCTTAACCCCGACATCAGAAGTCAGTCAGAATTTTGAATATTCTAGCGCGCAGTCCTAGACCCCAATTCTTGTGGATATAGTGTATTAGTGTTTCGTGGAGATTTTCATTCTGAATTTTCTGGTAAAAGGATAATAGTGCTAATGATTTAAAAAGTGACAGCTTTTAACATTTATTCTTCACTTAGATTTTTCTCGCTAGTAAAACGAGTGAAATAAAGTAACGCGTATCGATTTCATACCAGATATTCGATTAACATGTTAAATCACGCCACCCGATACCCACATACCTTAGACGGTAATTATGTTAACAGTGCAGGCAGACGCGACACTTAATCTCTACAGGAGAGAGATAAACCCGACGGTTTAGCTGACCGGTCATATAGGCATTAAAGCGGCTTATAGTGAGAGTATAGAATACACGTTATATTTCATTTTGTAATTTTGTTATTACAGTATCTATTATTTTAACATAACTCAGTACGACCGAACTCAACCACCAGCGACGTCTGCTAGCGTGTAGGCGTAAGGAAACACCGTGTGCCTTTTAAACCTAGTCAGGACTGACGGAGTGGAGAAGAGATCGTCTTGTCCCCTTCTGTGTGTATATATAGTAGTAGCATTTTTTCCATAAATGTTTTCTTGTATTCTTCGCAGACCCTATCAAAAGGGCGTCCAGCGGTCTTTTGTTTTGTTACTTTTCTCCTTTACTTGGCTTGTGCATTACCAATTTCATTTATAAGCGTGTACTCGCCACATGGTATTTGAGAACAATAAAATTTAACACTGGACTTACCAAATTCAGATTTATATTTTTACCAGCCACAGTGGTGTACATATAACATTATCATTGTTCCCCGACTCCTGACAGTCGTAATTCAAGGGGAGTATATCTTTAGATACATACGCTGTGCAGAATCGGCGTTCTAACACAGATTTGGCCGATAGAAGAACCATCATCATCATTTGTAACATTTTTTAGCAACCAGATGTTTCCCAATACTGGAAGTATTTCCCCGTGAAAGGGTGAACCTCAAGAACTCTCACAGTTTTAACTATTTGTAGTAACACATATCCAGGAGAAGCACCATATTAGGCGTTCACCTCACTAGTTAGTTTCTGTGGATGAACTGGGGCCAATTTGGATCTGCGACAACTGGGGTGACAGAATATTAAGTGAAATAGATAATATATTCATGGACTAATTCTATTACCAAGGGATATTACAGACCTACCATACCAGGCAATTAGGTAAGAGTGTGAGAGGGGCCACTGCTTGAGAGAGTGTGTGAGTATTTTTCCTTGTTTGCTGGAAATTATCCATATATCTGATTTGTCTAAATTTTGTTTACTTTACTTGGTCTCATAGAGTACCAATACTGTTCATTCTGTAACATAGTGCTAACCTTCAACCTTTCGGTTAAAAATGTTGGGTTTTTTTCTCCATTCGGAGAGGGCTCACTTTTCTGCTTTATTTCTTATGCATGTAAATGACTCTTTGATCTTTTTCTTTAGATATTTTGATGTTGTCGAGTTTAATGATAATAAACTACAAAGAAACTTACCTTTGTGTGTTGGTGAGACCCATACCCATTTATCCGTAGTTTTTCACGTTTGTGTGTCTTGTTGTCACATAGCTGTGTGTTTGTAGAGTAACTTATCTATTCTTAATAGGGAGGCACAGGCTGTCTGGTAATAAAGTATAGTCGTACAGATAGGCTGGAGGAGATAACCTAATCACTCCAGAGACATATCTTTCCCTCAATCATCACCTGTGAAATCTATTTTCTATACCTTTTCTCGCGTATCTGTCAACATCTACTCTACTTAGACGGGCCAAATAAAACTATTAACCTACCGTACGACAGAGAGCTTGCCTCTCGCGACAAAGTTACAAGGTTCGGGGATCGAAACTTGATGGCGTGGAGCTCCAGTCTACAAAGCAGAAAAATGGGTACCTGATTCTGCTTTTGAGTTAAGTAAGACAAAGGCAGCAGGGGAGGGAACTGGCCACCCCACCTCATAAAAATATTGGACGTAGTATAGTGAAGTCTCTAACACTCACTGCCCCACGGCAGCATTTACTATTGGACTGCCTTTAACTTTATTTCCGTCCACGACTATCTCTAAATTTCTGGCTTACAAGTTTTCTTTTTTAATTTGGTCTTATATTTTCACGTGATATAATAGTCTTGGCCTGACATTTTAATTAAAAAGTCTAACTCGTGTACAGGATGGATCAAGTCAGATGAGTACACTTATTCATGTCACTACCACTCAATATTTATGTATGCAGAAAAACATCATAGGTAAACCCAGAGTATACAACAAACAATTTTCTTTCTTTTTATTTTTAAGTGCCACGGGACGGTTGTATCGCAGACACATTGTTATTTTTTTTATATTTAATTGTAAGAGTACATAGGAGCACTCCGGATAATTGCAATATAAACATGAGAACACCTAAATACACACAGCATGGAATCACGAACTTTGATCTCGCTCAATGTCTCTGTCAATACTACCACTGTAGAACAAGTAAAGGAAGTCAAATGTCTTGACGATTTTGTTATTGTGAAAGGTTAGAGGAATGTGTGAATGGGCTAAAGCAACGGCTTCTTAACTAAAACATGTGTGTTGAGAGCTGTGCACGGTGATTGAAAGATTCGGATTTACCCAATTGGGGTGTTGGGTAATTATCGTTGCGCGGTTCCACGTAAAAAGGTAGATGAGTTAAAGGAAATACGTCACAGAATATAGTGGAAGATAGTCGGGCTGGCATGAAGACTGGGTGGTCTTTTGTGTATTGTCCAGGGTATCAATCGTCAAATGTAGGATTTTGACGTACAAGGATTTTAAAGCACCAAATATAAACAGGGACTGTTATCGTATGGGCATACTTTGAAGTGGAGCTTATTAAATTGAATCAAGTGACTTATACGTGCCGGCTGTAACAAACATTATGGTTTCACTGGTAATGGCATGGATTAGCTGACAACAAACTGTATGTATTCCAAAAGATGACTGTAGTGCATTATGGGAAATTATTGTTGAAGTTCAAGTATAGTATTAAATTTGTTTGGATCGTCTTGGCTAAATTGATTGCTTCTCTTGTGTTGTGAAGACCCGTTATACGGAAGTAGTATCTCAGATTACAGGCCTTCCTTTGATGGGTTACGCAACAATGTGTCGATCACTTTGTTTTATTTCAGTGCGAAACAAGGCAGAGACAATTATTTATTCATACCAACCCTTTACTATCATTGTCAATAATCGCTTGTAAATATTCATACCAACCCTTTACTATCATTGTCAATACTCTCTGGTAAATATTAATACCAACCCTTTACTATCATTGTAAAAATCTCTGGTAAATAATCATACGAACCCTTTCTATCGTTGTCATAATTCTCTGGTAAATATTCGTACCAAACCTTCACTGTCTCTATTAAAAAAATGTCTTGCAACTATTCATACCAACGATCTACCGTCGGTGTAACAACTTTCTTGCAACTACTTATATCAACGCTGTACTGTCAGTGTAAAAATGTCTTACAACTGTTAATATCACCCCTTTACTGTCGGTGTAAAACAATGTCTTGCAACTATTTATATCAACACTTTTCTGTAGGGGTAAAATGTCTTATAACTATTTATATCAACGCTTTACTTTCGGTGTAAAAATGTCTTGCAACTATTTATATTAACGCTGTACTGTCGGTGTAAAACAATGTCTTGCAACATTTTATATCAAAGCTTTACTGTTAGTGTAAAAACGTTTTGTAACTATTTATTTCAACGCTTTACCGTCGGTGTAAAAAATGTTTTGCAACTATTTAAATAAAAGCTTTACTATCTGTGTAAAATATGTCTTGCATCTATTTATAACAAAGTTTTACTGTCGGTGTAAAAAATGTCTTGCAACTATTTATGTCAACGCTTTACTGTCGGTGTAAAAATGTCTTGCAACTATTTATATCAACGCTTTACTGTCTGTGTAATAAATGTCTTGCAACTGTTCATATCAACGCTTTACTCTCCATATAACAAAAAATCCAAGTATTTAAAAATTACGGGGGAATATCCTATTGTTAGTTTTGGTTGACAAGAAAAACGTCGATCATCTTAATTGACACAGTGCCTTGTGTGTGCATGTGTGTGTACGAATGAATGTACGTACGTATGTATGTGTAAGGAAATTTTTATGTCCTTTTTTTCTTGTCTTCAGTTCTCTCCGGCAGTACTTACTCGATCATCCTTTCTAAGTGCATCTTTTCATTTTCTATTGTTTACGCTTTTATCGAACGAGGTTATCTTGTCTTATGTTGTCGCCTATGTGGCGAGATGGAGAATTTAGATGGACAATAGATCAAGTCAAGGTATTCTAGACTTATTGAAATACCCCAGCATAAGAAGTGAGCACTGGTGTATTGATGGCAGAGGATATAGCCAGACTGTTTACTCTTGTCCCGATTGTAAAGTGATATAGATCAAGAGCCTACCTTGTCTTCCTGCTACGACTATACCTATGTTTTTATTCCCAATTAATTACTTCACAAATACAGAACATGGACATAATTTAAGAAATTCAGAAGTTAACAAAATCAGTCAATTTATTTTATTGCTTAATCTTTTCTTTTTCTTTGGATTTAGAAATAAACAAGGATATGTATGTACAAATTTACATTAATCAAAATAAATATTCACTGTTTACACAATCAGAAAAAAACTGTCCGTGTTTACTTTCTCATCATCTGACTTTCCTTTGATTCTAGTATATCAATTGTGGTAATGTCTATGTTATGAACTTATCTTCCAAAATTCATGGTCTGTGGATCTACAATGCTACATACCCCAGTTGTTGTAATTTGTATTGACACACATTTCAGTTCGTATGCTGGACTACCGTCATCACAATGTGGAGACTAGATATTTAGGAGTGGTCCAATCTCTTTCGTGTTCTGTCGTCACAGTACTTCAGAATGCACCGACATCGACCGTCAAACCTACAACATGATCCACATATACCACAAATCCTAGTGTGTGTGTGGGTGTGTGTTCAGGTCATCAGCGTATGTATGGGTATGTTGTGCCCATATGTCTGTTACATAAGAAGTGTCAGTGTCATTACAAATCTAGTTGTTGCATAATAACAAAAGATATGATACAACAGATATATACAGAAGTTAGTATGATACAAACATAAGAACTCTTTGACCTCCAGTCTTTCAAGCCAGCTCTAGCAAGTGCTGATAGCTTGGTGGCGAGCATTTACAAGTCCTGAAAAGGACTACTTTTACCAGTCCTGAAAAGGACTACTTGCAGTGCCAGACCGGATAAGATTTGGTTATGTTTATGTGATTTCAATCTTCCATAATCACTTCACAATAAGTGACAAAGAGCCATACAAGATATCTCAATAAATAGGCTTGTTTCCCGCTCGGTATGGAACTTCTATCTGGATACAGGTGTCATTACAAATAGGCAAATAGTGTGAGAATCCTTGATGTTTACTATTTAAGAGAGGGGGATACTTCTGGTATCTAGAAAAATCCGGTGCTCCAAATGTTAAAAATGATGATGATGGAGGTATACGCCACTTGTGGGGCTGTTAAAAATAATATCCTGGATTTGGTAAGTCCAGTATTTATTATTTTCAGTAACAATATATCATCGGTCTAGTACACACTTATAAAAGATAAAGAAAAAGACCGCTGGTCGTCCGCTTGGGATCAGGTCTGCGAAAAATGCAAGAAACCACTCACAGACGTCGCTGGCCGCTGATTTGGTTCGGACCAAGTCGATGATGACTCACCCGCACCGTCTCGCAGCTGGCGGTCACCCGCACAGTGTGTTATTATTATTTCTCACAATACGCAACACGTAGAACATAATCACCTATCATTTAGTTCGCTATTAAATTGTCGGTGTCTGTTACTTTGTCGTATAGTCATTAGAAATAATAGACGCTATAATAACAATAAATTACAAATGAAATATAAACATGTATTCTTTTCTCCCACTGTCAGTCGTCTAACGCCTCTAAGTCCGGTCTGGTTTAACAGTCGTGTTTATCTCTCTCTCTCTCCTGGAGAGTTTTTTTTAAAAATACAGTTTTACCTCGTTTTGGCGAGGCGCGTCCCGTTCACCCTAGTCGGTTATATTAGGGCGCATGTCCAAATATAAAAGACCCTTAGGTCTGAGATTCCTGGAGAGTTAAGTGCCGCGTCCGTCTACACTGTAAACATAATTACGGTCTCGTCTCAGTTATGTAGCGGTCGGGTGGCGTGGTCTAACATTTTAATTGGATATCTGGTTATGAAAATCGCTACGCGTTATTTTATTTAATTCGTCTTACTAGCAAGAAAAATCTAAGTGAAGTAAAAGTGTTTAACTTTTAATGGCTATCACCGTGAAATACTTCTAATACTTAGAACCATTTTCCTCTTACCAAAAAATCCAGAATGAAATCTCCACGAATCATTTTTAAACAATATCAAAAAGAAATGGTTGTATGACTGCGCGCTAGACTCTTCTGACTGACGACTGATGGCTGAGTTATATATATATATATATATATATATATATATATATATATATATATATATATATATATATATATATATATATATATATATATATATATATATATATATATATATATATATATATATATCATAGATTGCTCGATCTCTAATTGCGTTATTTCGCACTCCTGTCTTCTTTCTTCTTCTTTGATCCATAACCGCCAACCGTCAAAGCAGTCAGCGGCCATCACGCCTAGTGGCGTCCTGTAGGGCAGCAACTAATTGATTCCACCTTGCTCGGTCGGCGGCCATCCTTCGTACAGTGCCCCAACTCTGGTTCATTCTTTGCATCTCGGCTTCCACAGTTCTCCACCAAGTTGTTTTTGGTCGGCCTCTCTTTCGCTTTCCCTCGGGGGTCCATAGCATCGCTGTTCTTGTGATGGTATCAGGGTCCCTTCTGAGGACGTGGCCAACCCAACTCCAGCGTCTGCCAGCTATGATGGTTAGCATGTCCTCCTTGTTACTCCGAATAAGTAGTTCTTGGTTGCTGATGGTGTTTGGCCAATAGATTAGGAGAATTTTCCTTAGGCAGATTGTGTGGAAGGAGGACAGTTTCGACATTTCCTTCTCTGTTACTCTCCAACATTCCGCACCATAGAGAAGCACAGAAAGTACACAGCTCTCATACAGCCTTAATTTGGTGTTTGTGCTGTACTGGGAAGACTTCCAAATGTTGTTGAGAATAGCAAAGGCTGTTCTCGCTTTATTCATTCTGTTGTTAAATGTCTTTGCTTGTTCCGCCGTCATGTTTTACTATGCATCCTAGGTAAGTAAATGTGTCTGTCTGTTCTAACTTCTGGTTCCTTACTGTTATTGGCTCAGCTTTGCCCACATTTAGTGTCATGACCTCTGTCTTCTTCAGATTGATGTTCAGGCCAACCTGCTGGCCATACTTATTCAGTCTATCGGTTTTGTCTTGAATGTGTTGATGTAAATGCGCGAGAAGTGCAATGTCATCTGCATATCCCAGGTCTTCCAGTGTAGAAAATGTTGTCCATCTAATTCATCTTGGACTGCCCTCTGTTGTCTAGCGCATCACCCAATCTATGGCTGTCAAAAATAATGTTGTTGATAAGGAGCATCCATGTCGTACTCCTGTTTTCACTTCGAAAGTTACATTACTCAATCCGACACTGCTGCACGTAAAGTTAGAATATAGGCTTTTTATGATGGAAACAATGCGGCTGGGAATTCCATAAGCCCTCAGTATTTTCCATAGGCTGTCCCTGTGTATGCTGTCGAAAGCCTTTTCAAAATCAACAAAGTTAATGTACAGCTGCCTCTGCCATTCTGAGCACTGCTCTATAATGTTCCTGAGGGTGAATATATGATCTGCACATCTTCTGTTCTTTCTAAAGCCCGCTTGTTCTTTCCTCAGTTTATTATGGTCAACTGTTTTTGAAATTCCCTGGATGATTATCCTGCCTAGTATTTTGCTGGGAACTGAGAGGAGAGTAATTCCTCTCCAGTTGTTGCAGTCTGCAAGATCGCCCTTCTTGGGCAATTTGACAATTATTCCTTTACTCCACTCTGTTGGTGTTGTCTCAGTTTCCCAGACTTGTGCAAATAGTGGTTCTAATAGTTCTGCTGCTAGCTCAGGGTCTGCCTTGAATAACTCAGCATTTAGATTGTCGTGACCAGGCGCTTTTCCATTTTTTAACCCTTTGAAAGCTGTGATAATTTCTTCTTTTCGTGGGATGTCTGTATTTATGTCTAAGTCACTTTCTGCCTCAGGAACATTCAGCTGAGTCTCTGGTGGTTCCTTATTCAGTGTTTCTCTGAAGTCTTCTGCCCATCTTATTTCCTGCCCCTGTGCTGTGGTGATGAGATTTCCTTGCTTGTCTCATACTAACGTTATGTTGTTTGCACCTCGTCTTCCACTGATAGTTTTAGTTATTTTATGAACCGTGCTTTGTTCATTTCTCAGTGCTGCCTCTTCTGCCTGTCTTGCAAGGTCATCCAGAAATGTCCTTTTGTTAGCACGGGTTTGACGTTTTACTTCCTTGTCCAGCTGACTGTACTGTTCACCATATATTGCTTTAACCTGGGAGACTTAGCTTCTGTTTTCTTTCTTTTCATTGCCTTTCTCTTGGCTATGGTGTTTAGCGTTTCTGGTGTTATCCAGTCTTGGCTCTTTCTTTCCTGGAATCCCAAGCATGACTTGATGCTTTCCTTGTATATTGTTGAGATGGTGTTGAATTTCTGGTCGACATCATCGGTCTCTGTTCTTTCATGGCTTTTGGTAATCTGATATCGTCTCTTTACGTCGACCACGAAAGCTTTTCTGGTGAGGGTCCCTAAGTTTCGTGATGTTATGTCTTTTCTGTTTGACTGCAACTGGCCGAGCAGCTCTGAGTTTCAACTTCAGTCTACTAGGTGATGATCACTTCCCACATCTGCGCCTCTTCTTACTTTCACGTCATGTAGTGCATGTCTCCATATGCCATTTATCATTATGTGATCTATCTTGTTTCTGTCTCGTCCGTTTGGTGATTCCCATGTTAACTTGTGCACTTCTTTGTGTGGAAAAAGTGTTTCTCCAATAACCAGGTTGTTAATACTGCAGAAGCTTATTAACTTGTCCCCATTCTCATTTACTGTTCCACTGCCGCATATTCGCATTACTCTTTCGTTATAATTATTGTGTGTTCCAACTTTCGCATTTAGGTCTCCCATTACTATAATAAGATCGTAGCTGGGTGCAGTTTCTATTTCCGTTTGTGCCTGTTGATAGAACTCGTCCTTGATCTCTTCATCGCTGTCGTTTGTTGGTGCATAGCATTGTATAATTGTGGTGTTGGTGAATCTCCCTCTCAGTCTTGCTCTTATCAGTATATAGTTGATGGGTTTCCATTCCAGTAAAGACCTTTCCATTCCTGTGCGGGACAAATTCAGGAGCTAGAGTTTTCAAGATGAAAGGCTTTACGTTTCGGTCTCCCATAGTTTCTCGTCTGGAGCTTTCTAATATGGGTCTTCAAATGTGTCTACCTTCGCACAAGATTACTTTTGGCAGAGTTGTAGATAGCAGGATAATGATGCTTCTATCTCAAGGGTGTATCCACAAGATATTGTCAGAAGTCAAGAACAATGCTGCTTAGGGCCGAGCACTATTAACTTATATAGGATCCGTCGCCTTTTGTGAAGAAATTGTTATGCAATGATTTATTTCAGCTCTATCAAGCCCCCACTCTGATTTACTCAGTGGAATTCTTCTTATTCTGGTATAGCTCTTTTTAGAGTGTATTTAATCAATTGACTGAGACAAACATGAAGTACATTAAAAATGATTAACTCGACGTTAAATTTTTATATTTAAAAATAACAAATTTAATAATCCATTATGTTTTAACAGGGTTTTAAAAAATGAATAATTATTTATCAGAAAATTATCACCACTGTTTGATGTAATGGTAGTTGGTAAAGGAGGTCACTTGGCAGTTTTTATTTGTTACTTAGCTGTCAGTGACGGCTCTGCTCCTTCTGATCTTTGGTTCTTGGTAGACTGGATCACTGATCACGCTCGTCACTGGTCAAGGTTGTAGGGCGCAGCACGTTCCCAGAAATGTCAGGGAGTGTCTACGAAGTTGGTCCCTCGTCTTTAAACCCCGTCTGATTCGACTTCTTGCCACTCGTACCCTTCTTGTTCCAGAAATAGTACCCTCAACTGATACCACCAACTAGTATGGTAAAAGAATAGAAACAAATACCCTCTGAGTATTGAGTTTCCCAACACATAGTTATGTGTCCCCTTCTTCCTATTCCACCATCCCATCTACCTCAGACTTTACCCTCGATGAGAATTAAGCTTAATCCCCCGAGAGAAAACTTTCTTTACATTTAAATTAAATAGCTTTACATTTACTTTACATTCAAATGAAAAGGTTAACAGTATAGATAGAATATGTTTACATTTACATCTACACTGGTTGGAAAATGTTCACTATATAGATTGAATATGTTGTCGTTTACATCTACACCGGTTGAAAAGCTTGAAAACTTTCAATATTTTTAAAGTCAATATGTTTACATAGACATTTACACTGGTTTGAAAATGTAAATATTATAATTAGAATGTACATCATTTCTTTCATCATTCCCTCCCTGCTCCATATGGAACTTGGGACTACCTATCTTTTTAGTTCTGCTTAAGAAATTAGCAATAAAGCAGTCACCAGTCCTTGTAGTGATGGCTCATGAAATCATCATTCTATATGCTGAGGTTGCCAGCCTAAAATGACTTGGACATCCACTAGCAAGTTTCACTTATTAATGTTCACATGGCAATATATTCATAATTAGTTCACTTGTTAGTAATGAAAAATATAGAATGTAAAATGTACTAATTACGTCAATCTTGGCTCACAGACTGTTTGCTCAGAGAAGTAGGTTAAGGCACGTGCAGATGCCTTTTACACGGGTTCTTGGTGGTCGTTAATTAACAATAAATTCCCACTTTGACTCTGTGTGTTCAGTTTCCTCAGATACGGTTTTCCTTGTTAAAATGAAAGAGTTTTCCGGTCAATAAATGGAATTTTGATTCTAACTCTGGCAATCTGGTAGTCGTCTTGGCAAGCAATTTTCACAGTGTTCTGATCTGGCTAAAGTGTCCGATTATATAGCCCTTTGGCCCCCCTCACCCGCGGTTGTTTGTTGCTATTTAGGCAGGGTCCAATCGGGAATTTGGTGGTTCCTCTATTTCGAGCCCCCGCTAATCGTTTCAGAACTGCATATTTAGGTGAGGTAATTCAAAATTATTCCGACATGGAAAATTCTGCGCGTGGTGCAAAAGGTCACGTCTCACATATATGGAAGTGACAAGTCCGTACACTCTTTCGACAATGTGTTTCAGATGTAACATCTTACTTTCCTCTAAAGCAATGTCTCTGAAACAGGTGGACATGAAATGATGATGTCATTCGTGTCTGTCCAAAATGTGTCGCTCAGACAAGTAATCTCTTTATCCGTCGCTTGTACCCTCAAAATCCGTCTGCGGGCGAGTAATTTTATCGCCTGGCACAGCTTGGACAAACAAAACTATGCACAAACTGACTAGGCCCATATGGGTTTTACCTATATTAATCTCCACATAGCTGTAAAGCGCCAAGCAAATGTGATGAATTATCACCAACTTGGAGTGTCAAATGGTTGTAAATACCAAATATCTGTTTGATAAGAAATGTATCGATCTACCGGAAATTCCAGGTAATCAATACGTACAACAAATGTAACTGAATACTGCCGTAGTGAAGAACAGATCAACCCAAAATTATGTGACAGTGCTACTGCACCTTATTTGACGCCTGAAGAGAAGAACCCGTTCAAAGCAACTGTGGGAAATAACAGCAAATGAAGCAGACGCCAACTGACCCCACCCCGTCAGCTGAGTAACGTACAAGTTCAGCCAATGGACATTTCCAATTTTATTCTCTGGTCCACCAAAAATTTATGTCTGCTCAGAAAGTACGAGTCGATATTTCCTTACAGAAGGGGCGGGATAATAACAAGTTCATGACCACTTAGATGATCTCGGTTTTTATGCTTGTTAATCTATAAAATTCCAGTAAGACACCTTTAAATACAAGCATTTATTCTGATATTTACATCTCTGCCAAAAGTAATCTTGCGTGAAGGTTAAAACACTTTTGTAACCCTCATCCTTGTACTCGGAGTTTTGTTATTAGTGGACCACTGCCGCAGAGCAGGGCAGACAATCCCAGGACAGTATGTATGTATTATGTATGCATGTATGTTTGTGTTATGTCTTCTTCTTTGATCCTTAGCCGCCGACCGTCAAAGCAGTCAGTGGCCATCACGCCTGGTGTTATGTCTGCATTTATGTATATATTTGTGTATGAGTAAAGAGTGCTACAGAAAATCATAAGTTGTGCCGCAACATAAAGTCATTCCAAGGATGTTGAGGTTACAGTGAAGGACAGCATAAAAAGAATAACTAATTTCAGGTTTATATATTGTCGGTGGTGTTTCCTCACTCTCACATATGAACTCCCTGACCTTCTTACTCCCGCTGTATGCGACGGTTTAGGATATAATTTATCGCATCCACGTTTCAGTTCTCCTTACCTCTTTCTTGCTCAATCTTACAATCACGTTGGAGTAAGAAATATAAAGCCATTTGTGAATCCCCCGGTGGAGATATTCTTACCTTATCGATGTAGGGAAATGTTCAGACGAGTTGATCTGGTCTGATAGATTTATCGACGAATGGGTGGCAGGGGAGAAGTAAGGAAATTAGAAGGATATACGTCACATAATGCTGTTTCCATATACGTGTGTCTGACTCAGCTCATCTAGGTATAATTGAGAGAAGCTCCAACTAATTTATCACAAGCTGGAAAGTAATTATGGACGTCAAAGTTAATTTTGTTCGTATCTTCTTTTTTTTTTTAAATTTAGTACGCGATTGTACTCATGCTTTAGTTTCATAAACATTTGCTTCAAACAAAGAAATATGCAATTTTACGTTTACAAGATGAAAACAAATGATGCATTTTATCATTTTGTGTAAGCCTCTTCTTCTGTTTTTTTTTTTCTAAGTAATTTTCAGTACCATCTCCCTGCCAATAACAGAATATTGTCAAGTTGATTGTTGTTAAGCACCAACGCCTATGGATTACTTTCTATACCTTGGTGGTGTTTTTATCATTTCATCATGGCCCATATTATCTAATTACTGCTTTCTGTTTAGCAAGCTCTACATTCCTCAGATGATTGCAAATATGCTAGAATTAGGTAAGAGAGCACAGCTATTCCTTGAATGTGGAATAAAGCCGGCATTGTTGCACAGCACAGAATCTACAAGAAGAACATTTGCGTAAATTATGACATTAAGGAAAACACAAGGAAATAACACATTACATGGAAAGAGAGAAAAAGGTTTTATAAAAATTATTTATAGCAAACTAAAGCAACGGGAAGAATTGCACGTACCTTTGCAGAGTAATATACCCCCCCCCCCCCCAGACAGGTAGCAATATATAAATAAATCAAAGTGTAATTTAATATCTGGTTTGACCTAGCAAATGGACCCCCGTTTTGAAATTAGATAAATCATTTAGTGTGTTTAAAAACAAAACAACTCGTAAATTCACTAATTATACAAACACTAAGTTATTAATCCTAACCTAGTCACGTGTTTAAAAACAAACAAATATCAGCTCTTTTTAAATGTGTTTGTAATATCCTTTAACACAAACAAACGACAAGATTCATAGAGGATTAGCGCCAAATCGTACATTACGCGACAAGTAGCTGATAAGACTCAAAGTGACGTAACGCCAAACTAACATAAGCAACAAACAAAACTGTGATTAAAAAATAGATACCACGTCTAATTATAGTCATTTGACAAGCACATTATAAACACACCCTTTAGCGCAGTGGTTAGTGCACTGGCTTCTTAGCTCGGTGGTCCATGGTTCAATCCCCAGTTGAGGTGGGATTTTTTAAACCGCAAACTGCTCCGGGGTCGACCAAGCCTCATGAATTGGGTACCAGAGCAACTCTGGAAAGGTTAAAGCGGCCGGCGTGATGCTGACCACATGACCACTAGTGTGTCGATGGTCAAGAAAATATGGGCTTTACACCATATTCCCAATATGCCTCAATGGGCATGTAACGGGATCCTTTACCTTTTTACCGTACGAGGGATATTTTAGTACAGCATGCAACAAACCCAAAATGCTACACACTTTCATAAATGGGTGCTTGCGTAGAAAAGAAGGATTGAAGTGGTATGACAAGATCAATCAATCAATCAATCAATCAATCAATACCCTTTAGCTCCCCGATGAGCATAGGCCTTCAACAAACACATGCCAAGTCTTCCTGTCCTGTGCCATCCGCTCAAGTTCTTTCCATGTTTTCCTCATCATTTTCACCTCTGTTTCCAGTTCTCGTCTCCATGTGTTTTTTGGTCTACCTCTGCCTCTCTTTCCCTGTGGATTCCAGAACAAGGACTGCCTTGTAATGCTATCAACAGGTTTCCTCAATGTGTGTCCTATCCATCGCCAGCGTCTTCTTCTCAACTCTTGTTCCACTGGCACTTGTCTGGTTCTTGTCATCAATTCCACATTTGTGACTTTATCATACCATTTCAGCTCTTCTATTCTACGCAAGCACCTGTTTATAAAAGTCTGTAGCTTTTTGGTTGTTGTTTTTGTTGTTCTCCATGTCTCAGAGCCATACAATAGGACTGACTTGACATTTGAGTTGAAGATTCTTATTTTTGTGTTGGACTTGATTTCTCTAGATCTCCATATGTTTCCCAATGCAATGAAAGCCCCTCTTGCTTTTCGTATTCTTATTTTGATATCATTGTTTGTCCCTCGAACTTTCTCTATATTACTTCCAAGATATGTGTACGATTCTACATCTTTTAGTGGTGTTTCTTCAAGTTCAATCTTGTTACCATTTCTTGCATTTATTCCCATAATCTTTGTCTTTTCCCTGTGTATTTTCAAGATCACTTATGTTAAACTGATGTCAAGAACCTGTCAAGTCCTAGTGCATCAAGACATGAGAAGAAGGCACTGGAGATGGAAAGGACACACATTGAGGAAACCTGTTGATAGCACTACTAGGCAGCGAAGTTCAATCATAATGTCACTTACATACATCCGAATAAATGTTACATACTTTTCATGTGTTCAGTTGCCAAATACTGCTGATTGCGGTCCAGGTTCACCGGTATTAAAATAGTTAAAACGCCTTTATTTTTCCAATGTTTGCTTTCCTCTTATTATAATATATTTGTCAATACACGTAAAGATGTGAATTGTACATTGCTCCAATGAAACTATGGTGTAATAAATAATGTACATCTGCATCTTCATCACGAACATTAATCTGTCTAACTTATGTTACAGTTTTGTGGTGATCACACCAGTGTTATGTTTTTAGTGCTAAATTCACCAAACATGAATAACTGGGATAGAGATCGAGAGTCGTGACAGACCTGAATATAAAACTCTAGTCACGTTAAGTAAAACGTTATCGCTTAGAGACAGATTACGCAAGCTCCTATGTGCAATATTTCTAACCGGTTGATACACAGCAACGTAGATTACATTAAACATGATAGTTATCATACATAACGGTAATCTTCTAATATATCAACGATGAGTGAATATATTTCACAGTGTCTCAGACGTGCCTGATTCACATTTTTTTTCAATCATCTGATTGTTATCAACCCCCCTGTGTTTTTATTCTTTATTATCAAGTAACCTAGCTCGTGACAAACATCGGAATAAATATTAATAAAATTTATCACATAATTCAACTACTTAATCATTTCTTACAGGTACCGCCGTCAGTTTGCGAGCTCAGATCTGATATTGCACGTTTCTGTCTTCGTGATGTGATAGCCGAATCGTCTCTAAATTCGTCCTCTTTAAATCTACTTCTGCTTTTGACAGATAGTAAAACGTGATGTGAACAGCTTTAGCGTCATCGATTTCAAGACTTCGTGGTATTGCATGTAGAATTCTGATACAAACCGTATGGCGTATGTGATTCTATATCTTTATGTATGTGCGTGTCCTTTTTTGTGTGTGTGTAAATATATTGAAGAGGCAGCGTTAGTAAAAATCTGGGCCTGACGTGGTTTTAAATCAGTGAAAATGTAAATGAACTTATCACATGTACAGACACCTGATAGACGTTGCATAACATAAGGTAAAATGTCAATCAACTTCTCGCGTGTACAAACATATGACGGACATTGTATTCAATAAGTTGAAAAGTAAATGAACTTCACACAAGCATAGGCATATGCCAGACAATCATGTCTGTAAAATATCTTACTTCTCAACACGTTATTTGTTATTTGTGCAAACAGCTAATTGTAACTTTTATGCTGTTAATTTGCAGCAATATATAAATATATAGTAATTTTCAAAGCTTTATAACGATATATCATTAGATAAATGGGACATCTGGGCTGTTTTTATTTTTCAAATAATTTGGCACGTGGATTCCGAGAAATGAATAAGAACGTATGAGAGTGTAAGGTTAAAGGTCAAGAAGTGAAGGGTTAGAGTTTTCACTATACTAGGTCCAGCGTTAAGACGTGCGGTGACCAGATTCCATCATCGCTGGCTTTGCCGTCCCTAACCCAAAAGCAGAGTCAGGTACCCATTTACAGATGTGTAAACTTGAGCGTGACTATACCGGGTTTCGATCCCAGAACCCGGTAACTGTGCCACGAGAAGCAAGAGCTCTAACCGCTTAGCCAATCGGATGCTCATGACAGTGTACACTCATTCCTGACCGCGAGGTCTTTAATATTTGAACATGCATTCTAATATAACCGACGAACCCAGTGTCTTGGCTGAACGGCTCTTATTCCTTGTTTTGGTAAGCACATTTACTTGGTAACTTTTTTGGGTTTTTCTTTTTTGCTTAATTATATAGTGTCGAGATCCCGTGTTACTTTATTTCCTCTTTACTATATATATATATATATATATATATATATATATATATATATATATATATATATATATATATATATATATATATATATATATATATATATATATATATATATATATATATATATATATATCTTAAAGTAATGTAATGTTTGTGTGACCAAGAGTTCTGATTTTATTAAGCCGCTACCAATTAAACTCCGATAAGAGTTCACGCCTGGAAGGGAATTTTGCAAACGACAGAAGGAGGGAGTCGATTGTAAATCATTTTTGGTCATTTGGTTTTCCATTTGGACATGTGTATAATCAATTCTGTAAAACGTTTTTGTTATTTCGTTTTGCTACTAGTGCGTATCAGTGCACGTTAATTCTATAACACTTCCAGTATAGTCCCAATTGGATAAGGTATCTCATGGGCACTTTTATTTATCTATTCCTGTTTTGAATGGCTAATCATGCTTTGCCTAGCGCATGAGTCAAATTGTGTATGTGTGAAAGCGGGGTCAGTTAGACCCGCGCGTGCGGAAAGCGATTAACGCATGGCTGGTTTTATCTGTGTTATGGATTTAAGCACTAGGGTCAGTACAGCAAAAGAGAACGGGGGGAGTGCGGAGGCAAGTTGTGAATCTTTGTATCGAATGAAGGAAGGAGGGTGCATGTAATGGTCTGGCGAAAGAATGTACCGTGGGATTTGTTTGTAAACAGTAGAGATGGCTGTACAATGGCTGTAAATATTTTTTGACTTGTTTGTGTATTTCAGATCTGGTCAACCTGTTACTGTGCTTTCTGGTCGGGCACTAAGCATTCCTCCAGTAATATCCTGGGCATTTATAATAACGAGCCCCTTGAGTTTATCATTTCTGCCCTGCATTACCAATTACCAGTTATATTCAGATCGCACGGCCGGCCAACCGGTCTGTCAGGCACCCAGCCTAACAGATGGTCAGTGTGGATTATTTACCCACCGTCTATCGCAAATCGCCAGTGCCTACGGGCGGTTGCCGTTGCCATCCATATTTCGGGGCAACATTGCCAGACCCATTCAAATCCTGTCACCGTGGAGTATACTGAAGTAACCGCCAAGAAGAAGCCAACTATTCCCAGTTCTCGGCACCTGTGTGTTCCAGTCTTCATTATCCCTTATCAGGGATGCATACCCCTCGGGTCGTTTCTGGATAACCAGTTTGCCAGCTGTAATTCACTGATTCCGCCCTTGGAGTAAATATCTCGATCAGTGAGCGCAAAAACCTCAGCCTTAGTTCAATTGGATTCGCCTATTTTTTGGTGGTCACCCGCAACAAAAAGTGTTATTCATTAGGATTTATATATCTGTTCCAGAGGGAGCTTATCTTCATAGCCTTAGTAGTCCAAATTTATGTGGAACTGTGTGTTTTTTTTTTTTCCTAGCGGAGGAGATGATTACCTCCCAAGCATTGACTCCATTTAGAGGACCGGCCTTTCTCATTATCGAGAGCTGGCGGCCTAGCAACTTTAATTGGACAATAACATTGTGTCAGGAAGTTTACGGGTGGTGATGGTGTGGAGTGAGGCAATTTTGCGTGTGGGTGATTGAGTGACGTCAGTTGTCATTTGTTCTTGTGGTGTTTATGTGATAAATTCACTAGTCTTACAAAGTATTTGTTTGATTCAATGTTGTGGTTTTTTTTCATTTAATAAACATATTTATATGTGATCTGTGGTGAGAATCTCTTCTCTTCTAATTGTCACTTAATGTTGTGCCGTATGTCCTTACTGTAGTAGATAAGTCTATTTTAACATAGGAGGTCGGGTGAGAGATCGATGTAATAAAAGGCAGTCGGAGTATGGTGAGAAGTAGCCTCACTACTCTCCAGAAGTCAGATCTCTCCCCATAATTTCATTAGTGACTCTATTTTCTTTACTTTCACATTACACATTCATATTCTGTCTAACTCAGACATTCCCTATTTATCCATACTCGCGACAATATACTGATATGATATAATAAATACTACGAGGGGCGTTCAGAAAGTAATGCACCACATCGTTTTTCTCAGGAGCTGTTTATTAAAAAAGCATGAAAATTATACACAATATACGTGGATATGTCATATAAACATCGGTATTATTCAACATAATCACCATCAACTTGTACAGCTTTATGCCAGCGCGAAACAAGTGCATTTATTCCTAGCCCGTACCAGATTTTGTCTTGATCATGTAGCCATTTCTTCGCTGCATGAATCACTCCTTCATCTTCAAACCTTGTCCCACGGAGTGCATCTTTAAGTGGACCAAATAGATGCAAATCAGAGGGTGCCAAATCGGGACTATAGAGTGGATGGGGTAGTACAGTCCAACCCAATTTGGTGATTGCTTCCCGTGTTGCCAGACTTGTGTGAGGTCTCGCATTGTCGTGAAGGAGAAGCAGGTCTGCTGGATTCTTGTGCGTCCGAACTCTGCGAAAACGTTTATTTGAGTTTTTTCAATGTCTTAATGTAAGCTTGCGAATTGATTGTCTCTTCTCTTGGCATAACATCCACAAGAATCACACCTTCAATGTCCCAAAAGACATTGATCATGACCTTTCCAGCTAAAGGAATTGTCTTGAATTTCTTTCTTCGTGGTGATTGCGGATGATGCCACTCCATTGACTGTCTTTTTGTCTCATGTTCAAAATTACGTGCCCAGGTTTCGTCACCTGTAACGATTTTAGACAAAACGTTCTCTCCATCAGCATTGAAACGCTCCAACAATTCAGAAGAAATTGCTTTCCTTTGCAATCGGTAGTCATTTGTGAGACTTCGAGGAACCCATCTTGCGCAAACCTTAGAAAATCCAAGAGTTTTTATAACTGCATTTGCACTACCAATGCTGACTGACAGCTGTAAGGCCAACTGTTGAATCTCGCCTATCAGTAAGAATAATGCCCTCAGCGCATTTCAACATTTCTGCGTTGGTGGCTGTTGCAGGACATCCACAGCGCGGCCAATCAAGGAGCTCCGTATCTCCACTTCCTAATTCTTTGATTCTCTGAACCCATCGACTGACTGTACTCCTGTCGACTGCAAAACTTCCATACACATCACATAGATGCTTGTGAATGTTCACAACAGTTTCTTTCTCTGCAACGAGAAATTCTATCACTATTCGCTGCTTATAACGCAAGTTGCTAACACACTCCATTTCAACGATTTAGGGCAGCCGTATAATTTGGCCGGTTGCGGTGCAATTTGGTGCACACAATTGGCACATGCCATATTTGAAGTGTGCAAAATTTCATGATTCTATCTTCATTATTAGATGAGAAAAACGATGTGGTGCATTACTTTCTGAACGCCCCTCGTACATATCAAATAGGAGAATCATTAGAATTCGCAATAGTGTGGAATGCGTCTCATGCAGTTCACTATTGGTGTTGTGTGTGTGTGTTGTTTTTTTTTTCTTACATCGGATATGTTCCTTTCCTATATATATATATATATATAGATAGCTGCAACTTTTATAAACGGGTGCTTGCGTAAAATAGAAGAACTGAAATGGTATGACAAAGTCACAAATGTGGAACTGATGACAAGAACCAGACAAGTGCCAGTGGAATAAGAGCTGAGAAGAAGACGCTGGCGATGAGTAGGACACACATTAAGGAAATCTGTTGATAGCATTACAAAGCAGTCCTTGTTCTGGAATCCACAGGGAAAGAGAGGCCGAGGTAGACCAAAAACACACGGAGAAGAGAAATGGATACAGAAGTGAAAATGGTGAGGAAAACATGGAAAGAACTTGAGCGGATGGCGCGGGACAGGAGGACTTGGCATGTGTTTGTTGAAGGTCTATGCTCCTTGGGGAGCTAAAGGATATTGATTTTTAACTTTATTCTCCGTAAAATATTTTAACATGTAGTGGTGTGATACATTAAATACAACAGTGTGGTGGAATAATACAGCATATCGTATAGGAGATTACATTCGTCTAGTACGATAAATATCTCCATTGTATTAATATGGGTATTTTTTACATCGAAACTTCCATTTCCTGTACTGGTGTTAATATATTTACATAATAATACAATTACCCAGACCTCAATGTCTTTTAACCTGGACACATGTGCGGACGTGTTTTTATTTGGCTCTACATTTTGGATATTTTATTCTAAGTTGTTCCCATTTAATATGGATGGTTTATACATCCCTGTGTTGGCGGTTTTGTTTGACATACAATGAAATTGTTTATATTGCAATTGTGTTAAATTCACGTATTAATATTGTGTTTTTTCTGTATGGAATGACGGTATTGTGTCCTGCCACCATTTGTCGATAAATCGAAAACTACTTCAACAGTTGTTACACATTCTAAATTCTGACGGTGACCTTCTGGCTATGGAACAATACACAATGTTAAATTACAGGGCTTGTCAGCCCTCAGGCATGTAATGTGATCATGGCGAGCGGGGAGAACAGCGTCGTCGTATCAGCGATAGTAAAACCACCCAGAGATGGAAGATTACGTCCCTCTACAGTCACTAAGAGCTACTGCCTTAACAAAGAAAAAGCCATACAAAGAAAACTTCACGCTTGGACCAACCCTCCACATCTGATCATCAAACAAACGAACAAGGGTCAATGTTGCTCTGTTGAATTCCGTAACAGTCAACATTACGAAATTTTCAAACACACTTGCCTAGAATACTACAAAAGCTGTTCCATTGAAACCCGGAGCGATCAACTAAACGCTCTTGTTGAGGATAAAATAAGCACGGACCTACTCACAATACATCTGTATCACACAAAAAATAAGATTTTAACACAAGGAACGACAGAGTGCGTACAGACATGGTTGGACGTCGAATTTTCTCACCTCCAAAGATCAGCTCTAGATAAAACCATGATTGTAACTGATCCTACTTCTTCTCCAACAATGATAGGAGACGAGTCTACCAACGCAAAATCTCAGCTAACCATTGAAGCCAGTCCTCCTACCCCTGATCTACCACCACCAACCTGTGATCCAACACCACCCACTTTCGATCCAACACCACCCATATTTGATCCATCAGGACCCACCTTTACCCCTGATCTAACACCACCAACCTGTGATCCAACACCACCCACTTTTGATCCAACACCACCCATATTTGATCCAACAGGACCCACCTCTACCCCTAATCTAATACCACCAACCTGTGATCCAACACCACCCATATTTGATCCAACAGGACCCAACTTTACCCCTGATCTAACACCATCAACGTGTGATCCAACAACACCCACTTTCGATCCAACACCACCCATATTTGATCCAACAGGACCCACCTCTAATGGACCGACAGCTCAAAAGCCCACAATAAATTATCTAGAAGTTCACATCAACCAACCCACTGAAGTCAGCGTAAACCACACTTTGAAAAATGCATTCATCACTTCTTCAGATAACCCACCCAATATGAACGAGACCAACCCATCCTGCCTCCCAGATACAGCTACTTTCCAAGTCAGTGTAAACCACACTTTGAGTGATGTATTCCCCAATTCTTCAGATAACCCATCCAATATGAACGAGACCAGCCCATCATGCCTCCCAGATACAGCTACTTTCAAAACAAAAGTGCCTGTCAATAGCGCAGATGTCTACTCATGCTCCACAAAATATCTATTAGCAAATGAGTGTGTTATGGAACAACTAAGCCAACGAACAGAGAAACACTTCTGTCAGAAGCTGGAAACTATAATTGAAAGTTCTCTGAAAAACGTCATTGAAAAATTCAAGCAGGATATAGAAAGCTCACTGAAAACAGAGCTTGAAACACTGAGACATGAAGTTATGACTCTCCGCAGAGAAAACACAAGGTTGGTTCATCACCTAAACCACCAACCTATTTCAAGTAATAAGAAAAAAGAAAATGGGGAGGTGATTGACAGCCCACGAGAAGCAATTCATCATGAATCTCCAGTTACACCACTTAACTTACCCACCCCTTCTCCAACACTCATTCCTCAAAACAAAGCATGCCCAGGACAGCAACATAATGTTAAAAGCCAAAAGGACATTAGCAGCAGTGTAGGAAGAAGATTAGGACCAAATAAAAACATTCCCAATTGAAGTAAAAATTAGCAATCGATTTGGAAATCCATCAATCCTATCTACACAAGCAGATTCCGAAACAGCAACCTCAGAAGGAGATGACAGGGCACGTAAACTCCAATGTCACTTGACACAAGATTCTGCTGACCACCTACTGCAAGACAACGAGCAATGGCACCAACAACGCCGTCGTACTCGACCACAGCCACATCCTAATCGTCACATTCCTCACAACACAACCAACATTATTATAGGAGACTCATTGCTAAATGGCATTCACAGCGATCGAATGTCAACAACACCAGGGGAACTAGTCACTGTTATACCATTACCTGGAGCCGGAATAGTAGAAGTTATCAATGAAATAAGCCGTCTCAACACAAACACCAACATAAAGAAAACAACAATACACGTAGGGATAAACGACAGCACAAATGGACACACTCTTAACCTATCAGACATCTCCAGAATGATTGACACCATAAAACAAAAATTTCCCAACACATCCACATATATTTCGTCAATTATTCCACCCAGCTATGGTAAAGCACGCCAAACTGTGGATATCAACAACAAGGTGCTTTACACTTTTTGTTCAAAGCATAACACGTCTTTCATAAACAACACACCCTTTTTCACATCTAAGTCAGGTGCGCCAAAAAAAACTGCTATACAGAGATCAGGTACACACTTCTAAACTAGGGACCAGCTACCTAGCCAAAAATTTAAAGTTTCCTCAGAGGACACACCAGAAACACACACATTCATTCACCAGGGACACAAATTATACACTTAACTTAGTAAACCCAGGCACAACAGCTCATAACCATCAATCACCGTCCTCAGCTGACAAGCAAGTATCTAGAAAAGCTACATTTAAGCCCACCTCCCACGCTAACCTTTATGACCAAATGTATCCGCCACTACCCACACAACAGTCCAGCCAGCTGCTAACTGCACAACAGACACCACTGGACAGATGGACAGATTGGACTACAAGTAACACCCATTCACTTAATCGCAACGCAGGAACTATAGCAAGAAAATGGGAGTTCTCTCACCCCGTCTCCACCCGCACAGAACGGAATTCTCACAATTCATCCGTTGTACGGCAACTGACTCAATATAGTCCAGAAATATTAATGCAGGCTCTTCAGATGTCTATAAACGGCTCTACAGAACAATATTAAAACCAAGCAACTTAAAACTGTTTTTTTTTTAAAAACAAGTTTGCAGTGTAACATTCGACCTGATGCGTTCTCTTCGGAAGCACTTTAGTGACCTTTGTCCTGAGATAAAAGACATAGCTGAGTATCAGCGTAGAACTTTTAACTGTCACTTTTGGATGTTAATAATTTTTATTTTTTTATTTTTTATTACATTGTCTGTTTAAACATTTCTTTCTGTTCGTCAGAGCAGGGTGTATCTAAATTTGTTTCCGATTTAGTAATAACTCTATCGTATTAATACTATTGTTTTCTTATTATTATTATCTCTATGCTTATTCCTCTCATTCCTACGCTCACCATTCTCTTTTACATCTTTTATACATCTGCACCTTCGTTTTTTCATATTGAGGAAAATTAGGAAATCCTCACAAAACTAACTAAGTCACAGCGTGGACCTTTAACTGTCCCGGAAGGATTAATTCTCTACATTGACTGTGGTTGAAGTAAAAATATTCCTTTTTGTTCGGAACAGACTGTATTTTAAGATAAAAACCACACTTTTTGCAGAGATTAAGATACTGTAAACAGTGTCCACGGACTCTAGCAGTGCATATTTTATTACTTGTCTACAATTTTGTATAAACCATTGTGTACCAATTTTATTGCTTCTTACTCATTCCTACTCCCCTCATTATTTCTTTCCTATTGACTATTATCATGTCCGAGTGCAAAAACTCTAATCAAAATGTAGGCAATACCACTAATTCATGGCTTAAACTATCAGGGCTTAAAATTGGTCATTTAAACATTTACCACCTGCTAGGTAAGCTTTCGGAAGTCTCCACCTCCCTCCAACAAAACTTCCACATATTTGGTTTTTCTGAAACCCGTCTCAATGACAAAATTACAGATGACGAAATTAGGATTAATGGATTCACCACCATTCGCAGGGATCCTAACAGACAACATGAAACAGGGCTAGTCATATACATCTCAACATCTCTTCAGTACAGACGCCGTGATGATCTGGAACATACTGGCATTGAATGTTTATGGCTGGAAATAAAACTCCCCAACCTGACCCCCGTTCTAATTGGTTACCTGTACCGAAACCCTGGCTCTTCTGCTGTATGGTTTGACACATTCTCACGAATGATGGACAACGTTTGGGCTTCTTCGAAGGAAATTATTCTACTGGGGGATTTCAATATTGACCTTCACAAACCGAACAACACGTGGAATGATATCACCATCTCATACAACCTCATACAGTTAATCAATCAACCCACGAGAGTAACAGACTCATCATCTACACTAATTGATCATATCTATACGACCTGCCCAGAAAACATTATAGAATGCACAGTCCCACAGACATCATTAAGTGACCACTATCCTATTTGCTGTACCTGGACGAGAAAGGGGTTTAAAGCACCTAAAACGGAACACATCACAGTCCATTACAGGAATTTCAAAAACTTTAACATTCAATTATTCCTACAAGACCTACAAATATCCCCTCTCTCATACGTGTACCAACTTCCGCATCCAGAAGAAGCCATAACATACTGGACACAAACTTTCAACAACGTATTCGACAAACATGTTCCTATAAAGCAGGTTCGCATCAAAAACATCAGAAAGACCCCATGGATAACCAACGAAATACTATCAACAATGAGAGAGCAGGACGAAGCACATAAGCTCAAAGATTTCAGCAGGTATCGGATGCTTAGAAAAAAAGTACAATATCTCATTCGTCAGGAAAAGAAACTACATTTCAGAAAGATGATTCAAGACAAAGCAAACAGCAAAGAAGTCTGGGCAGCCATTAGAACACTAACACACAAATCAAAGTCACTAAACTCTTTACCAAAAAGCTGCTCCCTCACGGCAACTCATTTTAGCAACCACTTCAAAACAGAAATTAGCCTTCTCAAGTCGACACTAAAGCCAATGGACTGCGATATTAGTAAATTGACAGTCTTCTGCAACACTGAACACATCACAACAGATCTAAGACATATTCCTTTTCTAACAGTACATGAAGTTCTCAAATATATCTTGGCATTAAAAAACAACAATTCATCTGGGCTTGATGGTATCAGCAATAAGATTCTACGTTAAGCTGCGCCCATCATTTGCGACTCCTTAACCTATGGATACAACCAATGTATTGCACACAACTACTTCCCCACAGCATTTAAATCTGCCAAAGTGTACCCCCTCTATAAATCTGGCTCACATAGCGATCCCAACAGCTACAGACCAATATCCCTTCTATCATCTCTTTCAAAACCACTAGAGAAACACATTTACAACACCACATTTCAACACTTAACAACAAACAAACTGCTCATTGATAGCCAGTCAGGTTTCAGACCCAAACATTCCTGTCACACAGCGCTCACCAAAATGGCAGACAACTGGCTGTCGAACATAAATGATGGAAAATTATGTGGTGCTGTTTTTATCGACTTCAAGAAAGCATTTGACATGATTGACCACACTATCTTGGTTCAAAAGTTGGAAACCCTCAGAATAGGCTCTAATCCACTAAACATCATCAAATCATTCCTGGCAGATCGACAACAGTTAGTGCTTCACAACAACTCGGCATCAGATTTCTCGAAGGTAGTTACAGGAGTACCGCAGGGCTCTATTCTTGGGCCCCTACTCTTCGCAATGTTCATCAACGACCTGCCACTACATCTAAAATATTCAACTTGTGACCTCTTTGCAGATGATTGTACTATCTACACTAGTGACAATGACTGCGTGGCACTTGAAATGACTCTTTAAAGCGATGTAGACAATCTAACAAAATGGAGTAATATGAATCGTATGCCAGTAAACACAACAAAAACGAAATCTATGTTGATTACCACCAGACAGAAACTCCTAAGCTGCACCAAAAGATCGCTACAGCTACACGCGGAATCAATACAAATTGAACATGTAACAGAACACAAAGTTCTGGGGATCACGATTGACCAGCACTTAACGTGGAACTCCCATGTACGGAATTTAACCAAACACATAGCACAAAAGACGTACCAGCTAGCCAAAATAAAACACTTCTTAGACGCAGACACTAGACTATTGTTCTACACCTCACATATACAGACACATCTAGATTACTGCTCTACACTATGGGATTGTTGCCCTGCTTCCACCTCGAAGAGACTGCACTCCCTGCAAAAAGAGAGCAGTGCGTCTGATCACCGATAATCGCACGACACCACACACAAGGACAGGAAAAGAACCCAAAATACTGTCGCTAAAAAAACGTCTTCTCTACAACAAAGCCAAGCTGACTCACACAATTCTATCTAACAATGCCCCGTCGTACCTAAGATCATTGTTTCAAACCAGTAGAAGGGAGGGACAACGATTACATCAGTTACGTCTGCCCAAACCTAGGACCGACCTGTTCAAAAAGAGTCTAGCCTACTCTGGTGCCTACTTATGGAACAGCCTTCCACACCACCTAAAAAGCCTTCCTACACAATATTCTTTTAACAAAGCACTTTTCAAACACTTCCTCAACACTGATTATCTACCCCCATAGAAACAGTATTTGCCTGTCAACATCTCATCCATAGGTCAACATTTCTTTTCCTCTTCCGCTCATTTTTGTGTGTGAATAATTTGTTTTATATCCATGTAATATCATTATTATATTCACTTTAAAATATTATTATATAATGTAATGTATGTGTGAATGTACCCACATAATACTGTACTTTAGAAATGTGAGTCGTGAGAATGTACCCGCATACTAAAAATACAGATTAATTGTAGACGGATTGACCGCATGAGTGAGTGTCGGTATACAGAATTTATTTATTTTTATTTATTGTTTTATCTATTTTATTTATTATTACTTTTTTCTTCCATTTACTAGCTTGTTTGTTTAAAAAAAAAAAAACCCTACTCATTTTTTTAATTATGCTTGCATACTGTAAATGAATGCTCTTATGGTAACTTTATAATGTTGCATGCCTTTAAATTAATGCTTAAAGCATCATGTGTGAATGAAAGGATATAGTATGCAAGATTAATGAGAGTGGAAGGGCAGAATGTTAGACGGGCCTGCGAGCCCAATTCTTTACCCTTCGAAAATAAAGTTCGTTCGTTCGTTCGTTCGTTCGACTAGGTTGAACGGGACGCGCCTCGCCAAAACGAGGCAAAATGTTATTTAAAAAATAAAATAAAAATAATACTCCGGCTTCGAATTTCCACAGTCCCAAAGACATCAATCCACTCACACACTTTACATGCACATGTCCGAAACTGCCAATTGTCAGTATGATTTTGTTGGTAACATTTATCTACATTGGCACATATGGTGTTTCTACTTCTTTGAAAAAAAGCGGTTTTACAATGTTGATTGATTATTGTTAAATCACATCAGATTCTTTATTCTACATAAAATACATTGACATGTACTGACATGACATACAAAATACCATATAAGAGAACAGTTATAATTTACAAAAGTGTGGAATGCGTCTTAACTAGTTCAATGTGGGTGTCTTTACATCGAATATTTTCGTTACACATAAATAAGAATATTCAAGCTTCAAAAAAGACATTTGCATGTAAAATGATATGATACAACATACCACAAAAAGAGTATAATTAAAATTTATTGAATTTATGTGGAATACGTTTCAAGTAGATCAATATGGGTGTTTTTACATGGAGGATTTTATCAGAATCTTTGTTTGTCGTAAAATACATTGACATGTAGTGGAGTGACATACTAAACACAGCTTCATTTTCAATAGTGGTTTGGTATATTTGTGGTAAAGTGGGATGATATAAATATTTATAGGGGACTTAGTGTGCTGACTGAGATCAGCTGTGAAGGTATCTGTATCTAATAAGTGTGATGTATTACAGGTGACCTTACTTGCTACCACATTTATATCTCAGTCAGAATTATTCTGGAATATTGTGATGATTACGTTGAATGTCTAGGGTTATGCAAATGATGAAGTGTAAGTCACAACAACAACAGACACATAAACAATTTAATTTATTTCACAGCACTTTACAACACTGTGACAATCACACACATGTAACACTCTATAAGACCATCTTAACTGAGTCAGTTTTAAAAGTCAAATATATCTATGTATTAATTCCTTTACATAGAGATATCCTGATTCAACTACACAGTGAACCAGGAATCACAATCAATTATAATTACAAGTAGTATGTACACAGTTTATCAATATAATCTTGGTATTGACATATTTTATTATTCTTATCTTATGTGTGTAAGTTGTGAAGTAGTAATATGAGTTAATACTGGTGTTGTTTTTTCAAGCTAGAGTGTTGTTTGTCATCATGACTTCAAGTGTTTGATCCTTGTGGAAATATTATTGGGAAAAATTCACAGTTCCTGTCAATTTAAACAGTTTATAGGCCCTCTTTATTTACTGTCAATTTTAGAGGGGGGGGGGGGGGGAGGGGCCACATAATGTTGAGCTCCTTTGTCCACAAATTCTTAACTTTCGTGATGACTGCAGGAAAAGACTCCTCTGCTCGATTACTTCAATGAGTTCTGGAGCCACCTCACTGGTCGCTATCTGGACCAAGGAGTATGCTGTCAGCCTCAGGATTCAGCACAACTCAGGCCAAATGCTGCCTCAATGACTTAGGACCACCGTCCCTGAAACAAGAAGGTGGTACCTCCTATTTCAAAACTAATTTACACTCTATTTCCACACTGAACACAATACATAACAAACACTTGCGTTCAGTGCTGTAGGCCACTGCTAGCTTCATCTGAAACAATTTACACCAGTATACTCCTCCCTAATGGTTACTACGCCTCTGCAATTCCAGCATTATTTCTTTCTAGTCCATAAGATTGGTGTCAGTGTACTGTTTGGCAATCCCATGCAGTTTTACTTTTTTCCGACACCTCCTATTCAGGTTGGAGCAATATTTAGGCTATTCTCATGTTGGCCACTGAACCACACACATAGACAGACATAAATTATCAATTCACATTCAATTTTCATTAAAAAGATATCAAATATTTCAAGCTTACCACAATTCATGGAAAAATAAACAGTTTCGTTGACTGGCAATGAATAGGCACAACTTCCGATCTGCCTCTGTCCCAGGCTTTTATTTAGAAAAAAATATGCACTGGTGCTCAACGCACTGTTTCTTAGTAGGTTTATTACAAGATGTGGCCCGGAACAGACGCCCTGAATTGAGTATATTGGCAGCTCTAACCAATCATGCCATGTTTACCTACTTTTCAAAAAATATTACCCTTCTCACGTTTCCCCTAACAACTAAACTAGTATTTGCAGTCCAACTAATCGTGTTTAGTCTTACATCTCATTCCCGCCAATCAAATAGGAGTTAACATGGTAGGCTATTTCCGTAACGTAATGTTTTTCAAACACGTTATAAAAAAAATTTATGAGCAGAAATGATTCCATGCTGTCAGGCACCCCCACTATTGTATTTTGGCCATAACTATTTTATTAACAGACTAAAGGCGTAACACATAACATATTCTTGGTTAGCAAGTCCGGCCGTACAATAATATATAAGTTAAAGTGAGCTACATGGCGGCGTTCAAAATATGTGTTTTCCAAAGATAGCCGTATATTTGTTCTTTATTCCTTTTCGTTGTTTAGAACCGCCACCTGTCCTGCCTTTTCCACTGTTATGTCATACTAAAGTCAGGAGCTTAGATGTAAATCAGTAGAATTTCATATTTCCTAATAAGCATTTTTCATGTTTTTAAACCTGATTCTTGTAGTAGTAGTGTTTTTTTTTTTCACTGACTATTTGAAAAAAAGTTAGTGCTTCATGCCTTACGCATGGGTTTTGCGTTCACTTTTGATCGCGAAACGCGTGTTAGTGTTGCATGCTTCCTGCCTTCAGTCGTCCCTCTCTCTCTCTATCCTACTTTCATCTGTCTTTTAGTTACGCCGTGTATAAAATGGAATGAATGAAATATTAAATCTAGGTCATCACTCAGCGCCTATCTCAAGGTTTTTCTAAGAAATGCAGTACACGTTTTATTTTTTGAAACGCGTGTAGTGATGCAGTAGGCTTTTACTATCAACGTGAAAACGTTACGATTTGCAGACGAAGCAGAAAAAGGGGGATTTTTGTACGCCATTGTGACAGCACTGTTCTCTTTTACCTTTTCTCTTTCCTGTTATTGAAGTAATTCGTTAGGGGTTTCATTTACTTTTTAATTTATATATGGGTATTTAGAATGTCTCACGACAGATTCTCCCCACTTAAAACAGACGTTATATGTCAGTCTATAATTCTATATACACATAGAGAAATTTATTATTATTTCTGGGGCTTACGGTGATTCTCATCACACGGATGGCGGCTTAAAAAATCCGCTCCCAGATTTGTTTTTCCAGATATATACTCTATGCTAAACTCAAATGGCTGCATAAGTAAAGACCATCTGAGTAAACGAGAATTCTCATGCCTAGCCTGTGCTAGAAACGACAAGGGTTTGTGATCCGTTTGCAATTTGAATGCCTTCCCATACAGATAAATATTGAATTTCTTTAGCGCCCATATTACTGCAAGACATTCTTTTTCGCTAGTTGAGTAGTTGGTTTCAGCTTTATTCAACTTTCTGCTAGCATATGCCACTGGGCTTAATTCCCCATCTAATGCATCTGATTTCTGTAACAAAGTCGCACCCAGCCCGATATTACTGGCATCCGTTCTTACTACGAATTCTTGACTTAAGTCAGGTAGTTTCAAAATAGGTTTGCTTGTAAGCTTTTCCTTCAATTCCTGGTAAGCCAATTCACATTGTGGTGTCCATGTAATTCGATCTGGATTTCCTTTACGTGTCAAATCAGTTAACGGTGCACATATGGAATTAAAGTTTTTGATATACTTTTGGTAGAAACCACATAATGAGACAAAGGATCTCACGTCTTTCTTGGTCTGTGGTCTCGGGGCTTTCTTTAGTTTTTCTAAATTCTTTGGGTCAGGGGTCATGTTTCCCTGATAGACTGTGTGTCCCAAGAATTCTAATTCTTTACATCCAACGCAACATTTGGTTGGTCGGGCTGTTAAATTCGCTTCTCTAAGTCGATTAAACAGCATGTTCAGAGAGTCAATGTGTTCCTCAAATGTTTCTGTTGCTATAAGGATATCATCCATGAAATTTGTAATGCATGGATTATTCAGAGGGTCCAATAATTTTCTCATCATTCTAGAGAAGACACTAGGCGCATTCTTCAATCCAAATGGCAATCTGTTAAACTCATAGTGTCCCTCTGAGGTACTAAAAGCTAGGTATGGTCTAACCTCAGGTTTTACTGGAATCTGATAGTATCCTTTACTCAGATCCACTTTTGAGAAATATTTAGCTTTATTTAGCCTGGCAAACAACTGATTTGTATCCGGCAATGGATCCACTTGTCCTTCTGTAATAGCATTCAGTCTCCGGTAATCTATACAGAGTCTATGTTCTCCAGAGGGTTTCCTTAAGAGCACCACACCGGAACTGTACGGAGATTCACTGTGTGAAATAATTCCTTCCTTCAACAAATAGTCTATCTCTTCCTTCAAAGCTTTCTCCTTAGCAAAAGGAATCGAATAGGGTTTCATACAGACAGGTGTGGAGTCTATCAGTTTCATATCATATTCCATTAAGTTCGTATGCCCTGGTCGGTCTGTGAGCACCTCTGTATGATTATCTAGAACCTGTTTCACTCTCTCTTTCTGATTTTTCGTTAAATGTGTACTGATTTTCACCTGTGCCGCTGTCTCACAGGGGTGTAATGGATATTCAAATGATGAAAGTGGTTCCTTTTTCATCTCCATGGCAATGGACAAGGTCAACAAGTGTGTCTCTTCCTGATTTTCTCTTTCCAAGTATTTCTTCAGGAGATTCACATGATAGATTTTTTCTTTCCCCTTCTTATCTATCTTATAATTTGTTCTAGACACCTTCTCTAGAACTGTATATGGACCTTGCCATCCAATTTGTAACTTATTCTGACTACCGGGTAGAAGAAGCAGTACCTTCTCTCCCACAGCCAAATCTCTGTTTTTAGCTTTCCTGTTATAATAGGCAGCATGTTTCTTCCTGGCTTGTCTCAAATTTTCATTGGCAAGTTTCCAGCCAGTTTTTTAAACGAGTGGTCAGCTCATTCACATATTGGTATGAGGATGTAATATTTTCCTCTGCCTTTTCATCAGTCCACGTTCTTAACAGCGCTTCCAGTGGACCTTTTATTGGCCTTCCAAATAATAATGTTGCCGGGGCCATTCCGGTTGAACTATGGGGTACCTCCCGATAAGCAAAGAGGGCGGCGTGAAGGTACTGATCCCATGTATCTGGTTTTTCGTGTGCCAACTTTCTCAGGATCGACATCAACGTGCCATTAAATCTTTCCACTTGGCCATTTCCTTGAGGATGGTACACACTACAATGGAAGTGTTTGGCCTGGAAGATCCTGAAAACTTCTTCTGTTAGTTTCCCCCTGAACTGAGAGCCATTATCAGTCAAGATTTGATTGGGAAAGCCTAACCTTGTGAAAATTGTGAGCAATGCCTCTGCCACATGTTTAGAGTCAATGGATGACAGGGCTACCGCCTCTCCCCACATAGAACAAGTGTCCACCAGAGTCAGAATGTAGCTGTTCCTCCTCTTGGTTCGAGTGAGAGGTCCCACAATGTCCACGGCAACTCTCTCAAAGGGTGTTCCCACTATGGGCATTTCTCCCAGAGTTGCTGGTGCAGTCCAATGCTTAGGTGCTACTCGTTGGCACTCTGGACAGGATTTTACATATCGTTTGATATCTTCAGTTATCCCTGGCCAGAAATAGTGACAAGCTATACGCTGTCCTGTTGCGCTGATCCCCATATGACCACTGAAGGGAATCGCATGCCCTAGTTCCAACACTTTAGTCCTATATGAAGTGGGAAGGACCAGCTGTCCGTGACCATTGGATTCAGATCCAGCCTTCCTATAAATCAGTTTGTTCTTCATATAAAATTCTCCCTTGCCTGGAGGTGTGTGTGATTTGGGCAACTTCTTGAAACACGGCTTGAGTGTTTTGTCCTCCGCCTGTGCCTTCCTCATCTCATCTGGATGAGTATTTATGGGATTATCCTCCTTTTTAGACTGTGATCTGGTCTGCACTGTCGCCAATATCACAGGTCTCTTGGGATTCCCCAAGAAGACATATCTACACCCCAATATCAGAGGGTAGATTGGCTCATTTATCACTGCTGCTTTTATGATTCCTTCCACATATCAGGTTTTCACCTTTATCCGGGCGACGGGAAGTGTCATGGTAGCTACATCCTTGGTTGCAGTTTGAATCTCCACTGTTTCTGTGGTGTATTGATCGGCCTGCACCAGGTGAGAACTCACAACGGAATCATAATCTAAACCTGTATCATATAAACACCGTATGGTGACACCATTACAGATGACATCTTCACACACTGGGGGGTGGTATGGTTCCTGTAGTTCCGCAGGTTTGACCTTTTTTCCCTTTTTCCCAGATGTCATAGCAGCACAATGAGGAGGTTTCCTTCTACAATGGTCAGTGTCATGATTGTTCATCTTACAATTTTTACACCATCTCTTTCCTTGGTTGAAAGATTTTCTTTCATCATATTTCCTTTCATCGAATTGTGGGGTTTTATTTTTATTGTCATACCGTGGCCTATCAAATTGGTGCTTACCTTTGTTTTGATCTCTGGGATCAAATTTATTAAAGTTCTGTGGTGCCTTAAAATTGTCTACCTGTTTCTTTTTATTACCTGTTACCTCTGCCTGAGCCGCTTGATACCTTTCAGCAACATTTAGCAACTCACCCAGCCTCTCTGCACCTTGTTCCATGAGAAACTTTCTCAGGTCTGGAGCCATGGACTCTCTTAATTGTTCTATAAGGACCATTTCCTTAAGATCTTGGGTTTTCCCCAGAGAAGTCCATTTCTCCAAGTATGTCTCTAACCGTGCAGAGAACTGGTGATAGGTTTCACCTGACAGTAGTTTAGCGTTCCTAAATTTTTTCCTATAAAATTCTGCGTTCTTTTCATATCTTAACAACAGAGCCTGCTTTAGCATGTCATAATTTTCTTGATCACTTCTGCTCATTTTGGCAAAAACTTCATAAGCTGCCCCACGAAGTCCTTGAGATAACTTTAAGCTCCACCTTTCTCTCTCTAACCCATACGTGGTAGCTAATAGTTCGTATCTATTTAAAAAGCTCTCAATATCATCGTCTTTCTCAACAAAATGATCTAAATGAAAATTCATAGCTGAGGTTGAGGCTCCCTGACTAGCAGTAGCATCGGAGGTAAAGGGACTGGCACCATTCTCAGGAGCATGGCCTTGAAACTCAAACTCCCTTAGTCGTAACTCATGTTCCCTTTGTAATCTCTTATCTTCTGCTTCCCTTTCTGCAGCTAATCTTTTGTCTTCCCTTTCTGCAGCTAATCTTCTTTCCTCTGCTTCCCTTTCTGCAGCTAATCTTCTTTCCTCTGCTTCCCTTTCTGCAGCTAATCTTCTTTCTTCTGCCTCTAATTTCTTAGTCTCAGCCTCAATCTGCAACCTCTTAGTCTCAGCCTCAGCCTCAATCTGCAACCTCTTAGTCTCAGTCTCAGCCTCAGCCTTTAACCTTCTTTCTTCGGCCAACCTTTCAGATTCTAATTTTCTTTCGGCCTCTTTTTCTAATCTTCTTTCTTCCCGTTCAATATATTTGTCACATTCAGCAGTGACATAAGCAATCATAACTTGCCCGTCCATTCCTAACTCTTTTGCAGTCTGTACAGCAGCAGATCGAAATTTGGCCAGGTCCGCCATTTTCTAACAGGTAAATGTAAATAATATCTAACTAAACAATATAATCTATAATTATTTATTTAATGACACCACAGGCACTGAGAGCTCAACCTTATTTAATTCCACCCAGGGATACCTTTTAATTCTTATAATTCCCAATATATATAACAGGAGAAAGTTCAATATCCCGGACCGGACCCCAATATATGTGGTAAAGTGGGATGATATAAATATTTATAGGGGACTTAGTGTGCTGACTGAGATCAGCTGTGAAGGTATCTGTATCTAATAAGTGTGATGTATTACAGGTGACCTTACTTGCTACCACATTTATATCTCAGTCAGAATTATTCTGGAATATTGTGATGACTACGTTGAATGTCTAGGGTTATGCAAATGATGAAGTGTAAGTCACAACAACAACAGACACATAAACAATTTAATTTATTTCACAGCACTTTACAACACTGTGACAATCACACACATGTAACACTCTATAAGACCATCTTAACTGAGTCAGTTTTAAAAGTCAAATATATCTATGTATTAATTCCTTTACATAGAGATATCCTGATTCAACTACACAGTGAACCAGGAATCACAATCAATTATAATTACAAGTAGTATGTACACAGTTTATCAATATAATCTTGGTATTGACATATTTTATTATTCTTATCTTATGTGAACTCCGCCAATGCCGGTCCCAAGCCCGGATGAAAAAGGAGGAGGGCGGCCTGCATGGAGGCCGTAAGGAGGCAGCCCCTCCACCATGCAAAGGCACAACAGGCCAATCACCTGTTTGCTTTAAATCATGATTACGCGAACTACAAGAGAGAAAACCGGACTGATTCTAAAGGCGACGAACTGGAACGGACTACGGACTACGACTTATGGAACTTGGAACACAAGAAGTATAAATGGGAAGGAAGAGGAGCTGGTGGAAGAGATGAGAAAGCAAAACTAGAAATCCTGGCTATAACGGAAACGAAGAAAAAAGGACAAGGAGTCATGGATCTCGATGGCAACACGTTGCTCTACAGTGGTGTACCCATATCTGAAAGAGCTAAAGGGGGCGTGGGTTGCATTGTGGCCCAAAATCAAAAAGATAGTATCAAGGGATGGAACTTTATCTCGGAGCGCATTATGGTTGTAAAACTAAAAGAAGGAGAAACCATAGTCAACCTGGTCATAGTGTATGGGCCAAATGAGGATGAGAGAGCAGAGGTCAAGGAGGAATTCTTCGAGCTGCTTCAAAGGACAGTGGATGACTGCCTAGATGAAGTTATTATGCTCGGAGATTTTAATGCCAGAGTTGGAAATGACCATGCTAGATGGGGTGGAGTTATCGGAAGATATGGAGAAGATACTCTCAATGACAATGGAAAGCGACTCCTTAGATTCTGCAGTGAGCAGAATCTGATCATTACAAACACAAAGTTCCCCCATAAGCGCATACATGCATACACTAGATGTGAACCAACCAAGAATGAGAAGTCAGTGATCGACTATGCCATTGTTCGGAGAAGCTCATTCAGATATGTCCGAGATGCAAGAGTCTGGAGGGGGCCAGAGATTGGAAGTGATCACTACCTGCTAACAATCAAACGAACAACTGAAAGAGTTGCTCAGCCTAGGAACTGCCCAACATCACGCAAGAAACAAAGTAAACGAACAGGAGAAATGAGCATTAGGACCTACAAGCTGAGAGAGCCAGAAATTAAGACCAGATATCAGGGGCTTATTGCTACAGCAGTGAGCAATACAGAAGAACGACCTGATGACTTGGAAACCCTCTGGAATAAATTCAAGGATATCATAAAGACAGCTGCTGCAGAAGCATGCGGTGAAGTCCGACTTGGGAACCAGAGAAAGAGGACACCTTGGTGGACAGAGGAAGTCAAAGAGAAAATAAGAGAGAAGAAAATGGCATGGAAACAATACTTAGGAGCTAAAAACACAACAGGACAAATGGAAAAATATAGAGAATATGTGACACTCAGAACAGAAGCAAAGAACAAAGTGCTAGCAGCAAAACAGAAGTCCTGGGAAGAATTTGGAGAAAAGCTAGAAAAAGATGCACAAGAAAACCAGAAATTGTTCTATAAGACCCTAAAGAACATGAGGAAAGAAAAACAATGCCCTCTCAAATTTATAAAGGACAAGCAAGGCAAATTGCTTACTGCCCCGAAGGAAGTAATGGAAAGATGGAAAGAATATTTCTCAGAACTCCTGGATGGTGAGCATGATGAAGCATCAGAAATGATAACCACTGACACAGAAGAGGAAACCAATGATGGTGAAGATGACATAAAGATGGAAGAACTGAGGGCAGCACTAGAGAAAATCAAGATGGGCAAAGCAGCAGGGCATGATGGTATAACACCAGAAATGGTTAAGTACATGGGAGCATCAGGCGACCTATTACTCTTAAAGGTCCTACAGGCAGCATGGTGCAACAAGACCATACCAAAGGATTGGGAGATTGCCATCATAACACCAATTTTCAAAAAGGGTGACAATCGACAGTGTGGAAACCATAGAGGCATATCCCTTCTCAGTGTCCCTGGTAAAATCTATTCTAGAATCCTAGAGCAGAGACTCCGACGCCTAGCTGAGCCACAATTGGATGAGGTCCAGTGCGGATTCCGAGCAAACCGAAGTACTCAAGACCTAATCTTCACACTCAGACAGCTGAGTGAAAAGGCCCTTGAGTATAAGAGTGAGATCCATCTTTGTTTCATAGATCTGGAAAAGGCATTTGACAGGGTCCCCTGGAGCAAACTTTGGGACTGTTTGGCAAGGAAGAATATTCCAGCACCTCTGATTCATGCTATACAGAGCTTCTACAAGTCTTGCAGAAATTATGTGAGGACAGCAAACCATAAGTCAGAAGAGTTCAGGACCACCACTGGTGTAAGACAAGGTGATATCCTATCACCTTACCTCTTCATACTCCTTATGGACGATGTCATCAAGGCATGTAAGGAGAGAACAAGAAAGTATTCAGTGGGGTACTGGAAGATGAGACAGGTCTATATTTCGGAGCTGGCATTTGCTGATGATGTTGCCCTGATTGCTAAATCAGAGGCACATCTCCAATCCAACCTGCAAGTCTGGAAGGAAGAGCTGGAGAAGAGAGGGATGGTCATAAGCAGCTCTAAAACAAAATCCATGGTGATATCACGAGAAGAAAGAAAACATCAGATTAAGTTGGGAGAACAGGTCCTGGAGCAGGTCGACCACTTTAGATATCTCGGAGCTATTATAGACCGAAAGGGAGGCATCAAAGAAGAGTTGGCCACTCGAAAAGCAGCGGCTGGGAGACTTTTTCAGGCCATAAATCGTGGATTCCTCAGCAAGAAAGAGGTTGGTAAGAAAACGAAGATGGCTGTATACCGCTCCACCTATGTCCCAGTCTTGACATATGGATGCGAGTCGTGGGCAATGACTACAACCCACAAAAGCCAGATCCAAACCTCAGAAATGAGGTATCTGAGGAAAGTGGTTGAAGTAACAAGAAGAGACATGGTCCGCAACCAGACGATCCGTCAAGGCCTAAAATCCCATCCGCTGCAGACCCAAATAGAACAGTCCCAACTAAGATGGTTTGGCCATGTCTGCAGAATGGGAGAAGATCGGCTACCACGACAAGCATGGGAAACAAAGAGCCAGGGATCCAGACCTCCAGGACGACCCAGAGTCCGCTGGGAGGACAACATTAGACAATCTTTGAAGGACCGAGGACTAGAATGGAACCAGGCCAGGAAGAAGACAGCTGATAGAATGGTCTGGCGCTCTCTCTTCCAAACCTCTACACCTCACGGTAGAAGGGGAACGACTAAGTAAGTAAGTTATCTTATGTGTGTAAGTTGTGAAGTAGTAATATGAGTTAATACTGGTGTTGTTTTTTCAAGCTAGAGTGTTGTTTGTCATCATGACTTCAAGTGTTTGATCCTTGTGGAAATATTATTGGGAAAAATTCACAGTTCCTGTCAATTTAAACAGTTTATAGGCCCTCTTTATTTACTGTCAATTTTAGGGGGGGGGGGGGACATAATGTTGAGCTCCTTTGTCCACAAATTCTTAACTTTCGTGATGACTGCAGGAAAAGACTCCTCTGCTCGATTACTTCAATGAGTTCTGGAGCCACCTCACTGGTCGCTATCTGGACCAAGGAGTATGCTGTCAGCCTCAGGATTCAGCACAACTCAGGCCAAATGCTGCCTCAATGACTTAGGACCACCGTCCCTGAAACAAGAAGGTGGTACCTCCTATTTCAAAACTAATTTACACTCTATTTCCACACTGAACACAATACATAACAAACACTTGCGTTCAGTGCTGTAGGCCACTGCTAGCTTCATCTGAAACAATTTACACCAGTATACTCCTCCCTAATGGTTACTACGCCTCTGCAATTCCAGCATTATTTCTTTCTAGTCCATAAGATAGGTGTCAGTGTACTGTATGGCAATCCCATGCAGTTTTACTTTTTTCCGACACCTCCTATTCAGGTTGGAGCAATATTTAGGCTATTCTCATGTTGGCCACAGAACCACACACATAGACAGACATAAATTATCAATTCACATTCAATTTTCATTAAAAAGATATCAAATATTTCAAGCTTACCACAATTCATGGAAAAATAAACAGTTTCGTTGACTGGCAATGAATAGGCACAACTTCCGATCTGCCTCTGTCCCAGGCTTTTATTTAGAAAAAATATGCACTGGTGCTCAACGCACTGTTTCTTAGTAGGTTTATTACAAGATGTGGCCCGGAACAGACGCCCTGAATTGAGTATATTGGCAGCTCTAACCAATCATGCCATGTTTACCTACTTTTCAAAAAATATTACCCTTCTCACGTTTCCCCTAACAACTAAACTAGTATTTGCAGTCCAACTAATCGTGTTTAGTCTTACATCTCATTCCCGCCAATCAAATAGGAGTTAACATGGTAGGCTATTTCCGTAACGTAATGTTTTTCAAACACGTTATAAAAAAATTTTATGAGCAGAAATGATTCCATGCTGTCAGGCACCCCCACTATTGTATTTTGGCCATAACTATTTTATTAACAGACTAAAGGCGTAACACATAACATATTCTTGGTTAGCAAGTCCGGCCGTACAATAATATATAAGTTAAAGTGAGCTACATGGCGGCGTTCAAAATATGTGTTTTCCAAAGATAGCCGTATATTTGTTCTTTATTCCTTTTCGTTGTTTAGAACCGCCACCTGTCCTGCCTTTTCCACTGTTATGTCATACTAAAGTCAGGAGCTTAGATGTAAATCAGTAGAATTTCATATTTCCTAATAAGCATTTTTCATGTTTTTTAAACCTGATTCTTGTAGTAGTAGTGTTTTTTTTTTCACTGACTATTTGAAAAAAAGTTAGTGCTTCATGCCTTACGCATGGGTTTTGCGTTCACTTTTGATCGCGAAACGCGTGTTAGTGTTGCATGCTTCCTGCCTTCAGTCGTCCCTCTCTCTCTCTCTATCCTACTTTCATCTGTCTTTTAGTTACGCCGTGTATAAAATGGAATGAATGAAATATTAAATCTAGGTCATCACTCAGCGCCTATCTCAAGGTTTTTCTAAGAAATGCAGTACACGTTTTATTTTTTGAAACGCGTGTAGTGATGCAGTAGGCTTTTACTATCAACGTGAAAACGTTACGATTTGCAGACGAAGCAGAAAAAGGGGGATTTTTGTACGCCATTGTGACAGCACTGTTCTCTTTTACCTTTTCTCTTTCCTGTTATTGAAGTAATTCGTTAGGGGTTTCATTTACTTTTTAATTTATATATGCGTATTTAGAATGTCTCACGACAATATTAAGCAGATCACAACCGAGATGAGAATTAATCATTTAATGAAAATATCGAAATCATCTCCAGCAATTCAAAATGGGTGTTTTTTACAACGAAGTTTCCATATTCTATGCGATTGCATAATTGTACTAATGCTGACATATTTACATTAAACTCTGGCTTCAAATTTTCGCAGCCCCAATGACATCAATCCACTCACACATTTTACATGTACATGTCCCAAACTACCAGTTATCAGCACGATAACATATGTACGATTGCCTAGTTCGTTAATTCCTGCACTCAGTAGATGGTACTTATTAAATTTATTTTCGAAACATACATCTAAATGGGCATCATATGGTATTGCTGCTTCTACTATGAAAGCCGTTTTGCTCTGTCGATTAATTATTGTTAAATCAAGTTAACGGCACGTGATTTAAATGAAGTATTACTGCTGCCGAAAAGAGATGGTTTAATTATTATTTCGTTATTTATTGTTATGTCACTGTTATTACTGTTAGAAGATTTCACTTCTCGTAAACAATGTCTAAACGGTGTTGTGCCTTGGCTAGTATAAGGTTTGAAATTTGGTACATCAATTTAATATATTTGATGCTGTTCCGGGCCGTAAGGAGGCAGCCCCTCCACCATGCAAAGGCACAACAGGCCAATCACCTGTTTGCTTTAAATTACGATTACTAGCAACACAAGAGAGAAAACTGGACTGATTCTAAAGGCGACGAACTGGAACGGACTACGGACTACGACTAATGGAACTTGGAACACAAGAAGTATAAATGGGAAGGAAGAGGAGCTGGTGGAAGAGATGAGGAAAGCAAAACTAGAAATCCTGGTTATAACGGAAACAAAGAAAAAAGGACAAGGAGTCATGGATCTCGATGGCAACACGCTGCTCTACAGTGGTGTACCCATGTCTGAAAGAGCTAAAGGGGGCGTGGGTTGCATTGTGGCACAAAATCAAAAAGATAGTATCAAGGGATGGAACTTTGTCTCGGAGCGCATTATGGTTGTTAAACTAAAAGAAGGAGAAACCATAGTCAACCTGGTCATAGTGTATGGGCCAAATGAGGATTAGAGAGCAGAGGTCAAGGAGGAATTCTTCGAGCTGCTTCAAAGGACAGTGGATGACTGCCTAGATGAAGTTATCATGCTCGGAGATTTTAATGCCAGAGTTGGAAATGACCATGCTAGATGGGGTGGAGTTATCGGAAGATATGGAGAAGATACTCTCAATGACAATGGAAAGCGACTCCTTAGATTCTGCAGTGAGCAGAATCTGATCATTACAAACACAAAGTTCCCCCATAAGCGCATACATGCATACACTAGATGTGAACCAACAAAGAATGAGAAGTCAGTGATCGACTATGCCATTGTTCGGAGAAGCTCATTCAAATATGTCCGAGATGCTAGAGTCTGGAGGGGGCCAGAGATTGGAAGTGATCACTACCTTCTAACAATCAAAAAAAACAACTGAAAGAGTTGCTCAGCCGAGGAACTGCCCAACATCACGCAAGAAACCAAGTAAACGAGCAGGAGAAATGAGCATTAGGACCTACAAGCTGAGAGAGCCAGAAATTAAGACCAGATATCAGGGGCTTATTGCTGCAGCGGTGAGCAACACAGAAGAACGACCTGATGACTTGGAAACCCTCTGGATTAAATTCAAGGATATCATAAAGACAGCTGCTGCAGAAGCATGCGGTGAAGTCCGACTTGGGAACAAGAGAAAGAGGACACCTTGGTGGACAGAGGAAGTCAAAGAGAAAATAAGAGAGAAGAAAATGGCATGGAAACAATACTTAGGAGCTAAAAACACAACAGGACAAATGGAAAATATAGAGAATATGTTACACTCAGAACAGAAGCAAAGAGCAAAGTGCTAGCAGCAAAACAGAAGTCCTGGGAAGAGTTTGGAGAAAAGTTAGAAAAAGATGCACAAGAAAACCAGAAATTGTTCTATAAGACCCTAAAGAACATGAGGAAGGAAAAACAATGCCCTCTCAAATTTATAAAGGACAAGCAAGGCAAATTGCTTACTGCCCCAAAGGAAGTAATGGGAAGATGGAAAGAATATTTCTCAGAACTCCTGGATGGTGAGCATGGTGAAGCATCAGAAATGATAAACACTAGCACAGAAGAGAAAACCAATGATGGTGAAGATGACATAAAGATGGAAGAACTGAAGGCAGCACTGGAGAAAATCAAGATGGGCAAAGCAGCAGGGCATGATGGTATAACACCAGAAATGGTCAAGTTCATGGGAGCATCAGGCGACCTATTACTCTTAAGGGTTTTACAGGCAGCGTGGTACAACAAGACCATACCAAAGGATTGGGAGATTGCCATCATAACACCAATTTTCAAAAAGGGTGACAATCGACAGTGTGGAAACCATAGAGGTATATCCCTTCTCAGTGTCCCTGGTAAAATCTACTCTAGAATCCTAGAGCAGAGACTCCGACGCCTAGCTGAGTTACAATTGGATGAGGTCCAGTGCGGATTCCGAGCAAACCGAAGTACTCAAGACCTAATCTTCACACTCAGACAGCTGAGTGAAAAGGCCCTTGAGTATAAGAGTGAGATGCATCTTTGTTTCATAGATCTGGAAAAGACGTTTGACAGGGTCCCCTGGAGCAAACTTTGGGACTGTTTGGCAAGGAAGAATATTCCAGCACCTCTGATTCATGCTATACAGAGCTTCTACAAGTCTTGCAGAAATTATGTGAGGACAGCAAACCATAAGTCAGAAGAGTTCAGGACCACCACTGGTGTAAGGCAAGGTGATATCCTATCACCTTACCTCTTCATACTCCTTATGGACGATGTCATCAAGGCATGTAAGGAGAGAACAAGAAAGTATTCAGTGGGGTACTGGAAGATGAGACAGATCTATATTTCGGAGCTCGCATTTGCTGATGATGTTGCCCTGATTGCTAAATCAGAGGCACATCTCCAATCCAACCTGCAAGTCTGGAAGGAAGAGCTGGAGAAGAGAGGGATGGTCATAAGCAGCTCTAAAACAAAATCCATGGTGATATCACGAGAAGAAAGAAAACATCAGATTAAGCTAGGAGAACAGGTCCTGGAGCAGGTCGACCACTTTAAATACCTCGGAGCCATTATAGACCGAAAGGGAGGCATCAAAGAAGAGTTGGCCACTCGAAAAGCAGCAGCTGGGAGACTTTTTCAGGCCATAAATCGAGGATTCCTCAGCAAGAGAGAGGTTGGTAAGAAAACGAACATGGCTGTATACCGATCCACCTATGTCCCAGTCTTGACATACGGATGCGAGTCATGGGCAATGACTACAACCCATAAAAGCCAGATCCAAACCTCAGAAATGAGGTATCTGGGGAAGGTGGTTGAAGTAACAAGAAGAGACATGGTCCGCAACCAGACGATACGTCAAGGCCTTAAATCCTACCCCCTGCAGACCCAAGTAGAACAGTCCCAATTAAGATGGTTTGGCCATGTCTGCAGAATGGGAGAAGATCGGCTATCACGACAAGCATGGGAAACAAAGAGCCAAGGATCCAGACCCCGAGGACGACCCAGAGTCCGCTGGGAGGACAACATTAGACAATCTTTGAAGGATCGAGGACTAGAATGGAACCAGGCCAGGAGGAAGACAGCCGATAGGATAGTCTGGCGCTCTCTCTTCCAAACCTCTACACCTCACGGTAGAAGGGGAACGACTAAGTAAGTAAGATGCTGTTTCGTATGGATGGTTGCATATTTTGTACTTTTTTCGTAAATGACTGTTGGTAGTTGTGACGGTATTGTCTCCCCTGCTCTGCAGTAGTGGTTAAACAATGGTCAAACTTATCATCCCTCCTGATAATGAGGAGGGTATTCATAGGTATCAACTTTCGCTCAAGATTACTCTTGGCAGAGATATACATAGATCAAAGAAGAATGATGCTTCTACTTTAGGAAGCCTCACATGGTTTTAAAGAAAATAAAGCATGACAGCTGCCATGACAAGGCTGAATGTGATCTGGAAAAGTAACATCCGTTTTCCTGTGAAGATTAAATTATACAAATCACTTGTATTCTCTATTCTCTTGTACGGGTGTGAGGGCTGGACACTCACTGCAGATGCGGAGCGAAGGATTCAGGCTTTCGAGTATAAATGTTATAGAAGAATTTTGCGCATTTGCTATAAAGAGCACACAACAAATGTCTATGCTAGAGAGAAAAAAAAACACCTATGCAGGCCACCAAGAACCACTTTTGTCAGTAGTGAAACGTCGAAAAATTGCCAGGTTTGGGCATGTACCTCGTCATGACTCCCTTTCGAAAACGATCATCCAGGGAACAGTCGAAAGTAAACGGAGAAGAGGAAGGCAAAGAAAATCCTCGGCTGATAACATCAAAGAATGGGCAGAGCACGGTTTTTCCCCACTTGTACGCATTGCTGAGGATAAAGAGTAGTGGAGGACCCTGTCAGCTGATGCTTCCACCACGGCACCCTGTTGAAGGATTCTTTTGTTGAGAGTCTGATGTTGAGTTAGTTTGTCCTTGCATACTCAGTCCAACTGAGTAGTAAATAAAAGTGTTCACAACCTCTGGTCTTTTCTTGAGATTTATCTTGGGTTTCATTCATTATTTTAATTTCGTGCTTTCTTTGTACAGTACGCGAATGCTGGGAAATGAATAATAATTGGATGATATCGACTGGAGAAGTCCAAGTATTTTGAGTCCACAAAACAAGATTTATTACGAAAAACATGTGACGATATCATGAGCATGGTTCATAGTAAAGCATACATCAATTTGATTCTAATTGAATAAATATATATATTTATCAGTCCGTGTCCTACCGAATTAAGGTCAACAGAACATCATGGCTATATGCGCGCGCTGCTGTGATTCAGACAGCCGACAGTGAGCGCATGTGTCATGACGAATATATATTAAGACTGATTAACGATCCTTCCATAATTCAGGTTATCTACTAACCTTATAATTCCATCCTTTATAATATCAATCTGGACTGACCCTGTGTCCTTATATAACATTCTATATTTGCGGCAATTATGAAGCCTAACATTGGAAGGATGTGAGACGCGTCTTCACGGCTTGACGATCAACGTAAAAAGGGTCCAGTATCTAAGTCACGAAGCGTGATCTTACCAACGCTAACACGTCACAAGTTGACCGTGTAATTTGCGTTCAATAATCCGTGAAGTATCAACATCGATCTATATTAATTCTATTAACCTAAAATTGCGCACTGCCAACTATAGCAGACGACATCAATAAAAACACCGTAACACACCCCTACGACCCTTGACGGGTTACGGGTTGAGATGAGATGATGAAAACATGACAACTGAGATCATCTAAGCTGTCATGAACTTATTTTTCTCCCGCCCCTTATGTAAGGGAATAATGACTCGTATTTTCTGAGCCCCCAGCTAAAGATGATTAAGCATCTATTAATTCAATAGCTCTATATGTTTATACATTTAAAACAATATGAGTCGTAATGGTGCAGACACACAATTCACTCAATAGTGATTAATCCAACTATAAATTTATAGATACAGAGAAAAAGGTTGAATAATAAGTTATGGGTAATCACTGTAAAATAAAAAATGTTGTTCATAAAAAGAGAAGCGATTATACTTCTCATCAGCGGATGATGTTACATTTTGGTGGAAAATAGGAAAAGAAAATTGAAATGTCCCTTGGCTAATAATAATAATAATAAATTCTTTAAGCGCCAAACACGGCGCATAAGGCAGAAACCAGTGCTCTCCAGGTTGTTCGTTGTGACGCCACTCCTCTTAGCTCTTGCACATTATTTAGGCCCAACGTTCTTCCTTCTCTTATTATTGTTCTTCTGAGTGTTTCTTTTGGTCTTCCTTTTTTCCGCTTACCCTCAGGAACCCAAGTGAGCGCCTGTAGTGGTATTCTGTTGTTTTGCATTCGTAGGACATGACCGATATATGACCATCGTCTTTTCCTTATATAGTCGGAGACATATTTCTGCCTAGAGTCTTCTCTTATTTGTCGATTAGTCTTGAATTCTTTCCAACTGATGTTCATGAGTTTTCTAAGACATTTGTTCTCGAATGTATTCAGCTTGTTCTCCAATGATTTTGTTATTTTCCAACTCTCACAGCCGTATGTTAACACTGAGATAACATTTGAATTAAACAGACGAAGCTTGGTATGTATATTCAATGATCGTAATTTCCAAATGTTAGATAATCTATTGAAGGCGCTAGCTGCCAAAGCAATTCTAGTATGGATTTCTCTTGTTGTGTCACCATCCTGAGTCATTTTACTGCCTAAATAATTGAAACTTTCAACTTTCTGTAGTTTTTCCCCGTTCAAGATGATATCCCTTGGCTAAGCTTGAATGTTACTTAACTGGCGGTGTGGCGTCAGTTGGCGTCTGCTTTAGTCACTGTTGGTTCCCACACGTGCTTTGGGCTGGTCCTTCTCTTCAACAGTCAAATATTTCGGAAGAAGCACGTCCCTTGCAGCCAGACCGGGGTAGCTGCTTGGGTTGTACAGGCAAGCGTTTTCAAGACCTGTCTGATGTAGGTGTCTAACACTAACTGCTAGCTACTTGTATCACAAATTAAGAATGAAACAAATACCTCTTTCTAAGTATTGAGTCTCCTGATATGAACATCATTCGACCTCCGCTTCCATCCACCACTTCATCTTCTTCGGAATGCTTACCTTTCATGAGCGTTAATTTTGACATCAGTGTGTTGGATGAAAGTGCTTTTGGACAGCAGAAGGCGACAATTGAAATATACCTACATATGTAACGTACTATCGTGTTAATATAACAAATATATACACCATGATATTATCCTCCACTCCCTATCTATGGAGCCTGGGGCCACCTCTGCGGTTGGTTCCTTGTGAGGAAATCAGCACGAAGCAGTCACCAGCTCTTGCTGTGGTGGTTCATGTGTCACGTTATTTGCGATGGTTACGTTGCCAGCCTCATATGCAACTGTTCAGCCTCTAGCACATTATGCATGTCAAAATACAAAAACAAAATGATAAAATGTACATATTACAACTTACCTCGAAATCAGGCCATACAGGTTTGATGCACAAAATGGCTGTACTTTACTGCAACAAGTTTATGATGTAGTCATTTTTTTAAAAATAAAATTTTGCCTTGTTTTAGCGAGGCGCGTCCCGTTCAACCTAGCCGGTTATATTAGGGCGCATGTCCAAATATAAAAGACCTTTAGGTCTGGAGAATTCTGATGTAGTAATCCCTCAGAAAACAGTGAACTGAATCCTTCTACTATTTCCAATTGAGGAGGGTCCAAAGGCTTGGGCTTTCAGTATTATTATGGGAGTTTTACGCTCATTAATTTTGGCAGCTATTCTTAATCCTGTGGCAGGTTCTAAAGGGTGTCCTGGTTACGTGCTGTAATTTTGGTTATCTGTGATCACTCCTTAACGAAATTGGAAGTCAGTGAAGGAGTCTTACAATGCTGTACAATATACGCGATATTTTCGCCCACACACCTGTGATATAACGATCAAGGTCTTTTCGCTCATAATATTTGAATTGTTTGTATTTGCAAAATTTGTTACCAAAATTTCATCAGTCGAGTGTGGAGGAATTCCCTCCCCCTCTTCTTTTGTTTTTACTGCGCCGTTTGTTATTCAAACACGATACGATTTCTGCTTTGGTAGTAGGAACAATTGGTACATCATTTGGTGACCCAAAATGTATGTTTAAAATAAAACTAATACTAAGCACTCTGACATGTTCGATATTATAAATTTGAAATAGGATATTGCGTAATATTAAATTACCGGTAAAACTTCAGAGTATATAAACTAGTACATTTTGAGTTATTTTTACATGCGTGTTGAACGAACTAGAGAACGACTCGAAATTCTGCACAGAGAGACCTAGAAGAAACCGCTATAACAAATTTATCTTCAGCAAGGGTTTTCTCACAAGTCGGAACAGGTCCGTATAATAAATAAAAACTAGATAAATAATAAACTTCAACAGGATATATGATAAATCATTTTTTTTTAACAAATCCTTTTTTTTTAAATTTAAAGTATGAAGACGTTTATACTTTGATAACGAGATTATTGTCTGTATGACACAGGGTGGGCAGACAAGTGTGACATAATCGCTACCGGGCCGACTTGTTCTGACAACATTACTTTCTAATAAAGTAATAAGTATTACAGCTTACACATGTTGTCATGTGAGTTTCCCGATCTGCCTGTAAGTTTGTACAAAAGGGCATCGGATATCTTATTGCCATATATGGGAGACGTGACCTTTGCAAAATTTTTCGATGTCGGAAATATTCTGAACGTACCACACCCGACCTGTTTGAATATGATTAGAGCGTTTATTTAACTCCATAACAAACGAAGGCGTGTGAAGGCATGGAATATAGTCTAACAATTTTCGCAGTTTTATTTCACTGTGACTTTCACGCTCGCCAAAACAACATCAGACCTCGCCAGAGTGAAGATTAGATTCATAATTCCTTTTTGTTAACCGGACATTTTATTGGTGAACCACATAAGACTTACAAAGCACAGGAGATCTCTACATTTTAATAAGGCACACCGGGACTAGGAAACTGAAGATACACACGGAGTCAGAGATGGAATCTGTTGTCAAATTAAAGACACCCCAGACGCGTGTAAGAGACCGACTCGTTTCTTTTATTCATCTGAGCAACAAGTCTGTAGCCTAGATTCGCGTAAGTAGTGCATTTTTCATGCAATGTTTTATTACTAACATGTGAACTAACATATATATATATATATATATATATATATATATATATATATATATATATATATATATATATATATATATATATATATATATATATATATATATATATATATATATATATATATATATATATATATATATATATATATATATATATATATATATATATATATATATATATATATATATATATATATATATATATATATATATATATATATATATATATATATATATATATATATATGTCACCTTGTGAATTTTAATGTGTGAAAATTGCAACAGGACGCCCAAGTTATTTCAGGCTAGCAACCTCAGCGTATAGAATGATGATTCATGAACCACCACTGCATAGGCTGGTGATTGCTTTATTGATAGTTTCGTAAAGAGAACTAAAAGCATAAAGTAGTTCCTGGTTCCCTATGGAGCAGGGACGGAAAGACGAAAGAAATGATGTAAAGTATAATACTTACATTTTTCTAAGCAGTGTAAATGTCCCTATAAACATATTCACTTTAAAATTAATGTAAGTTTTCAAGCTTTAAACCAGTGTAAATGTCTAAATGAAAGTATTAATTTTAAAGAAACTTTTCAATCAATGTAAAACATAAACGAAAACATATTCAATTTATATTGTGAACACTTTTCAACCAATGGAGATATATATGTAAACATACTCTATCTGCATTGTTAACCTTTTCATTTAAATATAAAGTAACTATAAAAGCAATTCTATTTAAATGTAAAGAAAGTTTTATCCCGAGGGATTCAATTTAATTCTCATCGATGGTAAGGTCCGAGTAATTGCTCAGAGAGGGAAACTATCTGAGGTAAATGGGATGGTGAAATGAAAAAATGGTGGGGGGCACATTATTGTGTGTCAGGAAACCCAATAGTCAGAAGGGTATTTGTTTCTCTTCTTTCATAATATTAGTCGGTGGTACCAGTTGAGGGTACTGTCTCTGGAACAAAGTGTGTGGCATAAGTGGCCTACTGTCAACGCTAGACACCATCATCAGATGGGTCTTGAAAACGCTGGACCAGCTTCATGATCACTCCTTGATATTTCTTGGAACGTATCACAACCTTCCGACTTGACAAGTGACGCGAGTGAACCAGTCCATAACCTGCAAAGAACCAACCATCATCTGAAGCAGAAACCAAACTTACAGGTAGCTAAGTACAAAATTAAAAGCTGCCAAGTTAACTTTTCAAAAAATTCCCTCAATATCCATTACATCACCCTGTGAAGATAACCTTTTTTTTTAAACAGAAATATTCACGATACACTGTTAAATATAATTGATTACTAAATTTGTTATTTCTATATTTACAAATTTATAGTCCATTTAATTCTCATGAGTGTGCTGCAAGCAAAAGGGAGGCAACCCGTGACAAGGGGAATACAACAATTGCATTTTATATACACATAAATTTATTACAATGTTAATATAATAAAAATGTACATCAGGGTGTCATCATAATCTACTCATTGCTCCATATGGAACCTTGGGCTACCTCTGCTTTTGGGTTCCATTTGAAGAAACCCGCACGAAGCAGTCAACAGCTCTTGCAGTGGTGATTCATAAATCCAATTATTTTGTATGCTGAGGTTGCCAGCCTTGTATTAACCTGTAAATCCAAAAACAACTTACACATGTTAAATGCAAAAATATAAAATAATAAAATGTACATATTACAACTTACCCCGATTAACGGAAATATAGCTACAGGATTCTTGCACAGGAAACTCTTTCGAATAGTGTCGGGCCAGGGTTTTAAGATGCCATCTTACAGGTGGTCGGGGTATTACTGTAATTATAATCCTACTGTTATTCTGTATGTAGGTTCCTATGACTCGTGGTTTCCAGTACTATAGTCAAGCTTTCTTTCTGTCGGATAATTGAAGATCCTGTAATACTTGGTCCTGTACTTATGTTGGAATCCCGTTTCTATTCGTTATCCTCGCGTCTGATATGTCTTCTTGGCGAGATGGAAATGCAGTACAGCAGTCCCAAAATGTTGCAGATTATAAGCAACATTTTCACTCACACACACATGTAGTTTCGTTGGAAAAAACGCTCCAATCAGAAGTTGTTTATTTTAGCACTTCCATGCCAATCCAACCACGAAAAAGGGTCTGATATCGGTAGGAATCTTGTTTTCCCCACTACCCTCATCTGTAGACCATTCTGCATGACACAGGATATTTTCTTTACAAATCATTTGCAAAGTCATTTGCATGTCTTTCGTGACCATATAAGGTTTCGCTTCTTCCGTTTCGCCTGTCATACTTACAGACTCACCACTTCACAGATCCAAAATTATAATCTTCTCCCAGTTGTTACTTCCTTACGGGAGTGACAAATTAGAACAAGATGTAATAAGAAAACCTTGAACGGTAAAAGCCAAAACGACGTCAAGGAGGTGTATTAACACGTTCTATGGTATCATTGATTGCATCATAGACAAACTTCCATAACTTTCAGTCATGTCGATAACAACTAAACGTGCACACGACTTGCTGATATATACAGTCGAAACACTACTAATAAAATCATTAAAAATAACTACCTGTTAGGTTAAGGCTTACGAATGTCTTTTTGTGTTTCTACCTCACAGGCATTGGACTGACAGCTTCGGCATAAGTAAGAACTACTGTCGTCAACGGAGAGGAAGAAAAGGGTTTCCTACTCCTCTCGATAAATAGTTTGTTAACAGACCACTCTGCATCCACGTATGACACGCAGTGTCCCAAGAATCTTTGTGGTTCTAAAGACATCTAAGTCTTTTGCCATACCACGCCAGCCTTATTTATTGGGCCAGTCAGCCAGAGGTACACAACAGTACTCAGTGCAAATCGTCAGATAGTACTAGTCGCAACATAAACATGTATCAAAGCCAGAGTGTCCTTGGCCCAGTCAACCATACTGAAAAGAAACAGCGTAATCGAATGTAAGTTAGTTAACTAGTCATTATCATCATCATTATCATCATCATTATCATCATCATTATCATCATCATTATCATCACCTTTCAATTCCCTAAGGAGCATATACTTTATGACAACCCTTCCTGCCATGTGCCCTCAGTTCAATGACCTTCAATAAACTTATGCCACGCCTTCCTGCCATGTGCCCCCAGTTCAATGACCTTCAACAAACTTATGCCAAGCCTTCCTGCCATGTACCATCAGTTCAATGACCTTCAACAAACTTATGCCAAGCCTTCCTACCATGTACCATCAGTTCAATGACCTTCAACAAACTTATGCCACGCCTTCCTGCCATGTACCATCAGTTCAATGACCTTCAACAAACTTATGCCACGCCTTCCTGCCATGTGCCCTCAGTTCAATGACCTTCAACAAATTTATGCCAAGCCTTCCTGCCATGTGCCCTCAGTTCAATGACCTTCAACAAACTTATGCCACGCCTTCCTGCCATGTGCCCTCAGTTCAATGACCTTCAACAAACTTATGCCACGCCTTCCTGCCATGTGCCCTCAGTTCAATGACCTTCAACAAACTTATGCCAAGCCTTCCTGCCATGTACCATCAGTTCAATGACCTTCAACAAACTTATGCCACGCCTTCCTGCCATGTACCATCAGTTCAATGACCTTCAACAAACTTATGCCACGCCTTCCTGCCATGTACCATCAGTTCAATGACCTTCAACAAACTTATACCAAGCCTTCCTGCCATGTGCCCTCAGTTCAATGACCTTCAACAAACTTATGCCAAGCTTTCCTGCCATGTGCCCTCAGTTCAATGACCTTCAACAAACTTATGCCAAGCCTTCCTGCAATGTGCCCTCAGTTCAATGACTTTCAACAAACTTATGCCAAGCCTTCCTGCCATGTGCCCTCAGCTCAATGACCTTCAACAAACTTATGCCAAGCCTTCCTGCCATATACCATTAGTTCAATGACCTTCAACAAACTTATGCCAAGCCTTCCTTCCCTGTCTTCTTCTTCGATCCTTAACCACCGACCGTCAAAGCAGTCAGTGGCCATCACGCCTAGTGGCGTCTTGTAGGGCAACAACAAATTGATTCCACTTTGCACGGTCGGTGGCCATCCTTCGTACAGTGCCCCAACTCTGGTTCATTCTTTGCATCTCAGCCTCCACAGTCCTCCGCCAAGTTGTTTTTGGTCGGCCTCTCTTTCGCTTTCCTTCAGGGGTCCAAAGCATAGCTGTTCTTGTGATGGCATCAGGGTCTCTTCTGAGGACATGACCAACCCAGCTCCAGCGTCTGCCAGCCACGATGGTATGCATGTCCTCTTGCTTGCTACGAGTAAGCAGATCTTGGTTGGTGATGGCACTCGGCCAAAAGACTCGGTGAACTTTTCCTAGGCATGCCGTGTGAAAAGAGGACAACCCCGACATTTCCCTCTCTGTGACTCCCCAGCACTCCGCACCACAGAGAAGCACAGAAAGCACGCAACTCTGGTATAATCTTAATTTTGTGCTTGTGCTGCACCGGGAGGACCCCCAGATGTTATCTAGGCCAAAGAAGGCTGCTCTTGCCTCACTCATTCCGATGTTGATGTCCCCGCCCGCCCCACCGTCTGGTGTTACTATGCTTCCTAGGCATGTGAAGGTATCTGTCTGTACCAGCCGCCGATTCCTTACTGATATGGGCTCAGGGTTGCTCACATTGAGCGCCATGACCCCAGACTTCTTTAAATTGATGTTCAAGCCCACCTGCTGGCTAAATTTATTAAGTCTATCCGTTTTTCCCTGGATGTGTTGATGTGAATGTGCCAGCAGTGCAATGTCATCTGCATATTCCAGATCTTCCAATGTTGAAAATGCAGTCCATCTTATTCCTCTTGGACTGCCCTCTGTTGTCTGTCGCATCACCCAGTCTATGACTGCCAAAAATAGAGTGGTTGATAAGGGGCATCCCTGTCGTACTCCCGTCTTCACCTCGAAGGCCAGGCCGCTCTGCCAACGCCACACGCAAAGCCGACACAGAGGCTTTCTACGATTGACACCATGCAGCCCGGAATTCCACAAGCCCTCAGCACCTTCCATAAACTGACCCCATGCATGCTGTCAAAAGCCCTCTCAAAATCAACACAATTTATGCAAAGCTGTCCCTGCCATTCCGAGCACCGCTCTACAATGTTCCCGAGAGCGAACATATGGTCCACACATCCCCCGCTCTTTCCAAATCCCGCCTGTCCTTTCCCCAGCCTGCAGTCCACTGCCCCTGAAATTCTCTGTATAATTATCCTGCCTAATATTTCGCTGGGAACCGAGAGAAGAGCGACTCCTCTCCAACCATTGCAGTCCGAAAGATCTCCCCCCCCCCCCCCGGGCAACCTGACAATCACTCCCCTGTTCCACTCTGATGGCGCCGTCCCCGCCCTCCACACCTGCGCAAACAGCGGCTCCAATAGCTCCGCTGCCAGCTCAGGGTCCGTCTTAAACAGCTCTGCACTCAAGTTATCATGGCCCGGAGCTCTACCGTTCTTCAACCCCCCGATTCCTGCCCTGTACCATCAGTTTAATGACCTTCAACGAACTTATGCCACGCCTTCATGCCATGTACCGTCAGCTCAATGACCTTCAACAAACTTATGCCACGCCTTCCTGCCATGTACCATCAGTTCAATAACCTTCAACAAACGTATGCCACGCCTTCCTGCCATGTACCATCAGTTCAATGACCTTCAACAAACTTATGCCACACCTTCCTGCCATGTACCATCAGTTAAATGACCTTCAACAAACTTATGCCACGCATTCCTGCCATGTGTCCTAAGTTCAATGACCTTCAACAAACTTATGCCAAGCCTTCCTGCCATGTGCCCTCAGTTCAATGACCTTCAACAAACTTATGCCAAGCCTTCCTGCCATGTGCCCTCAGTTCAATGACCTTCAACAAACTTATGCCAAGCCTTCCTGCCATGTGCCATCAGTTCAATGACCTTCAACAAACTTATGCCAAGCCTTCCTGCCATGTACCATCAGTTCAATGACCTTCAACAAACTTATGCCACGCCTTCCTGTCGTGTACCATCAGTTCAATGACCTTCAACAAACTTAAGCCACGCCTTCCTGCCATGTGCCCTTAGTTCAATGACCTTCAGCAAATTTATGCCACGCTTTCCTGCCATGTACCATCAGTTCAATGACCTTCTTCAACAAACTTATGCCACGCCTTCCTGCCATGTACCATCAGTTCAATAACCTTCAACAAACTTATGCCAAGCCTTCCTGCCATGTACCATCAGTTCAATAACCTTCAACAAAGTTATGCCAAGCCTTCCTGCCATGTGCCCTCAGTTCAATGACCTTCAACACACTTATGCCACGCCTTCTTGCCATGTACCATCAGTTCAATGACCTTCAACAAACTTATGCCACGCCTTCCTGCCATGTACCATCAGTTCAATAACCTTCAACAAACTTATGCCAAGCCTTCCTGCCATGTACCATCAGTTCAATGACATTCAACAAACTTATGCTACGCCTTCCTGCCATGTACCATCAGTTCAATGACCTTCAACAAACTTATGCCACGCCTTCCTGCCATGTACCATCAGTTCAATAACCTTCAACAAAGTTATGCCAAGCCTTCCTGCCATGTGCCCTCAGTTCAATGACCTTCAACAAACTTATGCCAAGCCTTCCTGCCATATGCCCTCAGTTCAATGACCTTCAACAAACTTATGCCAAGCCTTCCCGCCATGTACCCTCAGTTCAATGACCTTCAAAAGAATTATGCCACGCCTTCCTGCCATGTGCCCTCAGTTCAATGACCTTCAACAAACTTATGCCAAGCCTTCCTGCTATGTGCCCTCAGTTCAATAACCTTCAACAAACTTATGCCAAGCCTTCCTGCCATATACCATCAGTTCAATGACCTTAAACAAACTTATGCCACGCCTTCCTGCCATGTACCATCAGTTCAATGACCTTCAACAAACTTATGCCAAGCCTTCCTGCCATGTGTCCTCAGTTCAATGACCTTAATCAAACTTATGCCAAGCCTTCCTGCCATGTACCATCAGTTCAATGACCTTCAACAAACTTATGCCACGCCTTCCTGCCATGTACCATCAGTTCAATGACCTTCAACAAACTTATGCCACGCCTTCCTGCCATGTTCCTTCAGTTCAATGACCTTCAACAAACTTATGCCAAGCCTTCCTGCCATGTGCCCTCAGTTCAATGACCTTCAACACACTTATGCCACGAGTTCCTGCCATGTGCCCTCAGTTCAATGACCTTCAACAAACTTATGCCACGCCTTCCTGCCATGTGCCCTCAGTTCAATGACCTTCAACAAACTTATGCCAAGCCTTCCTGCCATGTACCATCAGTTAAATGACCTTCAACAAACTTATGCCACGCCTTCCTGCCATGTACCATCAGTTCAATGACCTTCAACAAACTTATGCCACGCCTTCCTGCCATGTGCTCTCAGTTCAATGACCTTCAACAAACTTATGCCACGCCTTCCTGCCATGTGCCCTCAGTTCAATGACCTTCAACAAATGTATGCCAAGCCTTCCTGCCATGTGCCCTCAGTTCAATGACCTTCAACAAACTTATGCCACGCCTTCTTGCCATGTACCATCAGTTCAATGACCTTCAACAAACTTATGCCACGCCTTCCTGCCATGTACCATCAGTTCAATAACCTTCAACAAACTTATGCCAAGCTTTCCTGCCATGTACCATTAGTTCAATGACCTTCAACAAACTTATGCTACGCCTTCCTGCCATGTACCATCAGTTCAATGACCTTCAACAAACTTATGCCACGCCTTCCTGCCATGTACCATCAGTTCAATAACCTTCAACAAAGTTATGCCAAGCATTCCTGCCATGTGCCCTCAGTTTAATGACCTTCAACAAACTTATGCCAAGCCTTCCTGTCATATGCCCTCAGTTCAATGACCTTCAACAAACTTATGCCAAGCCTTCCCGCCATGTACCCTCAGTTCAATGACCTTCAAAAAAATTATGCCACGCCTTCCTGCCATGTGCCCTCAGTTCAATGACCTTCAACAAACTTATGCCAAGCCTTCCTGCTATGTGCCCTCAGTTCAATAACCTTCAACAAACTTATGCCAAGCCTTCCTGCCATATACCATCAGTTCAATGACCTTCAACAAACTTATGCCACGCCTTCCTGCCATGTACCATCAGTTCAATAACCTTCAACAAACTTATGCCAAGCCTTCCTGCCATGTACCATCAGTTCAATGACCTTCAACAAACTTATGCCAAGCCTTCCTGCCATGTGTCCTCAGTTCAATGACCTTAATCAAACTTATGCCAAGCCTTCCTGCCATGTACCATCAGTTCAATGACCTTCAACAAACTTATGCCACGCCTTCCTGCCATGTACCATCAGTTCAATGACCTTCAACAAACTTATGCCACGCCTTCCTGCCATGTTCCTTCAGTTCAATGACCTTCAACAAACTTATGCCAAGCCTTCCTGCCATGTGCCCTCAGTTCAATGACCTTCAACACACTTATGCCATGCCTTCCTGCCATGTGCCCTCAGTTCAATGACCTTCAACAAACTTATGCCACGTCTTCCTGCCATGTGCCCTCAGTTCAATGACCTTCAACAAACTTATGCCAAGCCTTCCTGCCATGTACCATCAGTTCAATGACCTTCAACAAACTTATGCCAAGCCTTCCTGCCATGTACCATCAGTTCAATGACCTTCAACAAACTTACGCCACGCCTTCCTGCCATGTACCATCAGTTCAATGACCTTCAACAAACTTATGCCACGCCTTCCTGCCATGTGCCCTCAGTTCAATGACCTTCAACAAACTTATGCCACGCCTTCCTGCCATGTGCCCTCAGTTCAATGACCTTCAACAAATGTATGCCAAGCCTTCCTGCCATGTGCCCTCAGTTCAATGACCTTCAACAAACTTATGCCACGCCTTCTTGCCATGTACCATCAGTTCAATGACCTTCAACAAACTTATGCCACGCCTTCCTGCCATGTACCATCAGTTCAATAACCTTCAACAAACTTATGCCAAGCCTTCCTGCCATGTACCATCAGTTCAATGACCTTCAACAAACTTATGCTACGCCTTCCTGCCATGTACCATCAGTTCAATGACCTTCAACAAACTTATGCCACGCCTTCCTGCCATGTACCATCAGTTCAATAACCTTCAACAAAGTTATGCCAAGCCTTCCTGCCATGTGCCCTCAGTTCAATGACCTTCAACAAACTTATGCCAAGCCTTCCTGCCATATGCCCTCAGTTCAATGACCTTCAACAAACTTATGCCAAGCCTTCCCGCCATGTACCCTCAGTTCAATGACCTTCAAAAAAATTATGCCACGCCTTCCTGCCATGTGCCCTCAGTTCAATGACCTTCAACAAACTTATGCCAAGCCTTCCTGCTATGTGCCCTCAGTTCAATAACCTTCAACAAACTTATGCCAAGCCTTCCTGCCATATACCATCAGTTCAATGACCTTCAACAAACTTATGCCACGCCTTCCTGCCATGTACCATCAGTTCAATGACCTTCAACAAACTTATGCCAAGCCTTCCTGCCATGTGTCCTCAGTTCAATGACCTTAATCAAACTTATGCCAAGCCTTCCTGCCATGTACCATCAGTTCAATGACCTTCAACAAACTTATGCCACGCCTTCCTGCCATGTACCATCAGTTCAATGACCTTCAACAAACTTATGCAACGCCTTCCTGCCATGTTCCTTCAGTTCAATGACCTTCAACAAACTTATGCCAAGCCTTCCTGCCATGTGCCCTCAGTTCAATGATCTTCAACACACTTATGCCACGCCTTCCTGCCATGTGCCATCAGTTCAATGACCTTCAACAAACTTATGCCACGCCTTCCTGCCATGTGCCCTCAGTTCAATGACCTTCAACAAACTTATGCCAAGCCTTCCTGCCATGTACCATCAGTTCAATGACCTTCAACAAACTTATGCCAAGCCTTCCTGCCATGTACCATCAGTTAAATGACCTTCAACAAACTTATGCCACGCCTTCCTGCCATGTACCATCAGTTCAATGACCTTCAACAAACTTACGCCACGCCTTCCTGCCATGTGCCCTCAGTTCAATGACCTTCAACAAACTTATGTCACGCCTTCCTGCCATGTGCCCTCAGTTCAATGACCTTCAACAAATGTATGCCAAGCCTTCCTGCCATGTGCCCTCAGTTCAATGACCTTCAACAAACTTATGCCACGCCTTCCTGTTATGTGCCCTCAGTTCAATGACCTTTAACAAACTTATGCCACGCCTTCTTGCCATGTGCCCTCAGTTCAATGACCTTCAACAAACTTATGCCAAGCCTTCCTGCCATGTACCATCAGTTCAATGACCTTCAACAAACTTATGCCACGCCTTCCTGCCATGTGCCCTCAGTTCAATGACCTTCAACAAACTTATGCCACGCCTTCCTGCCATGTGCCCTCAGTTCAATGACCTTCAACAAACTTATGCCAAGCCTTCCTGCCATGTACCATCAGTTCAATGACCTTCAACAAACTTATGCCAAGCCTTCCTGCCATGTGCCATCAGTTTAATGACCTTCAACAAACTTATGCCAAGCCTTCCTGCCATGTGCCATCAGTTCAATGACCTTCAACAAACTTATGCCAAGCCTTCCTGCCATGTGCCATCAGTTCAATGACCTTCAACAAACTTATGCCAAGCCTTCCTGCCATGTACCATCAGTTCAATGACCTTCAACAAACTTATGCCAAGCCTTCCTGCCATGTACCATGAGTTCAATGACCTTCAACAAACTTATGCCAAGCCTTCCTGCCATGTACCATCAGTTCAATGACCTTCAACAAACTTATGCCAAGCCTTCCTGCCATGTGCCATCAGTTCAATGACCTTCAACAAACTTATGCCAAGCCTTCCTGCCATGTGCCATCAGTTCAATGACCTTCAACAAACTTATGCCAAGCCTTCCTGCCATGTACCATCAGTTCAATGACCTTCAACAAACTTATGCCAAGCCTTCCTGCCATGTACCATCAGTTCAATGGCCTTCAACAAACTTATGCCAAGCCTTCCTGCCACGTGCCATCAGTTCAATGACCTTCAACAAACTTATGCCAAGCCTTCCTGCCATGTGCCATCAGTTTAATGACCTTCAACAAACTTATGCCAAGCCTTCCTGCCATGTACCATCAGTTCAATGACCTTCAACAAACTTATGCCAAGCCTTCCTGCCATGTACCATCAGTTCAATGACCTTCAACAAACTTATGCCAAGCCTTCCTGCCATGTGCCATCAGTTCAATGACCTTCAACAAACTTATGCCAAGCCTTCCTGCCATGTGCCATCAGTTCAATGACCTTCAACAAACTTATGCCAAGCCTTCCTGCCATGTGCCATCAGTTCAATGACCTTCAGCAAACTTATGCCAAGCCTTCCTGCCATGTGCCATCAGTTCAATGACCTTCAACAAACTTATGCCAAGCCTTCCTGCCATGTACCATCAGTTCAATGACCTTCAACAAACTTATGCCAAGCCTTCCTGCCATGTACCATCAGTTCAATGACCTTCAACAAACTTATGTCAAACCTTCCTGCCATGTGCCATCAGTTCAATGACCTTCAACGAACTTATGCCAAGCCTTCCTGCCATGTGCCATCAGTTCAATGACCTTCAACAAACTTATGCCAAGCCTTCCTGCCATGTACCATCAGTTCAATGACCTTCAACAAACTTATGCCACGCCTTCCTGCCATGTACCATCAGTTCAATAACCTTCAACAAACTTATGCCAAGCCTTCCTGCCATGTACCATCAGTTCAATGACCTTCAACAAACTTATGCCAAGCCTTCCTGCCATGTGTCCTCAGTTCAATGACCTTAATCAAACTTATGCCAAGCCTTCCTGCCATGTACCATCAGTTCAATGACCTTCAACAAACTTATGCCACGCCTTCCTGCCATGTACCATCAGTTCAATGACCTTCAACAAACTTATGCCACGCCTTCCTGCCATGTTCCTTCAGTTCAATGACCTTCAACAAACTTATGCCAAGCCTTCCTGCCATGTGCCCTCAGTTCAATGACCTTCAACACACTTATGCCATGCCTTCCTGCCATGTGCCCTCAGTTCAATGACCTTCAACAAACTTATGCCACGTCTTCCTGCCATGTGCCCTCAGTTCAATGACCTTCAACAAACTTATGCCAAGCCTTCCTGCCATGTACCATCAGTTCAATGACCTTCAACAAACTTATGCCAAGCCTTCCTGCCATGTACCATCAGTTCAATGACCTTCAACAAACTTACGCCACGCCTTCCTGCCATGTACCATCAGTTCAATGACCTTCAACAAACTTATGCCACGCCTTCCTGCCATGTGCCCTCAGTTCAATGACCTTCAACAAACTTATGCCACGCCTTCCTGCCATGTGCCCTCAGTTCAATGACCTTCAACAAACTTATGCCAAGCCTTCCTGCCATGTGCCCTCAGTTCAATGACCTTCAACAAACTTATGCCACGCCTTCTTGCCATGTACCATCAGTTCAATGACCTTCAACAAACTTATGCCACGCCTTCCTGCCATGTACCATCAGTTCAATAACCTTCAACAAACTTATGCCAAGCCTTCCTGCCATGTACCATCAGTTCAATGACCTTCAACAAACTTATGCTACGCCTTCCTGCCATGTACCATCAGTTCAATGACCTTCAACAAACTTATGCCACGCCTTCCTGCCATGTACCATCAGTTCAATAACCTTCAACAAAGTTATGCCAAGCCTTCCTGCCATGTGCCCTCAGTTCAATGACCTTCAACAAACTTATGCCAAGCCTTCCTGCCATATGCCCTCAGTTCAATGACCTTCAACAAACTTATGCCAAGCCTTCCCGCCATGTACCCTCAGTTCAATGACCTTCAAAAAAATTATGCCACGCCTTCCTGCCATGTGCCCTCAGTTCAATGACCTTCAACAAACTTATGCCAAGCCTTCCTGCTATGTGCCCTCAGTTCAATAACCTTCAACAAACTTATGCCAAGCCTTCCTGCCATATACCATCAGTTCAGTGACCTTCAACAAACTTATGCCACGCCTTCCTGCCATGTACCATCAGTTCAATGACCTTCAACAAACTTATGCCAAGCCTTCCTGCCATGTGTCCTCAGTTCAATGACCTTAATCAAACTTATGCCAAGCCTTCCTGCCATGTACCATCAGTTCAATGACCTTCAACAAACTTATGCCACGCCTTCCTGCCATGTACCATCAGTTCAATGACCTTCAACAAACTTATGCAACGCCTTCCTGCCATGTTCCTTCAGTTCAATGACCTTCAACAAACTTATGCCAAGCCTTCCTGCCATGTGCCCTCAGTTCAATGATCTTCAACACACTTATGCCACGCCTTCCTGCCATGTGCCATCAGTTCAATGACCTTCAACAAACTTATGCCACGCCTTCCTGCCATGTGCCCTCAGTTCAATGACCTTCAACAAACTTATGCCAAGCCTTCCTGCCATGTACCATCAGTTCAATGACCTTCAACAAACTTATGCCAAGCCTTCCTGCCATGTACCATCAGTTAAATGACCTTCAACAAACTTATGCCACGCCTTCCTGCCATGTACCATCAGTTCAATGACCTTCAACAAACTTACGCCACGCCTTCCTGCCATGTGCCCTCAGTTCAATGACCTTCAACAAACTTATGTCACGCCTTCCTGCCATGTGCCCTCAGTTCAATGACCTTCAACAAATGTATGCCAAGCCTTCCTGCCATGTGCCCTCAGTTCAATGACCTTCAACAAACTTATGCCACGCCTTCCTGTTATGTGCCCTCAGTTCAATGACCTTTAACAAACTTATGCCACGCCTTCTTGCCATGTGCCCTCAGTTCAATGACCTTCAACAAACTTATGCCAAGCCTTCCTGCCATGTACCATCAGTTCAATGACCTTCAACAAACTTATGCCACGCCTTCCTGCCATGTGCCCTCAGTTCAATGACCTTCAACAAACTTATGCCACGCCTTCCTGCCATGTGCCCTCAGTTCAATGACCTTCAACAAACTTATGCCAAGCCTTCCTGCCATGTACCATCAGTTCAATGACCTTCAACAAACTTATGCCAAGCCTTCCTGCCATGTGTCATCAGTTTAATGACCTTCAACAAACTTATGCCAAGCCTTCCTGCCATGTGCCATCAGTTCAATGACCTTCAACAAACTTATGCCAAGCCTTCCTGCCATGTGCCATCAGTTCAATGACCTTCAACAAACTTATGCCAAGCCTTCCTGCCATGTACCATCAGTTCAATGACCTTCAACAAACTTATGCCAAGCCTTCCTGCCATGTACCATGAGTTCAATGACCTTCAACAAACTTATGCCAAGCCTTCCTGCCATGTACCATCAGTTCAATGACCTTCAACAAACTTATGCCAAGCCTTCCTGCCATGTGCCATCAGTTCAATGACCTTCAACAAACTTATGCCAAGCCTTCCTGCCATGTGCCATCAGTTCAATGACCTTCAACAAACTTATGCCAAGCCTTCCTGCCATGTACCATCAGTTCAATGACCTTCAACAAACTTATGCCAAGCCTTCCTGCCATGTACCATCAGTTCAATGGCCTTCAACAAACTTATGCCAAGCCTTCCTGCCACGTGCCATCAGTTCAATGACCTTCAACAAACTTATGCCAAGCCTTCCTGCCATGTGCCATCAGTTTAATGACCTTCAACAAACTTATGCCAAGCCTTCCTGCCATGTACCATCAGTTCAATGACCTTCAACAAACTTATGCCAAGCCTTCCTGCCATGTACCATCAGTTCAATGACCTTCAACAAACTTATGCCAAGCCTTCCTGCCATGTGCCATCAGTTCAATGACCTTCAACAAACTTATGCCAAGCCTTCCTGCCATGTGCCATCAGTTCAATGACCTTCAACAAACTTATGCCAAGCCTTCCTGCCATGTGCCATCAGTTCAATGACCTTCAGCAAACTTATGCCAAGCCTTCCTGCCATGTGCCATCAGTTCAATGACCTTCAACAAACTTACGCCAAGCCTTCCTGCCATGTACCATCAGTTCAATGACCTTCAACAAACTTATGCCAAGCCTTCCTGCCATGTACCATCAGTTCAATGACCTTCAACAAACTTATGTCAAACCTTCCTGCCATGTGCCATCAGTTCAATGACCTTCAACGAACTTATGCCAAGCCTTCCTGCCATGTGCCATCAGTTCAATGACCTTCAACAAACTTATGCCAAGCCTTCCTGCCATGTACCATCAGTTCAATGACCTTCAACAAACTTATGCCACGCCTTCCTGCCATGTACCATCAGTTCAATAACCTTCAACAAACTTATGCCAAGCCTTCCTGCCATGTACCATCAGTTCAATGACCTTCAACAAACTTATGCCAAGCCTTCCTGCCATGTGTCCTCAGTTCAATGACCTTAATCAAACTTATGCCAAGCCTTCCTGCCATGTACCATCAGTTCAATGACCTTCAACAAACTTATGCCACGCCTTCCTGCCATGTACCATCAGTTCAATGACCTTCAACAAACTTATGCCACGCCTTCCTGCCATGTTCCTTCAGTTCAATGACCTTCAACAAACTTATGCCAAGCCTTCCTGCCATGTGCCCTCAGTTCAATGACCTTCAACACACTTATGCCATGCCTTCCTGCCATGTGCCCTCAGTTCAATGACCTTCAACAAACTTATGCCACGTCTTCCTGCCATGTGCCCTCAGTTCAATGACCTTCAACAAACTTATGCCAAGCCTTCCTGCCATGTACCATCAGTTCAATGACCTTCAACAAACTTATGCCAAGCCTTCCTGCCATGTACCATCAGTTCAATGACCTTCAACAAACTTACGCCACGCCTTCCTGCCATGTACCATCAGTTCAATGACCTTCAACAAACTTATGCCACGCCTTCCTGCCATGTGCCCTCAGTTCAATGACCTTCAACAAACTTATGCCACGCCTTCCTGCCATGTGCCCTCAGTTCAATGACCTTCAACAAATGTATGCCAAGCCTTCCTGCCATGTGCCCTCAGTTCAATGACCTTCAACAAACTTATGCCACGCCTTCTTGCCATGTACCATCAGTTCAATGACCTTCAACAAACTTATGCCACGCCTTCCTGCCATGTACCATCAGTTCAATAACCTTCAACAAACTTATGCCAAGCCTTCCTGCCATGTACCATCAGTTCAATGACCTTCAACAAACTTATGCTACGCCTTCCTGCCATGTACCATCAGTTCAATGACCTTCAACAAACTTATGCCACGCCTTCCTGCCATGTACCATCAGTTCAATAACCTTCAACAAAGTTATGCCAAGCCTTCCTGCCATGTGCCCTCAGTTCAATGACCTTCAACAAACTTATGCCAAGCCTTCCTGCCATATGCCCTCAGTTCAATGACCTTCAACAAACTTATGCCAAGCCTTCCCGCCATGTACCCTCAGTTCAATGACCTTCAAAAAAATTATGCCACGCCTTCCTGCCATGTGCCCTCAGTTCAATGACCTTCAACAAACTTATGCCAAGCCTTCCTGCTATGTGCCCTCAGTTCAATAACCTTCAACAAACTTATGCCAAGCCTTCCTGCCATATACCATCAGTTCAATGACCTTCAACAAACTTATGCCACGCCTTCCTGCCATGTACCATCAGTTCAATGACCTTCAACAAACTTATGCCAAGCCTTCCTGCCATGTGTCCTCAGTTCAATGACCTTAATCAAACTTATGCCAAGCCTTCCTGCCATGTACCATCAGTTCAATGACCTTCAACAAACTTATGCCACGCCTTCCTGCCATGTACCATCAGTTCAATGACCTTCAACAAACTTATGCAACGCCTTCCTGCCATGTTCCTTCAGTTCAATGACCTTCAACAAACTTATGCCAAGCCTTCCTGCCATGTGCCCTCAGTTCAATGATCTTCAACACACTTATGCCACGCCTTCCTGCCATGTGCCATCAGTTCAATGACCTTCAACAAACTTATGCCACGCCTTCCTGCCATGTGCCCTCAGTTCAATGACCTTCAACAAACTTATGCCAAGCCTTCCTGCCATGTACCATCAGTTCAATGACCTTCAACAAACTTATGCCAAGCCTTCCTGCCATGTACCATCAGTTAAATGACCTTCAACAAACTTATGCCACGCCTTCCTGCCATGTACCATCAGTTCAATGACCTTCAACAAACTTACGCCACGCCTTCCTGCCATGTGCCCTCAGTTCAATGACCTTCAACAAACTTATGTCACGCCTTCCTGCCATGTGCCCTCAGTTCAATGACCTTCAACAAATGTATGCCAAGCCTTCCTGCCATGTGCCCTCAGTTCAATGACCTTCAACAAATTTATGCCACGCCTTCCTGTTATGTGCCCTCAGTTCAATGACCTTTAACAAACTTATGCCACGCCTTCTTGCCATGTGCCCTCAGTTCAATGACCTTCAACAAACTTATGCCAAGCCTTCCTGCCATGTACCATCAGTTCAATGACCTTCAACAAACTTATGCCACGCCTTCCTGCCATGTGCCCTCAGTTCAATGACCTTCAACAAACTTATGCCACGCCTTCCTGCCATGTGCCCTCAGTTCAATGACCTTCAACAAACTTATGCCAAGCCTTCCTGCCATGTACCATCAGTTCAATGACCTTCAACAAACTTATGCCAAGCCTTCCTGCCATGTGCCATCAGTTTAATGACCTTCAACAAACTTATGACAAGCCTTCCTGCCATGTGCCATCAGTTCAATGACCTTCAACAAACTTATGCCAAGCCTTCCTGCCATGTGCCATCAGTTCAATGACCTTCAACAAACTTATGCCAAGCCTTCCTGCCATGTACCATCAGTTCAATGACCTTCAACAAACTTATGCCAATCCTTCCTGCCATGTACCATGAGTTCAATGACCTTCAACAAACTTATGCCAAGCCTTCCTGCCATGTACCATCAGTTCAATGACCTTCAACAAACTTATGCCAAGCCTTCCTGCCATGTGCCATCAGTTCAATGACCTTCAACAAACTTATGCCAAGCCTTCCTGCCATGTGCCATCAGTTCAATGACCTTCAACAAACTTATGCCAAGCCTTCCTGCCATGTACCATCAGTTCAATGACCTTCAACAAACTTATGCCAAGCCTTCCTGCCATGTACCATCAGTTCAATGGCCTTCAACAAACTTATGCCAAGCCTTCCTGCCACGTGCCATCAGTTCAATGACCTTCAACAAACTTATGCCAAGCCTTCCTGCCATGTGCCATCAGTTTAATGACCTTCAACAAACTTATGCCAAGCCTTCCTGCCATGTACCATCAGTTCAATGACCTTCAACAAACTTATGCCAAGCCTTCCTGCCATGTACCATCAGTTCAATGACCTTCAACAAACTTATGCCAAGCCTTCCTGCCATGTGCCATCAGTTCAATGACCTTCAACAAACTTATGCCAAGCCTTCCTGCCATGTGCCATCAGTTCAATGACCTTCAACAAACTTATGCCAAGCCTTCCTGCCATGTGCCATCAGTTCAATGACCTTCAGCAAACTTATGCCAAGCCTTCCTGCCATGTGCCATCAGTTCAATGACCTTCAACAAACTTATGCCAAGCCTTCCTGCCATGTACCATCAGTTCAATGACCTTCAACAAACTTATGCCAAGCCTTCCTGCCATGTACCATCAGTTCAATGACCTTCAACAAACTTATGCCAAACCTTCCTGCCATGTGCCATCAGTTCAATGACCTTCAACGAACTTATGCCAAGCCTTCCTGCCATGTGCCATCAGTTCAATGACCTTCAACAAACTTATGCCAAACCTTCCTGCCATGTACCATCAGTTCAATGACCTTCAACAAACTTATGCCAAGCCTTCCTGCCATGTACCATCAGTTCAATGACCTTCAACAAACTTATGCCAAGCCTTCCTGCCATGTGCCCTCAGTTCAATGACCTTCAACAAACTTATGCCAAGCCTTCCTGCCATGTGCCCTCAGCTTAAGGTCTATCCATATCTTCGTCATCCTTGTTCTTCATGTCCAGAGCCATGCAGTAGAACTAACTTGATATTTGAATTGAAAATGCCGATTTTGTGCAGGACATGACTTCTTTTTATCTCCATATATATCCAAATGTAACGAAAACTCCTCTCTCTCTCTCTCACGCTAAGGCTTATCATTATCGACCTAGGATGAGAAATTAATGTAAAATTTACGACGGACATAACTGACTATGATGAAGAGAAACGATATTGACTAATGAAATGGATGACGGACAGTGTTATTGCTCCTGTTATTGTTATCTTTATTTGTTAAAATCGTTCCATTACGTAATAGTGCATGACGACACCGGTTATCGTGTATGTTTTGTTTATTTCCAAATGAAAACCAATATTCTGTCTAGTACATTAAAATTTATGTCGATTCTGTGTCACTCGCGAGTTTGTTTATACAATACAGCACGGCTTCCATTTCATCACCGTGAGTACGTATCAAAGATGAGAGAATATTTTTGTTTAATAGTAGGACGAGTGATCACACTGATAACTCTTTTATCTTCTACGTTATTTATGTTACCTATTATATCAACGCTAGACATTATTCTGTCATTTGGTAATGAATTCTAATACAAAATTCATATTTTTAAAATGTATATGTCCTCACTTGTATCGACAAGATATGCATGAAACAAATACAAAAATTAGAAATAACTGCCATATGACCCATATCTTAATTTTTTTTAAATATTTCCAGAAACAAAATAACAAACAATAAAATGGTCATTAAACTGACGTTGCAAGAGAAGATAGAAAATGGCTGCCTACTATGACGTCATATTTTGAACAGACTAGATCTCATTTTGAGCTGTAATTTTAATGTAACATAATATTTTATACTGCGCAATGGCAGTTAATTGTCTATACTGTGGTGATTGTTTCCTATGAATTAGTTGGATAAACGTTAGAAAATAATAATTTAATAAGAGAAAATGACTTTTCAATCATCCTGTATTAAGTAAGTATGATGGCTTTTCTCGTGCTTAAAGGTTTTCGCCTAAGGATGAAAGCTGCGAAACGATTATTTATATCATTATTACTAATGACTGTTACTCTCTTTTTCCGTGTACACCAATCCCTCGATCTTACGCTGTTTGATTAGCGCTTTTTTTCGATACAACGCTGTTTGATTAGCGCTTTTTTCGATACAACGCTGTTTGATTAGCGCTTTTTTCGATACAACGCTCTTTGATTAGCGCTTTTTTCGATACAACGCTGTTTGTGTGACATATTTATGATATACGATCTTAAGCTGAGCGCTTAACTCCATAGGAGGCAGGAATATAACTTTCACATGCTCAGGAATATAACTTTCACATGCTTATCAAGTTCATTCAGGGTGGTGGTATGACAGCATTGTCATTTCTTGGATAATGAAGCATAACCTCAAAATGAAATGCAGTTTTATGTTAATCCGCAACATAGAACAAAATCTGAATTGCTACAAGGTGTTTCTTGAAGAGAAAAAGAAAGGGCACAACAAACTCGATTTTATTTTGTTAAAATTTCTTAAATATCTTCTGTACACATGAACCAGACAGCCATGCCTTCTACATATGGAAGCCATAACAACGTTTTCAGCACGTACATTACCTTCTGCTAACCTGTCGTCTGATGATGAAGATAGCTCTCCCTTGACAACTGTAACAAGCGCCGGAAGAATCCCATATATAAATCTCGTTTCAGTTCGATATGTCTGAAAATTGTATGTAGTTAATTAATGTTGTTTACTAGTTTTTAAATCACTTTTTACTTAATTTAGGTACAGCTTTCTGGGCCTCGGGAACGAATTAGTTTGATTTTGAGTAATTATAATGATAAATCACTTTTCGCTTCAGTTTTTTTGCGTACTGTTTTAACCGTTACTGCATATAGTTTTAAGTAAACTTGACGTTCAGATTTCATTTAATGTATAAACGTTAAATTGTTTCCTAGGGGTTGTTGCAGATTTTTATATAATTGGATTGTATTGATGAAATGGACTGGTGGTTTTTCCCTTTTTATTTTGCTTGAATGGGTATATAACTCCGTGCGTTAGTTAGGGAAGGCAAAGGCAGCAGTGGAGGAAACCTGTCACTTGTGGTAATGCTGAGATGTGGACTATTACTTTTTGTTATTTCTTCACGCTTTGTGTTGAAATTAGTCCGTCTCTTTTGCTTGTGTTCAATCCTCTCCGGCGGTTCACACTCGACCATCCCTTATGGGTGCTTATTCCGTCCTTTTCTACTGTTTACGCTGTCCCCGACCGAGGTCATCTTGTCACACCTCTCACTTACCCCTCTCTTCTGGTTATTTTCTACTTTGTCATCGGTGACGCTTAGCGAAGGAGCAAACTTGTCGCATTGACCTTTCGCTTATCGCCAGCTCCAAGATGGAGCAAGAGTCTACAATGAGTGTCTTATGAAATTTTGAAATTTTCCGTCGTGATCCATCAATTAGGTTTGAAACTGGTGTGCCTGCTTAAGTGCACACAAGCATCAAAGCTATAAGACGCGTTGATCTCGAATGTCCTGCAAGTTGAATGCATGTGGCTGGAAGTCCGCCTCCCACACACTACCTCTATATTAATTGGCTTTTTATACCACAATCCGGATGCCAGAATAGAATGCCTTGATCAGTTCTCGGACATGATGGACAAAGTCTGGATAACTTCTTTGGAAATATTAATAATGGGAGACTTGAATATTGATGCCTTGAAGCGAAACGTTAATTGGGATAATTTGTATGCCCTGTACAACCTGAACCAGCTGATATCGCAACCAATCCGAGTCACAGACAAGTCATCAACCTGCATAGATCATCTGTATATTACTAACACTGCTCACATCATCGAAGTCTGCGTTCCCATATGTGGTCTAAGCGATCACTATCCCATATGTTGCACATGGACCAAAAAGGGAGTTCGAATTCCTAAACTCTGTCACCAGGTTATACAAGCACGAATATTCAAGAATTTTGATAGCTCCAAGTTCCTGTCTGATCTCTTAGCGACACCTTTTGAAAATGTCTATGGAGTATCTGACCCGACTGAAGCCCTAGAAATATGGCTGACAGCATTCACTTCAGTTCTTAACAAACATGCTCCAGTGCGTATAAAACGTGTCAAGTCAAAAATTATGCCTCCATGGATAACTTTGCAATACCTGAAAACTAGGCAACAGCGAGACTATTTCAAGAAGATTGGAGACTATGCAAGCTATCGAAAATATAGAAACTTAGCGCAGTACATTTTAAGGACGTCTAAAAGACAGCACCTCAGATACATTATTGACGACGGCCGGAGCTCATCTCAAATCTGGAGCGCTATTAACCTTCTCACAAATGTAAGCTGGCATAACCTCCGACAGCAAGCTACAAACATTAATGCTGATGAATTTTGCCAGTTCTTCTCGTCGATCGCACGAACATCCGGGATAAATCATCAGCAACTGAATTGTACTGCTCTTTCTGATTTCGTTCAATCGAGGTTAAACGAAGCCCACCTTCCTGAATTACCTTTACTGTCAATCTCGGAGGTCTCTATTTTAATTAAATCATTACCTAAAAAGAAATCGTGCGGTGAAGATGGAATATCTTCGAAGATATTTCAGCTTGCAGAGCCTGTTGTATGCGACTCACTCACTTACATTTACAATCTGTGCCGCATAAAGAAAGTGTTTCCTCAACGACTGAAAACAGGCTTTGTGGTACCAGTACCCAAAAAAGGTGATATTAATGTCATCACAAACTACCGGCCGATTTCCCTATCAGTCATGACTAAACCTCTTGAACGACACATGTATAAACATATTCTTTCTTCACTGAACAGCTACAATCTTATACATGAAAACCAATCTGGATTTCGACCCAAACACTCTTGTCAATCCTTGTTGACTAAGATTACCGAAATCTGTCATTCTAATATAAACTGCGAAAAAATAAATGGAGTATTATTAATCGACCTTTACAAAGCATTTGACACAATTGACCACTCGTTGCTAATACAAAAGCTTGCGGTGTACAAATTTCATCTAAGAGTGATCACATTAATAAAATCATTCCTTGAAAACAGAACACAACGAGTCTTATACAATAATGGGCTCTCTAAATCATATACCACTACAATGGGTGTGCCGCAGGGCTCGATACTAGGACCCTTACTCTTCAGCATCTTCATCAATGACCTGCCCTTGTCATTGCCACATGACGATTGTCTTATGTTTGCTGATGATACCACAGTAACAGTAGCTGGCACAGACATTAACACTGTTCAGTCTCTTTTACAGCGCCACCTGGACATTGTACAAGCTTGGTGCACTATTAATAGTATGTCCATTAATAAAAACAAAACTCAATCTTTGATTATCTCAATCCGCCAAAAGATTCTGCACTGTCAACCAAATACGTTATCTTTATCTCTAGACGGAGAACGTATTAAGCAAGTTACGGACCATAGCCTGTTGGGTGTGGTCATCGACCAGTCTTTAAGTTGGAAGTCACATGTCTATTTCATCGCAAACAAGATCTCACAAAAATTGTTTCAACTCTCAAAAATCAAACATTTTTTTATGTCCGCACTCTAGACTTATATTCTATTATGCACATATTCAAAGTCACCTTTCTTATTGCTCAAATATCTGGAGTGGCTGTGGCTTGTCGTTTTTGAAACGCAGGGAAATCCCTACATAAAAGGGCGCTACGACTTGTTTGCCTGAATGATAACACTCCCAGTGCTCAGCTATTTTCACAGCTGAATGTTCTTCATCTTATAAAATTTTTCTTCTTCCAAGATCTCCTGTTTGTGCAACAAATTTTACACGGCAGAACGCCTTCATACTTGCAAATGTTATTTCGCTATAAATACTGCTCATATTTTATACATGGCGACCTACTTTTGGACCTTGCAAAACCTCGAACTGACCTCTTCCAAAGTTGTTTTAGTTATGCAGGTGCTTTAGCATGGAATTCCCTACAAAAGTCTGTCAAAACTGATAATTACATCTCATTCAAAAGGCATCTGCATTCACATGTCATGAAATATTGTACACACATTTAACGACAATTCTGTTTCAGTTATTTCAACGTTTCCATGAGCATTTAACTGTCATTGTAATATTTTCAATTTTAAATTGAATTTTTAATATTAAGTAGCTTTATTGCTTGACCTCTCTCTCTCTCTATCTCTCTCTCTCTCTCTCTCTCTCTCTCTCTCTTCCCCTCTCTCTATGTGCGTGAATGACTATGAGTAAATGTACTTGTGTATGCTCAGTTTCTGATTGTGATAATAATATTAATTAATCCTGTCTGAAGTTATTAATATTTCAATTTTAATTTGTAAAACGCTGAAAATTGTATTGCAGGGCAGAAATGTAAAAAGGCAATTATGCCTATTTCTTTACCCTGATGAAATAAAGATTTCGTTCGTTAGTTCGTTCGTTCTTTCCTATTGTTAACCATGTCACGGGTTGCCTTCCCTTGCTCTGCAGTAGTGGTCCAACAGTGGCCAAAACCTAGAGTATCTAATGTGGGTCTTCAAAGGTGTCTACCCTCGCACAAGATTACTTTTGGCAGAGTTGTAGATAGAAGGATAATGATGCTTCTACCTCGAGAGAGTATTTCACAAGATATTTCAGAAGTCAAGAACAATGCTGAATGAGTCTGAGCACGCTAGCTTTTTATCTGACCTGCCACCTTTTGTGAAGATGTATATTGTATGATTTAGCTCGTCCAAGCCCCCAGATAATTTAATTCAGCGAAATTCCTCGTATTAGCTCGATATAAATATATATATTTTAATATACACTAGAGGTTCTGAGTCATACGTGTGCCTTTTGCTCTGAATTAATTCAACTATGAATTTGTCAAAATCAACGTAAACAAATTTAAAGATCAATTACTTTAACACTTGTAAATAAATAAGAACTCGTGATTAATAAAAGGTAATTTTCATCATGGAATATATCGGCTTTCGTAAGCCTAATTTTAAAGAGAACTAATGAGGGAGATCAAAGTTCGGCAGCTAAAATAATTTGGCCACATAAAAAGGCATAACACCTTGCAGAAGACCATAATAGAAGAGAGAGGTGAAGGCAAACGTACAAGGGGAAGACAGCGCAATAAGTGGGAAGATAACATCAAGAGATGGACAGGAAAGAGTCTATCAGAGTGCACCACCAAGACAAGAGACAGAAGACGTTGGAGATCCATTACAGCCAACCTTTGTTGTGGAGAAGGCAGCTGATGATGATGATGAAGCCTAATTTTAGAAAAGAAAGTTCTTTGTTTGGTTGGCTAAAAATGAGACTTGCCAAAATGTTAAAGTGCCGATGCTGCGTGTTCCGATGATTCTTCTGTGTGGTGAGGGTACGTTTCCAGATAAGTCAGGAAGCAACCGCTGCTTGTCAAGGCAAGAATCTTCACAACCTGTGGAATTAAGGTTTCAAGTGTCAGTTACAAGCTTCGAGCCACAGAATGGTAGTAAAGCAAATGGTCTCTTCGGGTCGTACCACAAATAGTCGGGTCGCCTCGATGTCGTAAATTTATTTGAGAGAAAGAGTCTTAGGAATAGTGGTCCTGTTTAGAGTGGAGAATGGTGGTGAAAGCTCAGTGATAGAAAATGCAGAGAGTAAATAGTTGCTTCACAGAGTGCTGGGGAGGGTAAGGACAGACTTAATTTACGACAAATCGTTCCTCTCAATCTTCTCTTCACTCTCCTGGTCAAACAATTATTTGCCAGTTTCCAGACACACACCTGCGCTAACACCGATTTGGTGCTTAAAACCCACAGACGCACGTGGATACAAACTATATTAAACAGATAGGGCAAATTTTGGGCCTTGGGTATTCCAACACAGTACTAAATAAGTGTATGCTGTTTATTAACTTTAAAAATCAAATCCCAACAACTATCATGTGTTACATAAAAAATATCATACGTACAGAAAATACAAATAACAAGGTGAGGGGGGGGGGGGGTGAAGCAGGTTGGTATCGACTAAGCCCTTCCCGCTTGTATTAGACAAAGATAAACCCAGTCCAAAGATAGATAGTTATCAGGAACATAGGTAATGTAACCCAACAGTGAATTTAATTACTCTGAAAGAGGTGTTACAATATTAGGTATGGGTGGTAGACAAAAATCCTGTTATTCCCAATTGTTATTCCCTTTACTAAGCAAATTTAAATCGGGGGGGGGGGGGGGGTAAACAGAGTTAACATAATATCCCACTTAAAGGAACAATGCAGGGTATACAGAAAAATGTATTACCCAGTAGGCAAGTTAACAAATGGTTTGCAAAAATTAAATCTCCTGTCATTCATGCACGCGCGTGAGGGCCCACACTCATATACTCACACACACTTACCGTTTGCAGCATCAGACAATCCATAAAATTATATAAACAGCAATTACATTCTTGACATATAAAAATGTCTGGTACTACGATGTCCCGCCCCAGATGTAGCGAGGTTTGCTGATAGCAAATATTCCCACTTATCGCCGGACTTGAAGCCCAAGAGTTCTTGTGTTTTATTATATAAAAAGGAGTCTATGGGATGGCACTAACACAATTCAACATAGGGGTGAGGATGGAGTGGTCTCTTTAATTTCGCTGCTGGAGGTAAAATTCCCTCAAGGCGTGATGATAGCAACTGACCGGTAGGTTTTAAATCCAGTGAGGAAAAACTAGGCCCAGTCACAGTTCAAGTAAATATGTACTCTCTAATATACACTCGCGTATTTAATTATATATTTAAGTAGACACTTCGCGAGTTTAAACGGTTAAAACACACATCTATATATATGACTTAACTCAATTAGTTATAAATTCCTTCGCGACTTTTAAAAGTTAATTTAAGCATTTAAGAATCTATTATCTTTTGAAATAATATAATAGATATATCATTACATTTACAACTGGAACTATTGAGATGGTTTAATTTAATAGATTTAAATTAACACAAAATCCAGTGAAATAGAATGAATGAACTAGACCACTGATCACTTTACACAATTATATTTTACCGTTTTGCACAGAATAGAATTCACTGCAAATATATATGAAAATATCAGGGGAAAATCTAACACGATTTCAAATATATCTAGTGCTTCTGTCAAGGTCTGGCCAACGAGTGATAAAATGCATTTCTTCATGGTCTGTATATATCTAAAATGGAATGTAAGATGAGTGGGACATGTTAAAATTTGACACCTTTTTAGATCTCAGGAGACTTTTGGGGTTCTGACCGCCAGATTAAGGAGAGATGCCGCCCCTGGTCTTCCGTATCTCCGCTCGTTGCGTGCGCGTCGGCTTTCCCGTTCGCTCCCACTGCGATCGGTTCTGTGGTTAACACCGAGATGCGAAATACCGACAGGAAACTTGCGTCGCTCGTTTCAGGGACCACTACGGCCTTTTTGATAGCGTGCCGCTAGTCTTTCCTGAGATCTCCTCCGTGTCTTTGATCGTGGTCGCTACTATCGTTTGATGCTGGCAACGCCCCCCACTGGCCAAGTTAATGAAAATAACTGCATATGATTGCTCAAAGGATATCCATGGGCGTGATTTAACCTCTCCTTAAATCAATGCGATGACCAGAATGAAAGGTAGATAAACTGTCCACATATTAATCAGCAAACGTGTTGACCATCTGCGTGGAAAGGTTGCATAGCTAATGAGTCCAGGTGGAAAAAAATCCCGTTTGACGAAGAGTTACCACAATATTCGGGGGCACTAATGCTATCCGAAGGGGTCGTTACGAAGGGTCGTACCATATCATCCAACACTTCAGGGGTACCGATGTTATGAGAGGGTTCTTACCATCATCTAACAAATTCAGGGACGGCTGAGTTGTCTGTCACAATCGTCCCCTCTTTTGAGACATGAAAACATCTTTTCATGTTTAATTTATGACAATGAAGCTGCCCTGATCGGTAGCTTTTGGATGATTGGTATCTTCAACTTCCTCGTCTTCCTCCGTAGTCCAGTTTCTACTCAGGAAATCCGCCCCGACATTCTGTCTTCCCGGAATATATTCCACTTTGAAGGAATAAACGCTTAAAAGAGGGTTCCAACGCATGATCCTTGCGTTAAATTCTTTATTGGCACCAAGAAAGGCTAACGGAGCGTGGTCTGTTTGCACCGTGAAAGATGTCCCATAGAGAAACTCATGATGGCGTCTGATACCGTCAATCAGAGCGAGACATTCTCTTTCAACTACGCTGTAGTTCCGTTCAGCTTTATTTAATTTCCAACTGCCATAGGCAACTGGAAATAGCATGTTCGGTCACTGTCCTCGGCTTGAAGCAGTGTTGACCCGATACCCTAACCTGACGCGTCGACCCGCAGTACAAAAGGTTTGTTGAGGTCAGGCAACCTCAAAATGGGGTATGCAGACAACTGTCCTTTCAAAGTGCTGTACGCGTGTTCGCACTTTTGATCCCATATGACCTTATCAGGACAACCTTTCTTTGTGAGGTCAGTCAGAGGTGCCGTCAGTCCGTTGAAGTTCTGGATGTATTTCTGATAATATGCACATAATGATAGGAAGTAACGTACGTCTTTCTTCGTTCGGGGTCTTTTGGCTGCAGCTATTTTCTCCACGTTCTTCTGAACAGGCCAACTTCAGCCGTGAAGATGTAGACTCACTGATAATTCTTGCTTGACGCAGCTTGTCTATTTAACCGCGAAGTGCATCAGCTTTAGCGTACGGGATGGGGTAAACTCTGGTTCGAACAGGGGTCTCGTTTGTTAATTTCATATCAAATTCGATGAGATTTGTTCGACCAGGTACATCCATTAAGACTGCACTGTACTGTTTTAGTAGAGCCCTGGTTTCTGTTTGTTGTTATGGTGAGAGATTGTCGCCGAACTTGACATCTTTAAAGGATTCTGTGGGTTGCAATGGGTACTCCATGCAACCATCATCATCTTCCTCGTCTTCCGTTGCTATGACGACAGCCAGGAGATGCACGGAGGATGGCACCGGTCTTTCCAAATATTTCTTAAGCAGATTTATGTGGAAGACCTTCTTCTTTCCTTTGATGGAGATCTTGTAATTGGTACGTGAGAACTTTTTAAGGACGGTAAACGGCCCTTGTCATCCGATGCGAAGTTCATTGCTTCCGGTTGGAAATAGCAACAAAACTTTCTCCCCTGGTTGTAGTTCTCTCTCTTTTGCAGCTTTGTTGTATCTTTTAGCATGTTTAGCGCGGGCTTTCTTAAGGTTGGTAGTAGCTAGATTCCATCCTAGCTTTAACCTTTCCTTGAGCTCAGATACATACTTGCTTGCAGAGACGACTGTCTCGTCAGCGTTTTGGTCTGTCAGGGACCGAAGTAAGGCTTCTTGTGGCCCCTTTATAGGTCTGCCAAATTGATGCGTGATGCCATATGATGATGGATGGTATCCGCATGTCTGGTTTTGTGTAGTGTGTAGATGTGTTCAGTCAAAACAATGTTCATGCAACAATAACAGGGCAATCCACATAGGACGTCAGTAAACTCACGACGTATAAAGTCAATGAGTCTTGAAACAGCCGTTGACGTTTTTCTTCATTATTTATTGTGGACGCCACAGTGACAAAATGGTTACGCAAATGTGTAGGCACATCAAACAGTCATTATCACAGCAACATTCAATACAGCAATAAACGGTAGACAGCATTACAATGATGAGTCAGATGCATGTTATATTTCATAGTGCTGTAAATGTAGTCAGGTGGAAAACTCCATCCTTTTCTATAACAGCCAGGAGATAACCAGATGTATGAGATCAGTTCACTCTCCTTAGTTTGACTTCAGCAAGACAGACACGTCTGCCGAAGTATAAATAATGTCCTCAAAAATATCCTCTAGATAATAAAGGTTTTCCAAAACCTAGTTCATTTAACAAAGTAGCAAGTAATGGTCCTTGGTACCTGCATCAACCGATGCAGTACAATGCGGCGACATGTGAGCTAGGAAAACATCTCGTGACGACGACTTTCGCAGACAGGCTATGAATCGAAATCGCTCACGACCCAAAATCAATAGAGTTAATGAAAGAGTCAATTTACCTTGCTTTCATGAAATACACAGAAATATCACGCCTCCCGACATGTGGGAAACACTAGAGGTATTATCTCGAATAAACGAAATATCCATTAAGAGGACTACACATCCCTGACAGAACAAAAATAGCGGAGATCCCCTCTTCAACGAGGCATCTCTTTCGCCATTCCAAATCGCTCACTCCCACTAGTGGTGGGCGGAAACCGATCGACAAAGAAGCAAGACAAGTCATGCGCAGTCCAGCGCAAAACGACCACAGCTCAAACTTAACTGCATTCGATACCAACGCGAGAAGACAAATGCTTACCGAGAAAAGTGACTATAAATTCCAAGCAGTTGTTGCCCTTGCGTTATAAAACAGATATTGAAATAAAACGATGTTGCGAGAATTTATCACGCAACATATCACCACCTCCTCCCGATAAAAAAAAAATGTGGAACATATTTTTTTTTTCAATATCAAAGAGCAAGCGATAAGCGGCTCAAAACGCACGAATTATGCGCTGATAATTAACTAAATTGCCAAACAATAGGCTAATTATAGAGTGTCTGGTGAGGATATACCTCAACAGAAAAATAAATATGTCTCAAAAAATATTCACATCGGGGAGGTGTCACCAACACACATCACGTTAGCATGTAAACACAATATACGTATGCAAGTTACTATAATCATCATTAAACAGCATACTCTAATATTGTCTTTAAAAATGGATGTACAAATCTGATAGGAAAATTTAGATAGTACATTCTTTGACATGTAATGACATAAGTACATAGTAAAGTTAAACTACATGACGATCCAGGACATATGCTCTGGTATTCCGAGGGTAAGTACACAATCTAGAACTCGTAAGGTAAGTCCTCAGCTCAACAATGACATTCTGAGAAAGTACAAGCAATATAATGCTAATTAATAACAAATATGCTTCATAAGGTACAATACATTATTAATAATTGTGGCTGTTTAGTAAACTAACGGCCCTTATATTAACTACTCAGTCCTCCTCTATCATCTTAAAAAAACGAACAGAAGAAGATGACAACAAAGCACGATAGTGTGTACATATAAAGTAAGTACAGATGTGCTAATCTATTGTAGAAATATAGGTGTGTTATGACTCTGTAATATATGGAAATATAGGACAGAAGTATTAGTTGGAGTCATGTGGGCATCTAGACAAAATGTCAGCCATCACATTATCCGCACCACGGATAGCTCGTACCGTGAAGTGAAAAGGTTGAAGAGCTATAGCATATCGAGTGGATCTCGAACTCTTCAAATTCTTAGTCTGAATAGCTGTAAGAGCTTTCTGATCAGTCTCTAGAATGAAATGTGCGCCCAGGAGGAATCTTTGTAGCCTTAGAATTGACCAAACCATCGCTAACAACTCACGGTCTAAAACCGAGTAGTTCCTCTCTGCCGCATTTAGTTTTCTAGAAATGTACATAACAGGATGCAGAGTATTTGCATATTCTTGCATCAGTGCTGCTCCAATCCCAGTGGATGAAGCATCACTCCGAAGAACAAAAGTCCTATCAAGAGTAGGTAATCTTAAGATGGGAGGAGAAGAAAATATATTCTTGATTTGGTCTAGTGAAGATTGGCATTCTTCAGACCAACGGACCAGATTAGGCGAACCTTTCTTCAACAATGTTGATAGAGGTGCCATGATCGAAGATAAATTTGGAATAAATCTCCATAAAATTGAATTAAACCTAAGAGACTCCTAACTTGTTTCTTCGTTTTAGGAACAGAGATGTTCAGTATTTTTGAAGTATTGTGGTCTTCTGTCTTCAAGAGACCATGACCAACACGATGACCCAGGAAAGAGATTTCACCAAAACCAACAAAAGCTTTAGAAGGTTTTGCTGTCAAATTATTCTCACGTAGAGTGGACAGTAAGTCATATAACCCTAAATAGTGATCTTCCCAGGTATCACTGAAGAGACAGATGTCATCTAAGTATGCGATGACATCCGAACGATGTGACAGAATTCGACGCATCATGCGAACGAAAGTGGCAGGGGCGTTCATGAGACCAAAAGGCATAACATTCCATTGAAATAGACCCCTAGGTGTAGAAAAAGCAGTAAGAGGTTTGGCATGCTCTGCTAAAAACACTTGCCAATAACCTTTAGACAAGTCAAGTTTAGTGAAGAATCTAGAATTAGAAAGTCTAATCAGTAGATCTTCTAACAAAGGCATCGGTTCAGCGTCGAACTTTGTGACCTGATTCAATTTGCGATAATCAACGCAAATTCGTATGTTCTTATCCTTCTTCCGGACAATAACCATGGAAGAAGAATATGGTGAAGTCGATGGTTCAATTATATTTAATTGAATCATTTCATCCAATTCCTTTTCCACTTGCGACTGAAAGTGTATAGGAATAGGATACGGCCTAACCCTAATTGGATTATTGTCGGTAAGAATTATGTCATGTTCTATGACATCTGTGTGTCCAGGAATGTCAGTGAGAACATCCTGAAATGTTTGTAACATCGACGAGACTTGTCGATGTTCGTCACCAGAAAGATTAGGAGAAACAGAAACGTTTTTTCCAAGATTCCGTGGAATGTAATGGAACCACTGGAAGGGGAAGGTTGACATCAGAGAAGGTAGCTTCCTCATCCTGAATGACAGACAGGGATGAATAATGACCGTGAGGTGCAGGAGCATCATCCGTTGCCTGGAAAATAGGCAGCAAATAGTCCGGACGTTCGTGAAATTCCGAAAGCATGTTTATGTGAAAAGTTTTATGCTTTCCATCAATATCGACCACATAGTCAACATCGGAAATCCGAGAGACTATTGCATACGGACCTTTCCATGCAATAAGAAGTCTATTTTCCCTACTGGGGAGTAGGACGAATGCTTTGTCGCCTGGACAAAGTTTTCGTAGACATCTATTCTTGTTAGCAAACTGCCTTGCCTTCTCTTTAGCAATTTCTGATGAAGCAGTTGCTAGCTTACATGCCTCAATGATCTTTTGTCTAAGAGCAATGACATACTCATATGAGGATTGAGTTTCATCGCTAATATCATCGGCAGTGATGAGATCGTGTAATAAAGACATAGGGCCGCGTGGACGCGCGCCAAAGACAAGTTCGAAGGGGGAAAATCCTGTGTGTTCATTAGGGACTTCTCTATAGGCAAAGAGAGCCGCGGGTAAAACCCTGTCCCAATCTTGAGGATGATCTTCAGTTATCTTACCAAGCAAAGTCTTGAGCGTTCTATTCAGACGCTCAACTAACCCATTAGACATAGGATGGTAGATACTACTGAGAGATCGTTCAATATGTAAGGTAGACATTACCTGTGACATAGTGTCAGATATGAGTTGAGTGCCATGGTCTGACAATATTTCTCTGGGGAACCCCAAGCGAGAAAATATCAACCAAAGAGCATCTGCGATATCTGTAGTAGATATGCTCTTAAGAGGAATAGCCTCTGGCCAACGTGTGCACATATCGACACATGTAAGGATAAACTGATGTCCTCTGGCCGACTTGACCTTAAAAGGGCCAATAATATCTATGGCCATTTTCTGAAACTGCCGAATAGGAATGTCAGCAGCCTGGATAGGCGCAGCATGTCGTGGTCCTCTAGATTTGACCTCCTGACATACCTTGCATGATCGGCAGTAAATACGAATGTCCTTATTGACAAAAGGCCAAAAGAAAGCCGCAAGGACTCTCGACTTCGTACGGGAAAAACCCATATGTCCAGCACATTGCGAGTCATGAGCATGTTGCAATATTTGGACTCTCATGCTCTTGGGAACAAGAATTTGCGAATGTGCCGACGTAGCCGAATCTTGTACCATACGTACAAGTACGCCGTTTCTCATTGCAATCCAAGATTTTCTATTTGTATCCTGATTCGGATCACCTTTCTTCGCAAGAACGAAGAATTTTTTTAAAGAAGAATCTTCTTCTTGCAATTTTATGAAAGAGTCACGAGTGATCACTAAGTGACTATCTTGGCTATCAACTTCATTATCACTATTCAGTGAAGTTTCGGGTGTTTGTAGAGCTTGTGCTCTTGTAACTACTGCATTTGTAGCTTGCATGTTATTATGTTCCCAAGCAGCAATCTGCTGTGGGGTACGCTCCCTAACTCCGTGAATACGACCAATAATAAGGTCCGCAATAGGATTAGGTAAGAGACAAGCATGCACATCTCCAGTAAAGAAAGGAGTGGCAATGCGAATTACAGCAGTAGGATATTTTTCTAGAGTGCCGCCAAATGTGACACATTTAATAACCCTTCCTGTAGCACAAGATGGATCTACAAGCGATTGTCTAAACACCAATAGTGGTGCATCCGGAATCGAAAAGTAGTGAGACCGGAGTATCATTAACAAGACCCTTATGTAGAATTAAAGAACCCCTCCCGTCATGCGCAACAGCAGCAGGAAGAGCGGGAAGTGGGTGACCACAACTCAAAGTAGTTATGGTACCCGGTTCGAATAAAGTACTGCATTGCGGGCATTTGTTTGCTCTCTCAAAGTCAAAAGCAGAACTAGTGACAGCGTCAAAGTTTTTACTATCAACAACATGATTACAGGCTCCCTCAGTTTCCTGTTGTACAGCATTAGCCTGCTGATATCTCTTTTTTTTGTGTTGAGATCTACCCCGACTATTATTACCTCTGAAGTTATCAGCGTTATTATTATCTCTGCAGTTATTATTGTCTCTATTGTAATTGTTATACTGGTTCGAATTCCAGTTTCCACGATTACTATCATGTTCACATTGATGCGAACATCTATTTGTTTGGTTTTGAGGTCTTCGGCAGGAATAACCTCTATTACCATATCCTCTTTTGAAATGCTTATAATTATTAGGGTGATAGTAACGAGTACTATCAGGTTGTCTCCAATTCTTCGAAGAAGAATCACCATGAAATTGATTTCCATGATTTTGACAGAAATTACCGCTACTCTTTCTATCAAAATTTTGTTGGGATCTACGAGCAAAGTTTTGACCATACGGAGCTGCCGAAGCAACTGGTAAACCTTCTTTCACCTTAGAGTTACCCATGGTTATGTGTGGGTGCGCAGTTACGTATTGGCAACAGAAATCTTCCATTTCTTTTATTGTTTTAGGTTTACGTTCATGAAGGAAAGCAAGGAAAGACTCATTGACAGACGACATGACTTTGTCTCTAAGTATTAAGTCCATAAGTCCTTCATAAGTTTTTTCCGTCTTAGATAGTTCAACCCATCGTGAGAAAGTAATGCGTATTCTTGGGATAAACTCGGAGAATTCAACTCCATTTTCAGGTATTATGTTTTTAAATTGTAGACGATAGCCGTCTTCGTTAAGCTGATATTTCTTTAACAAAGCGGCCCTGACAACCTCATAATTGTTCTTGTCAGGTTCATCCACCATATTTAATATACTTAGAGCTTTACCTGTCAGTATCCCTGATAACTGATAAACATATTTTGCTTTGTCTATGTTATGAGCTGTACATGCTTGTTCAAATCTGTCCAGATAGAACATTATGTCATCGCTGGAAGGACTAAATGTTGGTAACTTAATCTTAAAAGTATCATTATTAGCCTTACCAGAAGATGAACCCTTGTTTGCATCATTACCATTACTCATGCTTGTCAATTTCAATTTTTCCAACTCTAAAGCTAAGACCTTTTCTTCATGTTCCATTTTTGCTTTCTCTTTCCTCTCATCAGACTCTCTCTGTAATCTTCTTTCCTCAGCCTGAGCCTCTTTTTGAAGTCTTTCATTTTCAGCTTCTTTTTCAAGTCTTTTATTTTCAGCCTCTTTTTCAAGTCTTTTATTCTCAGCCTCTTTTTTTCAAGTCTTTTATTCTCAGCCTCTTTTTCAAGTCTTTTATTCTCAGCCTCTTTTTCAAGTCTTTTATTCTCAGCCTCTTTTTGAAGTCTTTCAGCTTCTAGCTGTAGCTGGAGTTTCTCTCCTCAGCTTCTGATTCCCTTTTTTGTTTTTCCATTTCCATTTGGAATCTTTTTTCATCCACCTGCATCTGCAGTTTCTTTTGTTCAGCTTCCATTGCTTTATCATATCGAGCAGTTGCAAATTCTTCTAACTTATCACCAGTCTTCCCAAGCAATTTACCCTGCTCAATAAAGTGCTCAAATGTAGACATGTTGTCTAACATATGAGTCCAAAACCTGAAATAATTAACTAATTTATTTCAAACCTAAGTGTAACAAGTCTTAATTAAGCACTTGTATATTCACATCACCTTATATTATCCCAGTCTCTGTGGGAAACAAGTCTCCAATCAAAGAACTTGTATATGAAATATCAGCACTCAATTCTTGATCATAAGTGCACTTCTCATTCAATAGTGCACGACACTATTCATCATTCATTTATCATCAGTATAGTAGTAACAGTGCATTAGCATAGCCCATTAACTAATTACTATAACTGTAAACAATGACTATGTAAACACATGCAGAATGTAAACATTGAAAATGTAAACAATACAAACAATGTAAACAATAACAATGTAAACAATAACAAAGATCAGCAACAATACAAAAACTTTCGCAGAAATCAACTAAAAATAAAGCAGAAATTAATGAAATATCACAAAAAATGTGACGATATCTGCGATAGAATTAAACAAAAATACATGACACCACAGTGTATAAACAAAAATGTTGTATGAAACTAAATTATAGACAAGAGTAGGCTAACAAACACAAACAAATCAAAACAAAACTAAAGAATGCGAAATAATAACGAAAACAATATTAAAACATGTCATCACAGCTAACATAAATAGCAACAGAAGTCGCTTAGCAAATTCCAGTATTGGAAATTTGCAAACCTTACAGAAAACGCTCACAATAGACGACCTCTATGACGTGGCATAATCTAACGGAGACACCACCCAACCGAGAACCCGCTGAAATATAAACATATAAATATACAAATAACATATAAACATATAACATATAGAATGAGATGATACACAGAAGACTCAGCAGAAGTATAAGGGCACAGTTTACATACAAACAGGCCACTTAACTTATAGGCTTCCAATCGTTAGTTAGTTAGAACATTTAGACATATGGGAACCGAGGCCGAATAATATGAATTATGCACAGGGCACTCAATGTGGCTCTGCTTCAACACAGAAGGGTATTAGGGTAAAATAACGGTGAACTGTCAGTGGTGTGTCTAACATAGGGAAGAGGTGGCGAATGGAGGGAGAAGCTTGTCCTTATAAGGGACTTTTTCAACGATTTTGACTGGACAGATCTACGAACTTAGTCGTCCATCTGCTAAACATCTAGTCATTGTTAATTGGGGTAGAGCACTTTAGGACACACCACTGTTGTTACTTTTGAGATCTGGTTAATGTCTTGGTCTCTTCTATGGGGACATGTCTGTAATCACAGCAACCATTCTGCAAAAGTTATTGGTCATATGATCCAAGGACTGAATTAATTAACGGGGGTTATTTTTTCTTGAAACCTTCTTCAGAAAACCAACCCGTTTTATGGAATAGGCACTCGTATATGTCAGGCGCTTCAACATTTATTAAACCCAGACCTGCAGAGGAATGACAAGCAGTGATCCAATCAAGCTTGACTTGCGTTTATTAAAAGATATGCGATAGGTTCGAAGCATATCACTCAATGCATGTTCACAAACGCCGGGAATTCTTAAGTCAGATTGTCGCTCCGAACTGGGGTCAGTTGCTGGTGAGGGTTTGATGGAGGTGGTGGGACTGGTATGGTACAGGGCGGGCCCTGGGGGGGGGGGGGTGCAAATGGGGGGAATGGGTCAATGTCAGAAAAATGGTTCTGGGGCGGGTCTGGAGTAGACTGGGGGGGGGGTAGTGACGGGGATTTAGGATGGTGTGGTGAGGTAGGGGAGAGGGTCCCCCCCTGTCAAATTCCTTGTTTCCGTCCCCTGAGATACTACAAAAATCCACGTATCATCCTTTTGTGGAATGTTGTCATTATCAGAATGTGCAGCTGCTCTCTGAGACTTTTACCGTGCACACCCACGTGTACTTTATGAAACGAAGAGCTAGTAGTGTACAGAGATAACTGGTAGTAAACATTGGACCTGTACCGGAAAGGGTGGGTAGATACATACTTGCATAGAAGAGTACTTTTGAGGAAAGAATGATGGCTCTCAAGAGATGTGTGATCCTACTAAATCTGATTGCGATAGAATGTTAATTCTCAGTGAGATTGAGAGGATTTTGCGAGTGCGTGGTACCCACTATATTGCATTGAGGATAGCCCTGGGATGTTTATAGTTATTGCTGGGGATATGAAGGTGTAGATGTTGGGGGGGTAGTAATGTTAAGGTACATACAGCAGTTACAACCATATGCTTAATTGGTTTATAGTGTAGGGTTGTTGAAGGAGACACCGCGTGTTTGAGTGATAGTGTCCAACAAGCGGGGGGTACCCACCCCATTCATTACCAGAGCTTGTTATAATAGCTTATGTGCCACCCCCACCCCACCACACCACCCCCAACAAACCATGCCACCCCCAACCCACCCCCAAAGTTTGTCTCGTGAGAATGCCATTGAGTATGATCATATTTGGTATTGAGATTTGATGGCAAGTAATCCCGGAGATCCACTGGGTTGAGAACATGAGTCAATATGTTGGTTTTAGTGGAGTATGTAAGTTCATTTTTGTGTAGATTTTGGTGTCGATTGTGACATAAGGAGTTGTAGACGAGTTTGATCAGAATTGCTCCACGTAGAAGAATAGTTTTCATTGCAATAAGCAGCAATAACCAGTGGGGCAAAATTCCACAAATTTTAAGGAACGTTCGACAGTCCAAGGTTAAAATGGAAATGGGAAACGTATTAAAATCAAACAAGGGGGTTAAGGGATGAAAGTAGGAGCAAGAGGAGATCTTGTTTGAAGAAAGAAGCGCAGAAATGGATTTCTTAGAAAGAAAACCATTACCATGGCCTTTTTTTTGGGACGGGTTTATTTTTCCTTCAGGTTATTCTCAGGAAATTTTACAATTTGGGAGGACGGCCTACTAGCACAGTGAACAACAGTGAGAAACAGAAAAGAACATGGTTTTACCTAGCGAATGTTTAATTGTTAGGGGAATGGGTACCCAGTAAGGAACATCAAAAAACCAGTTCATTATCACAAGCAAAATGCCAAATACATTTCCAAAAAGCAATTATGAAATGGGACGGTTTTCAGGGACAGCAAATGTTACCCAATGATGATTTGACGGAGGATGACTAGATGACTGTTGCATGGTTATATATTTCCATAGTTTGCGGTAAAATGTTTTATAGGGATCGAGTTTGGGCAGAGAATGTAAAATGGAAAACAGTAAATAAGGAAGTGTTGAAAATAAAAACCTCCATTCCTTTTTTCTATATACAGCCCCAGGGAGATAGGAGTGATAACCAGATGGTTTATGAAGGATTCAGTTCAACTTTCTCCGAGTTTCTTTTGTGGACTTTTCAGAAAGGCCAAAAGGTGGAGGGGAGAAGGGAGGGGGTGGGGTGACCACCGAAGTGGAAAGATAAAAAGCGACGAAATGTCCCTCCAAAAAAAAGTAAAAATTAAGGTCCTCCAAGGAATTAGAGGATAGATAATAAAGGTTTTTCCAAAAACCTAGGATCCCAATTAAAACAAAGGTAGTTAGTTTTAAGTGAGCAAGAAGTAGTAAAGCAAGTAAATTTTCCTTTGGTAACCTGGCAATCAAAAATAATCCCCGATTTTCTGCAAGTTAAACAATGCAGGCGGGGAGTGAAGCAGCGATAAAGTTGAAGCTGGAGAAAAAAGCGGCCAGAATGAGCGAATATAAACGGGAATCCTCGACTGAGAGGGGAAGAGCTAGGGAAAACATCTCGGGAGGAACGGCGACTCTTTCGGGAAGACAAGGCTTCTATTGAAGTGAAAATTCGAAAAGATAATCGGTGGTCTCACCCCCCACGGGGGGGGACCAAAGAATGTGAAAAAAAATTCGATTAGCGAGTTTTAAGTTAGATGTGAGTACATTTGAAAAGAGTCCAAACAATTTTTACCCTTGGGGGCCTTCCGAGAGATCAAAATAGTGAATTTTAGACACAGAAAAAATAGAAAAATTCAAGCATGAGACGCCCGGCCCCCTACGAAGATCATGTGAGAGAAAGAGATTAATTTAAGAAACGACTAGATAGAAAACGAACTAGAAAGGAGAGTAAGGTATTATCTTCGAGGTGAGATAAAGAAAATTAAACGAAAAAATATCCATTTTTTTATACGTAAAGAAGGATTTAGGAGGACTACCAAACATTCCTGGACATGGAACAAGAACAAAAAATCGCGGTGAGATCCCCTCAGATCAAGTGAGAAGAAAATAGATTAGCCCATAGGAAAAATAAATGGTGAATCCCAATAAAGTAGAGGGAATAAACTAGGAGTATAGATAATCGGAGGGAACGGAAAACCGCCGTGATAAAAAAAAAAGAATAAAAAAAAAACAGGAAAGGAGAGAGAATGAAATAAAAGCAACAAAGAAACAAAAAAAAACAAAAAAAAATAAGTCTGGAAGGAGTAGAAGTGAGAGGATGGAGGAAAGCGGGAATTTCAAACACTAGTGCAGACGATCAGGGAGTCGGAAGAGTCCAGAATGTAGCCAACTTAAGGAGGCGGACCAGAAAGTGATTAGGAGTGCGCCAATCGACTCACGCGAGAGGTCGCAAGAAAATGGGAAGGAGAAGAATATTCGGAATAGAATTAGAAATATTAAAAAACTATAAACTAGAAGGAGTCAGAATAAATGGTAAACAAGCGCGCACGAAAGGTGCGTGAGAATAAAAAATTGGGAAAGATGCGTACCGAGAAAACAATGCGAACTCAGGTGTGAGAGATAAATTATTTCGAGGTGCAGTTGTATATCTAAGTATAAGCCCATAATATTGATAGTTATAATAGGGACATATATAAGATGCAAAAATTTAAGGTGGAAGTAACGCGAATTATTGGATTAAACATGTTTTTATCGAGAAAGTATGGTGAGAAGGAAATGTTTATCACACGACGATGCCAAAATTTAATAAATTATTAACTGATAACATATTCGCACCAAAGAAAAGTCGCCAATGAACCCGAGCTGTTTGGACAGTGATTCTTTTTGATGGATGTCTAATGTTTAGTAAGGCAGGATTTTTAAATGTCTAGTATGTGCCAGTTGGGTTTGACGAATATCAGGACTCATTGTGAGCGTATATCTGGTACCAATACTGAGGTGGGTTAGTGAATGTAGAGGAAAAATGAGAGGGCCAAAATGGCGTTATCGTGGCTGATACTTGGTGAATGTGTGTCGAGTATTGTACGCTTTTTTTTTGTAGATTATGGTGTTGGTGGTCTTGGCTTAGGCGGAAAAGGAAGAGAGTAGAAGAGAACCTATCTACGAGAAAAGTAGTGCGAATAATACCCATAAAAATAAGAACCTAAGAAATTAGAAAGTAAAGAGAAGATAACTGGCGTGAATAATGCCTTGGCATCATACTGGTATCAGGTCCAGACAACAGTAGCTGTAGCGGTGCTACTCCCTGTGACCCAAGAACTCGACTAGATGTACGTCATAAAACAAGTGAGTGGAGGTAGGATTATGGAGGCTGTTTTTGTGCCATATTATTTTAAAGTTTAAATAAGTTCCACGAGCCGTCAACTCCATTTCGGCCGAATAGGTATACTGGACTCGCTCCGAGAGTAAAGGGAATTGTGAGTATGAGGGAAGGCACAGGGGGTGAAGTCGTTGGTGGATATAGTGTGATCAGAAGAAATAACAATAACTAACTGACAACTCAACCGTCACCAGATCTTTAAATGATGCTTCCTTCCCAATATGAACAGTATGCCCATACTCGCCAATATCAGAGACAGCACCTCCATTGGCTTAAGGCGACGATCTAGGACGCAAATTAGGCTTGTTGATGATTGATGCAGTTTGATTATGATTAGAAAACAAAGAATATAAATTGAGGGAATCTTATCCTAACAGCGACTATGAGTAAAAAATATAGTGCTGGACTGCTTTGAATGGCCAAGATCGTGTCTACGGGACATGCTTGTATCCTTCATCGCACTGCAGATTGAGCGCAGAGCTGAAATGAACTAAAGGCTGGGTAGAGAAAAAAAAACTTAGGGGCCATGCACTTCGAATGGGCTACTCCTTTCCGTTGGGTGTTCAAGTATCGGAGGGGACTTCAGGCAAGCAGTAAACAGGAAACAGGACAAGGGCTTATGATAGCAACCTGTGTCCCACTGTATTTCTCGATTGCTGTGTTCCAGGGTATATACCTGAATGTATCCATGATAAAAGGTCCTGATTATGTGTAACTCGCATAAGTACAAGACGTATTGTTTAAAAATTCCCTCAAACCTGCGCTTGCGGTATTCATAGAGAAAGATGCCAAACAGAGGTCAAGGCACCTAGCTATATTGCGCGACTCAACTGCACAAGCCACTCTTGGGAAGGAAACACTCCTGCTATCGTGGTGACGATGGTGATAAAGCACCCCACTAGTTGTAAGAGTACTGTCTTACTGCCTGGTGGTGGCAAGTCGCTTGTGGGACCTGCCTTCGTCTTCAGCTACACGAGGGGAAACAAGAAGGAGCTGACGTAGAAACACATTGAGCTGACATGTCTTTCGGACTTCTCGTCCAGCGCAGAGTTGGAGACATCTTAACTGTATGCTGTATATATGATGTCGAGCAGAGTTCGATGTCGTTGAGCCAACGCATATAGGTGGTTTGATATTTATTCGTCGGTTAACTGAGGTCTAGGTCCGTGTCTTTCCATTGGACTCTAAATAATGTACGTGGCATGACTGTTTTGATTTGGCTCACAAATTTCACACGGACCCCCACCCCCCCCCACGGTGATAGCCCTATATGTTCTCGGCTTCTCATCCTCGACGTCCAAAATGTGATGATGAAAAAAAAATGCGGCTTCAGGGTCAGCGAGGAGTTCCAGGGGAGAAGAAAATAGACTAACACAGACTGAATTTCAGTAATACGTGTTTTTCACGTTGCTGGAGTACTGCTCTTCCAGAGTCAGAAATAAATACGACGTACTTAGGATCGCATGGTTGGAGTAGTTGTCTACCGTGATCCTTCAAGGTGAATTTGATATATGGTGCTCGACCCGACCAGAGGGGGTGAAACGTATTTGTCAATAGCGCACCGATTGCCCATCACAGTATATGATGATGTACGAATCCTCGTAGAAAATAAGTTGTGGCAACACGTAAAATCAGAAACAAAGGGAATCATGTTTACCTTAACGCCGCCTCTTTTGCTTATCGGGAAGGGGTTTACCCCATTAGTGTCCAAACTCGAGAATCTGGCTCCTTAGGCCAACATTATCTATTGGGCCAGTTTCATGATTTTCTAATAGCCAATAAGAAAGGTCCCACTGATGAAGAGCGCTGATGGTGGTCTGCTTGATGAACCAACGTTTGCTCTGCTCCCCCCCTCACCCTTCAGTGGGAGTTCAGTTCAATGCATACAAATGTGCAGAGTGACAAATAACTTATTTCATTCCCTACCTACACTTT